>LR738711.1:771880916-771907459 GCA_902687465.1 Secale cereale | reverse complement strand
GGGGGGGGTGGTGTACGAAGCGTCTCCGGTGGGGAGTACGAATGAGCCGCTGCAGATGCGCTGCGGTTGACGAGAGTACCGGCGAAGCAGATTCGGCGCCGTGGACAAGGCCGACACTGAATGGGCTGTTGTATAGTGGTGGATGAGCAGTCTACTTGTTTCTAGGGGAGGTGGGAGGGGTAGATGCGGCCGCAGAAGCAGATCCGGCGAGGTGGACGCCGCTGGCAGTGAATGGGCTATGGTACACCGGTGGATGAGCAGTCTAGGGTTTCGAGAAGGGAGGGCAGAAAGGCCGATGAAGTACGGACGGCGTGATGTGAGATGATCTGGTGCTGTGGAGTTAATCGTTTTTGCGGGAGGGGAGAGGAAATGGGGTGCCGTGTAGTGGGGGGAACCGGAAGTTACCAAAGCAGCCCCGACCTATTATGTAGATGAGGGCGGTATTGTAACTGTTGGTCTTCTCGCACCAAGGACAAAAGGGGAATTTCGCATGCTAAAGACTAAGGTGGCGGAAATTTTAGAAGGAGACGGGAGATTTTGCCGCCCGCGGGATCGTTTGTATCCAGTTTCAACTAATTTTGGACCGTGCTAGCAGGAAAGTCATGCGAGACCATGTACACGGGGCACGCGTCAGCAGTTAATAACTGGTGTGAAGTCCACCCCAGGAAAAAAGACAATAACTCGGGACGATGCGCTGATAACTTGGATTTTCACACGGGCGCGGCCAATCGTACGGGTGTAGTGGCGCGTTCACAAAAAAGGGATCAAATGCTCAACCTATGTATTTCTCGTGTAAATAGATAATTTAGTGCAATTGGTTATTGATAAGCCTCAACCGTAAGGGATCGAGATAGTCTTCGCGGGTAAGAATAACCCAATTTATTGATTCGACACACGGGGAGCCAAAGAGTATTTATAAGCTTTGACAGTTGAGTTGTCAATTCAACCGCACCTGAAATATACTTACTTGCAACAAAAGATAAGTGGTAACAGTGATATGATAATGATGATAGTAATAGTAAAAGTAAACAGCAAAAGTAAATAGCAGTAGTAAATGGCAAAAGTAGCAACTAGTGACAAGCAGGGTTTAAAACACTGTAGGCTAGGGAGATGGATGGTTGGGCGCTGCATGGATGAGATAGATTCTAACTTGGGGCACGGCACACGGAAAAGTAATGATCATCTAGGCAAATATCAAACATTAGGCATGTATCCCGTAGGTAGTTGTACGTGCTTGCAATAAGAACTTGCACAACATCTTTTGTCCTACCATCCCGCTACGAACGGGGCCAAAAGGAACTTATGGATATTAAGGTGCTCCTGTCAAAGAGCACCGGAACAAAGCAATGAACTCAATGGATACATGTAATCCTCAAACTACGGACCATCCCCTTTGGTATCCCAAGCTGTCACTTTTGGGATCGCCGGTTCCGAACCGTAACAGGTGCAAACAACTCATAGATAGGATCACAAACACAAATATATTCATGCAAACACATATGGTTCAGATCTGAAATCATGGCACTCGGGCCCTAAGTGTCAAGCATTAAGAATAACAAGTTGTAGCAAAGATGATAAACACCATAGTAGATGATAGGCAACATGCCCCCAACGATCTGATAAACTATTACATGATCTAACTCATCCAATCCCTACCATCCCCTTCGCCTACAGCGGGGGAATTACTCACACATGGAGGGAGAAGTCGTGGAGGGATGATGGAGTGGTGATGATGATGACGATGGCGACGATCTCCCCTCTCCGGAGGCCAATTCAGCCTCCAGATTAGCCCTCCCGAGGAAGAACAGAGGGTGGCGGCGGCTCCGCGACGAAAAACTGCGAAAGAACTTCTGATCTGGGATTTTTGCGTCGGGAGTAAAAATACTAGGTGAAGTAGGGCACCAGGGGGCGTGGGACCCACTGTGATGGCCTGGCTTATTAGGGATGATAGACTACTCATATAAATAAGGAATTCCTTCTTTTCTGGGAGCCATTCGGATAGAACTCCAAAGTTAAGCGTGCTCAGCTTGGAGTAGTTTCAGGATGGGTGACCGACCGGGAAGTTGCTCCCGGGTGCGCATGAGTGAGGACAAAGTGCGCAGAAACGACTAGTATTGATATGTGAGGCCAGTCTAGATCCCGCCAGGAGTAACGACCACCGGCGGGTGTGTCCGGGGCGTTACAAGTTGGTATCAGAGCCGACCCTCGCGGTTACACGGATGTTTGCGGACAGTTTGCAGTCATGTTGTGCATGACGTTTGTGACCCGTCGTGGCACACGGCATGGCACATGTGTTGTCCTGGAAGCACAGACGGTTGTGCCAAGAGGGAACGTTCATGTGGCCCGACGAGGACGTCGGTTCCTCTGAGTGAGGGTGTATGTGATGGCCTGGCTTATTAGGGATGATAGACTACTCATATAAATAAGGAATTCCTTCTTTTCTGGGAGCCATTCGGATAGAACTCCAAAGTTAAGCGTGCTCAGCTTGGAGTAGTTTCAGGATGGGTGACCGACCGGGAAGTTGCTCCCGGGTGCGCATGAGTGAGGACAAAGTGCGCAGAAACGACTAGTATTGATATGTGAGGCCAGTCTAGATCCCGCCAGGAGTAACGACCACCGGCGGGTGTGTCCGGAGCGTTACACCCACCCAGGCGCCCCCCCAAGGGGGGCGCCCACAGGGCGCCTGGGCAGCCCCTGGCCCCCCTGTGGCCCCACTTTTGGTTCCTGGTTCCTTCGGGTGCGTGGATTTCCTGTGATTTTTCGTGGATTTTTCTGAGATACCTAAAAATCCGTTTTCCAGCACACAAATAAACCATACAGGCAGCTCTGCTGAAAACAGCGTCAGTCCGGGTTAGTTTAGTCCAAATCATGCAAGAATGATCACTACAAGGATACCCCCTATAAAGCAACACAAATTCGGCAACGTTTTGACTATATGTTGCAAAATCTAGTGTAGATACGCATACAAGCGTTGCACCACATCAGTTGCAGATCATGCCCGTATTGTAGTACATAAGTTGCAACAAATCATATACGTTGTCCCGTGTGTGTTGCAATATATCTGTATAAGATTTTTTTTAGGGGTAGATCGATCTAGGTCTCTCCATCCAACTACGACACAAATCAATCATCATGGAATCTCCTCTCGTTGAGCGGCGGAGCTGGGCCAAAGGCTGGTCTGGACGGAAGAAAAAGTCCCAGCCTGTGGAGCATAGTTTCTAACCTCTAGCTGGGCTAAGATGTATAAGAAAAATTTCGACCTGACGCACAGCCCGTTCCTAACATCTAGCCGGGCCTCACATCTTAGCCCAATACTACACTATCAATCGAGAAAAGTACACAATGGAGTTGAGGCTGATGAGAAAAAGTAAAACCTACCCTTGCCCGCCCGCCGCCGTGCCCCGGCCGGCCGGCCGGCCGCCATCCTGTTTGGGCGTTCGGCGTTCCACCCGGCAATCCCCCGTTCCATCTCCTATTCGTTGTTTCCCTTCCAACCCAGGTGAAGCGGTGACTGCGTTTAGATCTCGAGGAGGAGCAACCCCGGAGAACATCAGCCTTTGGAACTCCGGCGGACAGGGGAGCATCGGGAAGGCGGCGATGGACAGGGGAAAGGCGGCTTTGTAGGCAGCGCAGAAGCGAGAAGCAACAAGGCCACGGTAGGAAGGCTGCAACCTGTGTGTAAGAAAAATATGCTAGCGCCCCCTGCTGGGAGTCTGCTAGCTCTAGGGGAAGTTCTTGAGGAGGAGTGAACGCACTTCTTCTTGGTACTCACCTCCGTAACTCTTCAAGGGTTTGATCACGCGAATTCTACTAAAACACTGTTTATTTCCTTTAGAATAGTATATGAACTTTGATATGCATAGTAGAGTGACCTTACTAGCCTTTTTTTACAACGTTTGAAGAAAATTTTGCGTGCGTATGTTGCAAAGGGTGGGAGGATTGACCTTGCATTGTTGAAAAATGATATCATTGTGAAATTTTGGTGTACGATGATTAGGAACTTAAATCACAAATCATATACTTACGAGCTAAGAGTTTGCAATTCTTTCATGGTTACAACTGCGGTAATATTTGTTATTTTTATGTAGTGTGCAATGGATTTAGAATCCACCAAACTACTATTGTGATTTCCTAGAGAAGTACACAGTACTCAGCTGGTATTGAGATATAGAGGGAAGAACTGTAGATGCTCCTAAAGTGCCAAGTGATGACACAGTACCTTAATAAAAGTCAGCTTCCAATATGTTTCTGTTATTTGCATTTGTTTAGGGAACTATATTATTTACTTTCTTTTTTTGAGGGAACTATTATTTCCATTCTTAGTATGATTACCTCAATAGATGTCACTTTGGACATGAAACTTACTACTATATTGCTTCTGCATGCAGGTTCGATGATAATGAAAAAGTCAATAAGCTGGAAATGTGGACTGTAATTAAAATGATGAATTGATTAGTGTTATTTGCTATTTATTTTTCTTTTATGTCCATGTACTTTATAATTCAAACAAGAAGATTTGTAGGTGTGGCTGGCCTAAAGTGTCAATACTTGATCACAAATTCGTTGGTGTTGATTGTTCTGTTTCCAATATATCATGAGTTTCAGTGTATATAAAATTGCTATTGATAATTACACCTTCTTACACATGTTCATATGTGTACATCCGGGGTGTTGATTTTCCTTAAACAACATATATGAGTATTAAATAAGCTTTCAAAACGTACTAATTTTTAGTTTTCAGAAATATTAAAAGACAGTTATGTTCATAAAAAGTTTCAATGTCAACTCACATTTATTTACGGCATGCTTACATATATCAGAGCTCCAAAATTGAAGACAATATGGATATCCAACTAGTGATCTCTTGATTTAGTTATCCATGGTCTTTGCTTGATTCGAAACAAACTACAACTTTAGGGCATCTTCGCCCGCAAGATTCTGGACCGACGTGTCCGAGTGTAGTTTCTCATCCAACGCGATACCCCCAACGGTCTACGCACGCGTCAGATTGTCCCAAACCCCGCAAACCAGGGGACACATTGATGTTGGTTAGAGCGACGCAAACGGACGTGCGTGCGGTGCAGCTTCAATGTTGACGCGTGGACAGTGAAGTCTAGGCCGGTGCGGCGCACTGTAGCTGGCTGCCCGCCCTTTCGCTTGGTCGGGGCTACTTACTCACAAATGCGATGCCATCCACACCACACCTCACATCCTCTCCTCACCGCCCTGCCCCAATCAGCTTGTCTTCGTCTTCGCTCACCATCCTCCATGATGCCAAAGTCATGGTTCTCCACGCCTACACGTGACAACAGTGGATCTCCTTCCGCATTCGGCAGATCGTGGCACGCCACTGTTGCTCTCCACGGCAGCCGATTCCTCCGGGAAAGAGGAGATCACCCTCTCCTCCAACAACGAGGAGGAGCAGGAGCCGAAATCCAGTGAAAACATGACCGCCTACCAGTGGAAGGATTTCTATGTTCAATCAATCTACGTAGAATGAGTCAATGCCTAAGGAGCCCCCAAAAGGGTTGTCGTCTGATGGGTACATGAAAGTGACAAACTTGGTTTGATAGTAGCAGTTGCAGCCGCTCCTCCTCGCGGAGGCGGCAAGGACGGACGAGGAGTATTAGAGACTCATGGTGATCCTCCTCGAGCAGTTGATCATGGACCATGGTCTGACGGTGCCTTCATCGCCACACAACGGGGTCAATACGGAGCCGACAATCGCCGCCTTCTCACCGCGCCAAGACAGAGACGGCTTCGCCGCCTCCCAGGTGCAATTATAAAGTCCAAATCTGACGCTGCATGAAGAAGGAGCCAACGTCGCTGCCACTCAGCCGGTACACCCGCATCTCCTGGCCGGCGTCATCGTGGTGCATCATCTAGCGAAATAAGGTCATGAAGGAGGAGGTACACCCGGTAATCCCGAAGGTGCGTGGACGCCTCCTCCACTACCTTGGTGCTGGTGGCGCCTCCTAGTAATCGCGGGGCAGCATCAAGGTTGAGGAGAGGGTGGCCAGGCAAGAGGTCCGGTGGGAGCGGCGCAATGTGGCGTGCCACTCAACATTCAGGAGGTCTAACGCGACGCCGTCCTGGGTCCTCGCAGACCCAAACCTCGCTTAGGTCTTGGCTCACAACCTGTTGGTGATCACGTGGAGTCATCCATGAGGCGGTTGTGTCGATCGACGGGGAGCTCGCCAAGATGACAATGACGACAACGGCACGGACAACGACGGAGGTGCTACCAATTAGTCGGCCAGGTGTACGAAGTCACGGCCTAGCTACAAATTAGTTTAGGTTTTTTTAATTTTAGTTGAATGAATGAAATATCATTGGGTTTATATAAATTATACTAAATGTATATCCTTTTGAATGAGTTCCGTCAAGTTTGTGAGAATTATGTCTGAATTTATATGTATTATGGGCAGACGTTTGGGGAAAGCGTCTGATGGTCGGCTCTCGAATAATTGTGTATGCAAACAAATATTGTGTCCATTTTGGCGACCGGCGTTAGCGATGAGCTTAAACCTCATATGAGTGCAAACTTGAGAAAATGTTGCTTTAGCCTTCATGTCCATGAGAACTAGCTTGTGATCTTGGATGGACAACTAGTGATCTTGATTTGTACAAACCTATAATAAGCACGTTTTGTTTGACACAAAAAATATATGTAAAGTGCCTGTCACAGTCAAGACGATATATATATAATAACAAAATATATAATTTGCTTCCCTCCAAATTTTAGACTCCCTCGTATTTCTATCTTGGTTTCGCTCCAATTTTCGCTTTCCCTCGCCGTTCTCTCCCTCCAATAACGACTAATCTGGTCAAAAGAAACTAAATACGCGCGCTTCATCACCATGGCCCCACCTGTCATACGAAGCTCTGAGGGAGACTGACATCCATCCAACAGATCGCGATGAGGTAATTGCGCCAACAATATCGGAAACTTTTCCCCCCATATCAACACGGTTTCCTTCCATATCTCATCTCTAATCTCCGCCGAATCCACTTGCCGTCGTCATCACCCAACTCCTCGCCCGCCGCCGCCTATCTCCCATAGCTGGTGACTCCATGAATCTCGTGCCCGCACAGCTCTTCCGCTGCCTAGTTCGAGGGCACAGGCACACCCCTTGCTCTGCCTGTCCGCCAAGGTGCCGCCGGGGGCCGATGCGGGGCTGTGAGCCGGCTCGGCCGCAAGTCCAAGACCCATAGCCGGGGGCCGATGCACCTTGCAGCGGGACCAATTGCCGCCAGCGAGACCGTCGTCCAAGGAACGCCAGTGCCGAAGCCCGAAGGTCATGGCGCCGCCGCCGACGATTGTGCTGCAAAGTGCAAACATCTCGAACTTGGCTGCTTCTGTCCCAAACGGGCTGTCAGCCCAGCCACATGTAAGTGCCACGAAGAATCTCTCTACCGATCTGAGAGTCGATTCATCTAATCAATGGTAGATTCACGTGTACGTGTATATACATGTGCTAGTGCTAATGTAGATCAATCTAGGTGCGTGTCTGCTAGCTTCGTAAGCTAGCTTGTACGCAACATAGCTTCTTGTGGCGCCTTGATCTAGATCAGGTTTAAAATCAATTCTTATGTTCGGTGTATCTCTCAGATCGATTGTAAATTTTCCAAACCTCCGTGTGCTATATATTGTAATTTCTGAAACAACCTATATTGTAATTTTCCAAACCTTTGGAGTATTTATTTAAACTTTTTGTCGTTGTCATGTTGCAGCAGTTATGTCACGGACAAGAATTAAAGTTGTTGAATCCAGTGAAGAATATATGAGGGAAGAACCGTTCGAACATCGTAATTCTGGTATAAGAGATATCATATCATCTGATGTCCAAGAAATAGCTACTACTGATGAAGGCTTCAAAGATGCTGATGCGAATGAAAATGAAGAAGGTAAGTTTGTTCGTCATTCCTTGCTGATTGCAATATATGATAATTCATTATCGTAACATAATGCATGGTTCTATATATTTTGCAGAAAATTCAGAAACAAAAGAGCGTAAGAAGAGGAAGCTGAAATATATTTGGAACCTTCCAGAAGTGGATCGCTGAGTTGGTAGGCTGCCACCTGTAATAGTGCTTGAATTCATATCATATGATCCCTTTGTTTTGTCTGGTTACTTTGATTTTATCTAACATGCAGGAATTTAAGTGTTCTTGAAGAGCCTTAAAAATCATGACAGGGAGCAGCTCTTGCTACAATTGTAAGTTGCAATCATAAATTTCAATTTGCTGGTGCTAAAATTAAAAATGAATTTTGGGAAGTGCATGTCGATATGGCACTTATGAAAACTGAAGATTTGGTATAGAATCACAAAACCGCAATACTCTCGGTAATGCAAAAAAAAAAGATTGCATGGCCTTCAACCTTTGTACATGACTAATATCCTACATATGTCACTACTTACATCAGGTCAATGCATTGTGTGTTAAAAGTTCATTTTTTTTGTTGCAGATTCAAAAGATGAATGGATGATTATATGGGTGCGTGCCAAGTATATGGCAATGATGATGATGTTCCAGTTCACGATGATGATGGATGCTTTCAGTTTTAGTTTAAGTTTTTGGGATGATGTCTGGTTGGATGATGGTCCTCGGTTAAGTTTTGGTTAAGTTATAGAGATGTAGATGGATGTTTTCAGTTTAAATTTTAGTGTCAAGAAAATATTCATATTATGCCTCCCATTTGGATGATATTCCTCCTGTAATATCCACTATTGTAATCTAGCTGTTTTATATATATATATGATTTCTTCCTCATGAGTATATTCTCTTGTTTTTTTCTTCACTTGGAATACATAATTATCACTATTTCGTGGAGCATTAATTTAATTGTTCGCAATATATTATTATAATAATAATAATAATAATAATAATAATAATAATAATAATAATAATAATAATAATAATAATAATAATAGTAATAATAATAATAATGTGCACATTATATATGTACAACACTTGAACCGTTGCAAATTCTTCATTGCCAAGCAATGGGATTTTGTTTCCTTCATATTAAACACCAACACATAATAGTGTTGTAAAAGTCAGTTTTATGTGTTGTAGTTTTGCAACGGTCCCTTTTACCAATGATAGAGTAAGTGTTGCATTATGCGCTAGCAACACTGGATAAGGCTACGCATCCCAAACCGTTGGTAAAGACACTAACAACGCATATATGGACTTTTAGATACGGAAAAAACCGTTGCTATAAGGGGGGTCCTGTTGTAGTGGATGCCAAAACAATATCAAAAGTGTTTGGAAAAGTAGATACGTTTGAGACGTATCAACTCCCCCAAGCTTAGCATATTGCTTGTCCTCAAGCAATTCAGTTCAACAAACTGGACGCGACAAAGAAAACTTTGACAAACTCTTTTGCTTCATTAGATGTATATAAGCATGTACTACGAAAAGAGTTAGCAAGTATTGAAACAGTACTTATGAGGACAATGCAAGGAGCAATCCTTCTTTCAAGTGACCAGTCACAAGTATTTAAAAGTAAATAATACATTACTGAAAATCAAGACAAGATTACATTGCACATAGCTTGAGCATATTAGGGTGGTATCTCGCTAGCCTCCATGAGTGAAGCAAAACATAAATGCAGAGACTCCTCCAGAGTTTTAAAGGAGACTAGAACTAAGAATTTCAGAATAAATCATATCACAAGTATGCAGAAGACAATGTAATACTTTGGGACAATGCACATTACACTCAGAATGACAATTATGCTCTCCTAGTCGGTGCTTTGAAGAAAGAAGGTGAGACTCTCGAACCGTGGCTTTTATTGGCAAGGTTGAAAACCCGTGGTCGGAAACAAAAACTTAAACATGTACCAGAGCTCTTGGTTTTAAAAACAGAAGTAAACATATTTTGAGAAGTGCATATTTCGTCAACGAATGCTAGCAGATAACTCAATCACTTTTTGAGTGGACAAGTCTCGAGGAACGGCTCCCGCATGAGGACGATCACATCCTCTTAATCTCCTTTGTTTATCACTGCCAAAGTTTTCTGATTTCTCATGAACAAAGCGTGAAGGAGGGTTTGTTTGTTATATTATCTTTTTGAGCCGGGCGCACTCAATGCCAGTTCCTTCTCGTATTAGGGGTTTGCACATTAGACATACAATCCAGGGGTGAAACTTGTCCAACTTAAAAAGATCATGAATTAACTACTACTTCCTCATGAGCTAAAACATAGGCACAAAAGAGAAATGCTTTTGATTAGTTTCGAGATGGTACATGAAAGTCTTCGTTAGGAATGGCAGGTAAAATACCATGTATAGGAAGGTATAGTGGACTCATATGGCATAACTGGTTTTAAGGATCTGGATGCACAAGCAGTCAGTCCGCTTAGTACAGGTGGAGGTTTAGCAAAAGACTGGGAAGCGACCAACTAGAGAGCAATAACGGTCATAATCATGCAGAGCGACAAAGCAACATTGAATCGGGCATGAAAGTGATATAACTATTCTAAAACTCAAAGATCATCAAGGCAGAGTAGACTTTTTAGTCTTAAACATGTGTAAGCATGTGCCAAGTCAATCCAAAAATTCTCTAAAGGGAAATACCACCTTAGTATACCAGACTATGAACAGTGCAATGCATGTAGATCATTTCAATAACACATTATATACTCTAGTTATTCGAGACTAGCCACAAGGAAAGCATGAACCACTGGAAGAGCATTGTAAACATAGCACTATGTCGCTACAAGCTGGTCTCTAGATCATAAGTACATGCATATGTACAAAAGTAGAAACAAAAAGAGTTCATACCGGTCTTCCCTGTTGCTTCCCTTCAGTCGATCTTCGTCATCACTGCTTGTCACTTGCACGATCGAACGTAGGAAATATAATTAAATGCCATCATGGACTCGAGCTGAACTCTGAAAACAAAGCAAACTAAAGAGAGAAAGGAAATCTTTTTGGGTTTTTCAAAGGTTGAATAAAAGCAAAAGAAAGAGAAAATCTTTTTGTTGTTTTTGCAAAGAGAGAAATAAAGAAGAACGGGCAAAAACTTCGAAAAGATCAAAGTGAATAAAGCGGATAATACAATGGAAAAGTGAGAAGGGCACATACTCCCCCAAGCTTAGGCTTTTGGCCTAAGTTGGTAGCAGCTACTGCCCCCAGGAGCCTCCTGCTCCAGGGGTATGGTGGTGAGTCCAAGGGTCGTAGAAGGATGGTGGCGCGTACACCGAACTCCTCGGAGTCTCCCACGAGGAAGGTTCCGAGCGCCAAACAGAGGAAGACCCTTCACCAAACTCGGTGGCGGTCTCTTCCTGAAAATGTGGTATCTCACCGTGCCTCTCCTCGTCGGGCACAACCCCCTCCATGGGGTTATGAAACTGATGCTGGACCATGAACTCATCGAACTGAACAACATCGAAGGACCATCCGTTCCTGCGAGAAAAATCAAACAAAAGAGGTGCAGGTAGACGGATCTCGCGTTCCGCGGCAGTTCCGAAACGCAAGATATAAATAAGATTATCAAGCTCAGAACCCATGGTAACAAACTTATGCCTTTTCATAGTAGCAAGATCAAAGCTTAAATAAGTAAAAGGAGTATCATCAGGGTGTGGGGTGCCTCCAAGATGCTCTAAGATAAGTGTGGCGTAAACGCCACCATATAAATCCCCCTGTTACCGTTCATAGCAAGGCGTCGAGCAATTAAGGTACCCAGATTATAATCAGACCTCCCTGAGAGGGCTGCTGCCAGGATAGCAATATCCAGAGCAGAAATGTTGCTCGTGTTGTCACGAGCTAACACCCCTCTAGCAATATAATATGCAAAATACCTGAGGTGAGGAAATAAGATGCTGGAGATCTTCGACCGATGAATATCCCTCGTACCCATGCTGCAGAGGGAGTTGATGACGGTTTTTAGCTCGGAGGGCTGAGTAGCCATCCTAGCCGTCCTCCCAACGTTCGGCACACCTATTATTTCACAAAAATTTCCCAAAGTCATGGTGATAAAATCATTATAAATTTTAAACTCAATAGCACCTGAATCAGTATTATATCTAAAAATGTTAATGAAAATGGAGGTGAGTTTTTGATACTGAGTAACATGGCTCGTGACCAGCCGTGTCAAACCTGCATTAGCACAAAGATTATAAAACTCATCCTTGATTCCCGCAGCTTCCATGAATTCATCACATGGAAACGTCATCGCACGTGCTGGACTTGTGTCTTCCAACAACTCCAAGGGCACATGATCTTCATTATAGCTCACCCTAGCAGTCGATGGTGAAGCTGCGGCTCTAGTAACTCGATCGGAGTGTGCGAGCCTCCTCTTCTCAAGCCACCCTTTTGCCCTTCCTAAAAAACTCATTTCTGAAATTTTTTACAATTTACAAAAACGAGGATTAAAACAAAGTGAGCTAAGGCAAACTACTCAACTCACTTGCCCAAGGCATAAACTTGCATCAAAACTTGGAAAATAACTTTCTACACATGCATGCAAGCTCATCTCTACAGCACCAAGAACTACTAAATACTCACAAATGAAGCCACCAATCAAAAATCTAATTGGAGGGGTGGAGGAGTCACATACCAGGGAGTATTTGCTCAAAATTTCAGGTCAAATGATGGGCTCTAGAGAGAGATCGAAGAATCACCTCCAAGAACAGCAAGAACACAAGAACGGGAGCAGAACTCGTGTTTTTGGAGAAAGAGAGAGAGGGAGGAAGAAGACATACCTGGAGGGGGGTCCCGTGGGCCCCAGGCGCCCTATGGGCGCGACCACGGGCTGGGCCGCGCCAGCTGGCCGCCTGGGCCACTGGTGGCTCCCCCTGGCTGGCCTCAGGCCTTTCCGGGTCTCTCCCGACGTGGAAATTTTTATTATAATTTTTCTAGAATTTTTCTGAAAACTTCACTGTTGAAATTTTTTCGAAGTTCAAAAAGCTGCGAAACTCTCTGAAAACTTGAAGCAGTTAGTAATATTGTGAAGCTTGAAAAACATAAATACTTGGTACAGCTAGTAGGACAAAACTAAAAACAAGTGAAAACATAACAAACTCAACCTTTTATCTATATAAACCATATTTGCTAATAAGGTTGATCAAGTTTTACCAACAAACAGGCGATATATAGACCAAAAAGTCTCACCTCCTACGAAGTAATCACTGAACCTTTACCATGATGGACATTGTCCCTACGATGATAGTTTTGTATTTGTGAGGCACATGTAGTGGACAGTCCCATTCTCTAATTTTCACGGTCTCGATATTCTCTATAGAGTTGAGGCCATGCCTCCTGTCGGTCTTCTTCGGAAAATATACCGTGTGTTCTTTATCATTCACATGAAAGGTAACCTTCCCTTTATTGCAATCAATAATAGCACCTGCGGTGTTAAGAAAAGGTCTACCAAGAATAATGGACATGCTCCCATCCTCGGGCATGTCAAGCACAACAAAATCAGTAAGAATTAAACAATTAGCAACTTCTACGGGAACATCATCACAAATACCTATCGGAACAGCAGTTGACTTGTCAGCCATCTGAAGGGAGATATCTGTAGGAATTAGTTTCTCTAAACATAGCCTCTCGTAAAGAGAGAGAGGCATAACGCTCACTCCTGCTCCAAGATCACATAAAGCAGTTTTGACATAATTATTCTTTATGGAGCAAGGAATGGTGGGTATACCTGGATCACCGAGCTTCTCAGGAATCTTGCCACTGAAAGAGTAGTTAGCAAGCATAGTAGATATTGCATCATTAGGAACATTTCTTTTATTAGTGACAATATCTTTCATATATTTTGAATAAGGAAGTAACTTAATAGCATCAGTCAAAGGGATTTGAAGAAAAAGAGGTTTAATCCACTCACAAAACTTATTATAATGCTCTTCTTCTTTAGATTTGATGGACTTACCTGGAAAGGGCATGGGTTTCTGTACCCATGGTTCTCTTTCCTTCCCATGTTTTCTTGCGATGAAGTCTTCTTTAGTGTACCTCTTACATTTGTCAGGTGCTTCTTCTTCTCGAACTTCAGGCGGATCATTCTTCTCATTATTATTACCTTCAGGTTCAACACCGTCTTCAGTCTCAGCATCGGAGATAGATACACTGTTGGGATCAATAACTGGTTCTTCATCTGCAATAGGATCATTAGAATTGTCAGTCTCCTTATGTTTCTTCTTTTTCTTTGGAGAGCCAATGATTTCTTCTTCCTGCATTTGAGAATCCTGCTCGATTCACTTCGGATGCCCCTCTGGATAAAGAGGATCTTGAGTGCTAGTTCCTCCTCGGGTCTTAATCCCGAAAGCCTGCAAATTATCTTGTTTGGCATTGTTAGCAAGCAAATATCTTTGCATATTAGAAATTTGATCAAGCTGAGTTTGAACCATATGAAAATGCTTCACAAGACATTGAACATCATTAATTGTTCTATCTAAAACATCAAGCAGTCTTTTGATAGCAAGGGAATTATCATGCAACTGACTTTCTATCCTCTCATTAAAATGATTCTGTTTCATAATAAAATTATCAAACTCATCTAAACATTGATTAGGAGGCTTACCATGAGGGATGTCACTTGCGTTGAAATCTAAAAGAGAGTGTACCTCTACCATAGGAGGGTGAGTAGTAGGCTCACACAACTTCTCAATAGGGGGTAGATTCTTCACGTCTTCAGCTTTAATACCTTTCTCTTTAATAGACTTCTTTGCTTCTCGCATATCCTCGGGGCTTAGAAAAAACATGCCCCTCTTCTTTGTTGGTGGAGGTGGTTCAGGGACGGACCAATCTTCATGGTTTTTGGCAATCCTGCCCATCAAATCTTCCGCATCGTCCGGTGTTCTTTTCCTGAAAACACAACCAGCACAACTATCCAAATAGGACCTGGATTCACCAGTTAGACCAGCATAGAATATATCGATTAATTCATTCTTAGGGATTTCATGTCCTGGTCTAGCCCGAATCAGACCGCAGTACCTCCCCCAAGCTTTAGGGAGGGACTCATCCTGCAACTGTTTAAATTTATAAATTCTTTGTAAAGCAGTATGTTGCATGTGAGCGGGAAAGTACTTATCAACAAAAGAGTGAGCTAAGTTCTGAGGACTCTTAATGGAACCGCATGGGAGTGAATCATACCATGCTTTAGCACCCTCCTTCAAGGAGAAAGGAAGAAGCTTGGTGATATAAAAGTAGCGTATCTTATCATCTGTGGTAAACAGGCTACCCAACTCACCGAGTTTAGTCAGGTGTGCAATAGCATCACCATTTTCTCTGCCATAAAAGGGGTCAGCTTCAACCATAGGTATAAGTGAAAGATCAACAGAGAAATCATAATCAGGATCATCAATGCATATAGGAGATGTAGCAAATTCAGGATTAGGAACGGTTTTGTTCTTCAAAGAGTGTTTTTCAAATAGTTTCTTAATAACTTCAGGGTCAGAGCCAGCAAACTCTGTCAGTTCCCTGCATAGATCTTCATCAAGCATATAGTAATCATCATCAAGGAGCCTCTCTTTGAGTTTACTCAAATCAGGATAATCATAAGTTTCACCAATAGGGTAGCGAGCAACAGGAAGTTCAATTCCAGATTTTTTAGCAGCAGCAGCAATTTGTTTCTCAAGAGCATAACCAAGCGAACTAATATCATCAAAAGCAGTAGAAGCATCATCAAGAGTATCAGACATAGTAACAGATTCAGTAGGAGCATCATGTGGTGGTGGTGAGGCAAACTTACTCATAACAGAAGGTGAATCAAGTGTAGCACTAGTGCTCAGAGCAGTACCTCTTCTTGTAGTAGATAGTAAGATCGAAACCTTGGGGTCTCCTTTCTTACCCATAGTGAATGAAGTGCAGCAGGTAGGATACCTCAAGTAGACCTGTAAATATTGCTATGCTCCCCGGCAATGGCGCCAGAAAACGGTACTTGATAACCCTCAACCGTAAGGGATCGAGATAGTCTTCGCGGGTAAGAATAACCCAATTTATTGATTCGACACACGGGGAGCCAAAGAGTATTTATAAGCTTTGACAATTGAGTTGTCAATTCAACCGCACCTGAAATATACTTACTTGCAACAAAAGATAAGTGGTAACAGTGATATGATAGTGATGATAGTAATAGTAAAAGTAAACAGCAAAAGTAAATAGCAGTAGTAAATGGTAAAAGTAGCAACTAGTGACAAGCAGGGTTTAAAACACTGTAGGCTAGGGAGATGGATGGTTGGGCGCTGCATGGATGAGATAGATTCTAACTTGGGGCACGGCACACGGAAAAGTAATGATCATCTAGGAAAATATCAAACATTAGGCATGTATCCCGTAGGTAGTTGTATGTGCTTGCAATAAGAACTTGCACAACATCTTTTTTCCTACCATCCCGCTATGAACGGGGCCAAAAGGAACTTATGGATATTAAGGTGCTCCTGTCAAAGAGCACCGGAACAAAGCAATGAACTCAATGGATACATGTAATCCTCAAACTACAGACCATCCCCTTTGGTGTCCCAAGCTGTCACTTTTGGGATCGCCGGTTCCGAACCGTAACAGGCGCAAACAACTCATAGATAGGATCACGAACACAAATATATTCATGCAAACACATATGGTTCAGATATGAAATCATGGCACTCGGGCCCTAAGTGTCAAGCATTAAGAATAACAAGTTGTAGCAAAGATGATAAACACCATAGTAGATGATAGGCAACATGCCCCCAACTTTAAACATAATGCATTGACGTGTTAGTGTAGAGGCGCACAAAAAGAAATGGATATTGTAGTCCGCTACTTAAAAGTGTTACCTCATATGATTACATAGCCTTCATTTCATAAAATGCGTACCCATTGAATTCATATATGAATATTACATATATTACTTCATAATAGAACCTTAAATCATCCAAGACTAATGATTTTGAATGCAAGAGTAACAATGGTGCATGTACATGATAGCTACATTGGTTGTTTGTGTTGGGGAACGTAGTATTTTAAAAATTTCCTACGATACGCAAGATCTATCTACTAGATGCATAGCAACGAGAGGGAAGAGTGTGTCTACGTACCCTCGTAGACCGGAAGCGGAAGCGTCAAGTGACGTGGTTGATGTAGTCGAACTTCTTCGCGATCCAACCGATCAAGCACCGAACGTACGACACCTCTGCGTTCAGCACACGTTCAGCTTGATGACGTCCCACGAGCTCTCGATCCAGTTGATCTTCACGGGAGAGTTTCGTCAGCACGACGGCGTGGTGATGGATATGATGTATCTACCGGCGCAGGGCTTCGCCTAAGCACTGCGACGGTATGACCGAGGTGTGTTTCTGTGGAGGAGGGCACCGCACACGGCTAGAACAATTCAACTTGTGTATCTTTGGGTGCCCCCTTGCCCCCGTATATAAAGGAGCAAGGGGGGAGGCCAGCCGGCCCTCCTATGGTGCGGCTAGGGTTGCAATCCTACTAGGAATAGGATTGCAATCCTATTCCTAGTAGGAACCTACCAAAGAAGGAAAAGGGGGGAAGGAAAGAGAGGGAGAGGGAGAGGGAAAGAGGGGCCGCGCCCCCTCCCCTAGTCCTATTCGGACTCCTCCTAGGGAGGGGGCGCGCCACCTCCTGGCTGCTGCCCTCTCTCTCCCCTATGGCCCACCAGGGCCCACCATTCCCCCGGGGGGTTCCCGTAACCCCCCCGGCACTCCGGTAAATTCCGAAACTTTCCAGAACACTTCCGGTGTTCGAATATAGTCGTCCAATATATCAATCTTTATGTCTCGGACATTCCGAGACTCCTCGTCATGTCTGTGATCTCATCCGGGACTCCGAACTACCTTCGGTACATCAAAACTCATAAACTCATAATATCGATCGTCATCAAACGTTAAGCGTGCGGACCCTACGGGTTCGAGAACTATGTAGACATGACCGAGACTCATCTCCGGTCAATAACCAATAGCGGAACCTGGATGCTCATATTGGCTCCTACATATTCTACGAAGATCTTTATTGGTCAAACCGCATAACAACATATGTTGTTCCTTTTGTCATCGGTATGTTACTTGCCCGAGATTCGATCGTCGGTATCTCTATACCTAGTTCAATCTCGTTACCGGCAAGTCTCTTTACTTGTTCCGTAATACATCATCTCGTGAATAACTCATTAGTCATTTGCTTGCAAGGCTTATTATGATGTGCATTACCGAGAGGGCCTAGAGATACCTCTCCGACACTCGGAGTGACAAATCCTAGTCTTGATCTATGCCAACACCACGAATACTTTCGGAGACACCTGTAGAGCATCTTTATGATCACCCAGTTACGTTGTGGCGTTTGATAGCACACAAGGTGTTCATACGGTATTCGGGAGTTGCATAATCTCATAGTCATAGGAACATGTATAAGTCACGGAGAAAGCAATAGCAGTAAAACTAAACGATCATAGTGCTATGCTAACGGGTGGGTCTAGTCCATCACATCATTCTCTTAATGATGTGATCCCGTTGATCAAATGACAACTCATGTCTATGGCTAGGAAACATAGCCATCTTTGATCAATGAGCTAGTCTAGTAGAGGCATACTAGGGACATACTGTTTTGTCTATGTATTCACACATGTATCAAGTTTCCGGTTAATACAATTCTAGCATGAATAAAAGACATTTATCATGATATAAGAAAATACAAAATAACATCTTTATTATTGCCTCTAGGGCATATTTCCTTCAGTATCCCACTTGCACTAGAGTCAATAATCTAGCTCACATCGCCATGTGATTTAATACCGATAGTTCACATTGTTATGTGAATAACACCCATAGTTCACATCGCCATGTGACCAACACCCAAAGGGTTTACTAGAGTCAATAATCTAGTTCACATCGCTATGTGATTAATACCCAAGAGTAATAAGGTGTGATCATGTTTTGCTTGTGAGAGAAGTTTAGTCAACGGGTCTGTCACATTCAGATCCGTATGTATTTCGCAAATTTCTATGTCTACAATGCTCTGCATAGAGCTACTCTAGCTAATTGCTCCCACTTTCAATACGCATCCAGATTGATACTTAGAGTCATCTGGATTTAGTGTCAAAGCTTGCATCGGCGTAACCCTTTACGACGAACTCTTTATCACCTCCATAATCGAGAAACATTTCCTTAGTCATCCAGTTACTAAGGATAATTTTGACCGCTGTACAGTGATCTACTCCTGGATCACTATTGTACCCCCTTGACAAACTCATGGCAAGGTACACAACATGTTTGGTACACATCATGGCATACTTTATAGAACCTATGGCTGAGGCATAGGGAATGACTTTCATTCTCTCTATATTTTTCTGCCATGGTCTGGCTTTGAGTCTTACTCAACTTCACACCTTATAAGTCAGGCAAGAACTTCTTCTTTGACTGATCCATTTTGAACTACTTCAAAATCTTATCAAGGTATGTACTCATCGAAAGTCTTATCAAGCATCTTGATCTATCTCTATAGATCTTGATGCCCAATATGTAAGCAGCTTCACCAAGGTCTTTCTTTGAAAAACTCCTTTCAAACACTCCTTTATGCTTTCCAGAAAATTCAACATCATTTCCGATCGACAATATGTCATTCACATATACTTATCAGAAAGGTTGTAGTGCTCCCACTCACTTCTTGTAAATACAGGCTTCACCGCAAGTCTGTATAAATCTATATGCTTTGATCAACTTATCAAAGTGTATATTCCAACTCCGAGATGCTTGCACCAGTCCATAGATGGATCGCTGGAGCTTGCACATTTTGTTAGCACCTTTAGGATTGACAAAACTTTCTGGTTGCATCATATACAAGTCTTCTTTAATAAATCCATTAAAGAATGCAGTTTTGTTATCCATTTGCCAGATTTCATAAAATGCGGCAATTGCTAACATGATTCGGACAGACTTAAGCATCGCTACGGGTGAGAAAGTCTCATCGTAGTCAACTCCTTGAACTTGTTGAAAAACTTTCGCAACAAGTCGAGCTTTGTAAACAGTAACATTACCGTCAGCGTCAGTCTTCCTCTTGAAGATCCATTTATTTTCGATGGCTTGCCGATCATCGGGCAAGTCAACCAAAGTCCACACTTTGTTCTCATACATGGATCCCATCTCAGGTTTCATGGCCTCAAGCCATTTTGCAGAATCTGGGCTCATCATCGCTTCCTCATAGTTCGTAGGTTCATCATGGTCCAGTAACATGACTTCCAGAACCGGGTTGCCGTACCACTCTGATGCGGAACGAACTCTGGTTGATCTACAAAGTTCAGCAGAAACTTGATCTGAAGTTTCATGATCATCATCATTAGCTTCCTCACTAATTGGTGTAGTAATCACTGGAACTAGTTTTTGTGATGTTCCACTTTCCAATTCGGGAGAAGGTACAATTACCTCATCAAGTTCTACTTTCCTCCCACTCACTTCTTTCGAGATAAACTCCTTCTCTAGAAAGGATCCACTCTTAGCAACAAAGACCTTGCCTTCGGATCTGTGATAGAAGGTGTACCCAACAGTTTATTTTGGGTATCCTATGAAGATTTACTTCTCCGATTTGGGTTCGAGCTTATCATGTTGAAACTTTTTCACATAAGCATCGCAGTCCCAAACTTAAAGAAATGACAGCTTAGGTTTCTCTTCAAACCACAGTTCATACGGTGTCATCTCCACGGATTTAGATGGTGCCCTATTTAACGTGAATGTAGCTGTCTCTAATGCATAACCCCAAAAGCGATAGTGGTAGACCGGTAAGAGACATCATCGATCGCACCATATCTAATAAAGTACGGTTATGACGTTCAGACACACCATTACACTATGGTGTTCCAGGTGGCGTGAGTAGTGAAACTATTTCACATTGTTTTTACTGAAGGCCAAACTCGCTAACTCAAATATTTTACTTCTACGATCATATCGTAGAAACTTTTATTTTCTTGTTACGATGATTCTCCACTTCACTCTGAAATTCTTTGAACTTTTCAAATGTTTCAGACTTGTGCTTCATTAAGTAGATATACCCATATCTGCTCAAATCATCAGTGAAGGTCAGAAAATAACGATACCCACCGCGAGCTTCAACACTAATTGGTCCACATACATCTGTATGTATGATCTCCAACAAATCTGTTGCTCGCTCCATTGTTCCGGAGAACGGAGTTTTAGTCATCTTGCCCATGAGGCATGGTTCGCAAGTACCAAGTGATTCATAATCAAGTGATTCCAAAAGTCCATCACTATGGAGTTTCTTCATGCGCTTTACACCATTATGACCTAAACGGCGGCGCCACAAATAAGTTGCACTATCATTATTAACCTTGCATCTTTTGGCTTCAATATTATGAATATGTGTATCACCACGATCGAGATCCAACAAACTATTTTCATTGGGTGTATGACCATCGAAGGTTTTATTCATGTAAACAAAATAACAATTATTCTATGACTTTAAATGAATAACCGTATTGCAACAAATATGATCAAATCATATTCATGCTCAACGCAAATGCCAAATAACATTTATTTAGGTTTTACACTAATCCCGAAAGTATAGGGAGTGTGCGATGATGATCATATCAATCTTGGAACCACTTCCAACACACATCGTCACTTCACCTTTAACTAGTCTCTGTTCATTCTGCAATTCTCGTTTCGAGTTACTAATTTTAGCAACTGAACCGGTATAAAATACCCAGGGGTTGCTATGAACACTAGTAAAGTACACATCAATAATCTGTATATCAAAATATACCTTTGTTCACTTTGCCATCCTTCTTATCCGCCAAGTATCTAGGGCAGTTCCACTTCCAGTGACCATTTCCTTTGCAGTAAAAGCACTTAGTTTCAGGCTTGAGTTTTAGCTTTGGGTTTCTTCACGGGAGTGACAACTTGCTTGTCATTCTTCTTGAAGTTCCCCTTCTCTCCCTTTGCCCTTTACTTGAAACAAGTGGTCTTGTTAACAATCAACACTTGATGCTTTTTCATGATTTCTACCTTCGCCGACTTCAGCATCGCGAAGAGCTCGGGAATTCCTTTTTGTCATCCCTTGCATATTATAGTTCATCACGAAGTTCTACTAACTTGGTGATAGTGACTAGAGAACTTTGTCAATTACTATCTTATCTGGAAGATTAACTCCCACTTGATTCAAGTAATTGTAGTACCCAAACAATCTGAGCACATGCTCACTGGTTGAGCTATTCTCCTCCATCTTGTAGGCAAAGTACTGTCAGAAGTCTTATACCTCTCGACACGGGCATGAGTATTAAATACTAATTTCAACTCTTGGAACATCTTATATGCCCCGTGGCGTTCAAAACGTTTTTGAAGTCCCGGTTCTAAGCCGTAAAGCATGGTGCACTTAAACTATCAAGTAGTCATCATACCGAGCTTTTGTCAAAACGTTCATAACGTCTACATCTGCTCCTGCAATAGGTTTGTCACCTAGCGGTGCATCAAGGACATAATTCTCTATGTAGCAATGAGGATAATCCTCAGATCACGGAACAATTCCGCATCATTGCTACTAACATCTTTCAACTTAGTTTTCTCTAGGAACATATAAAAAATAAACGGGGAGCAACATCGCGAGCTCTTGATCTACAACATAGATATGCTAATACTACCAGGACTAAGTTCATGATAAATTAAAGTTCAATTTAATCATATTACTTAAGAACTCCCACTTAGATAAACATCCCTATAGTCATCTAAATGATCACGTGATCCAAATCAACTAAACCATGTCCGATCATCACGTGAGATGGAGTAGTTTCAATGGTGAACATCTTATGTTGATCATATCTACTATATGATTCATGCTCGACCTTTCGGTCTCCAGTGTTCCGAGGCCATATCTGCATATGCTAGGCTCGTCAAGTTTAACCCGAGTATTCCGCGTGTGCAAAACTGGCTTACACCCGTTGTATTTGAACGTAGAGCTTATCACACCCGATCATCACGTGGTGTCTCAGCACGAAGAACTTTCGCAATGGTGCATACTCAGGGAGAACACTTGTACCTTGAAATTTTGTAAGGGATCATCTTATAATGCTACCGTCGTTCTAAGCAAAATAAGAAGCATAATAAGATAAACATCACATGCAAATCAAAATATGTGACATGATATGGCCATCATCATCTTGTGCTTTTGATCTCCATCTCCAAAGCACCGTCATGATCACCTTCATCACCGGCGCGACAACTTGATCTCCATCGTAGCATCATTGTCGTCTTGCCAACTATTGCTTCTACGACTATCGCTACTGCTTAGTGAGAAAGTAAAGCAATTACATGGCGATTGCATTTCATACAATAAAGCGACAACTATATGGCTCCTGCCAGTTGCTGATAACATTACAAAACATGATCATCTCATACAAAACCGTATAACTCATCATGTCTTGACCATATCACATCACAACATGCCCTGCAAAAAAAGTTAGACGTCCTCTACTTTGTTGTTGCAAGTTTTACGTGGCTACTACGGGCTTTAGCAAGAACCGTTCTTACCTACGCATACAAAACCACAACGATGTTTCGTCAAGTATGTGATGTTTTAACCTTCACAAGGACCGGGCGTAGCCATACTTGATTTAGCTAAAGTGAGAGAGACAGACACCCGCCAGTCACCTTTAAGCAACGAGTGCACATAACGGTGAAACCAGTCTCGCGTAAGCGTATGCATAATGTCGGTCCGGGCCGCTTCATCTCACAATACCGCCGAAGCAAAGTATGACATGCTGGTAAGCAGTATGACTAGTATCGCCCACAACTCATTGTGTTCTACTCGTGCATATCATCTACGCATAGACCTGGCTCTGATACAACTGTTGGGGAACATAGTATTTTAAAATTTTCCTACGATCACGCAAGATCTATCTACTAGATGCATAGCAACGAGAGGGAAGAGTGTGTCTACGTACCCTCGTAGACCGGAAGCGGAAGCGTCAAGTGACGCGGTTCATGTAGTCGAACTTCTTCGCGATCCAACCGATCAAGCACCGAATGTAAGGCACCTCCGCGTTCAGCACACGTTCAGCTTGATGACGTCCCACGAGCTCTTGATCCAGTTGAGCTTCACGGGAGAGTTTCTTCAGCACGACGGCGTGGTGACGGATATGATGTATCTACCGGCGCAGGGCTTCGCCTAAGCACTGCGATGGTATGACCGAGGTGTGTTTCTGTGGAGGGGGGCACCGCACACGGCTAGAACAATTCAACTTGTGTATCTTTGGGTGCCCCCTTGACCCCGTATATAAAGGAGCAAGGGGGGAGGCCGGCCGGCCCTCCTATGGTGCGGCTAGGGCTGCAATCCTACTAGGAATAGGATTGCAATCCTATTCCTAGTAGGAACCTACCAAAGAAGGAAAAGGGGGGAAGGAAAGAGAGGGAGAGGGAGAGGGAAAGAGGGGCCGCCCCCCCTCCCCTAGTCCTATTCCGACTCCTCCTAGGGAGGGGGCGCGCCACCTCCTGGCTGCTTCCCTCTCTCTCCCCTATGGCCCACCAGGGCCCACCATTCCCCCGGGGGGTTCCCGTACCCCCCCCGGCACTCCGGTAAATTCGGAAACTTTCCAGAACACTTCCGGTGTCCGAATATAGTCGTCCAATATATTAATCTTTATGTCTCGGACATGCCGAGACTTCTCGTCATGTCCGTGATCTCATCCGGGACTGCGAACTACCTTCGGTACATCAAAACTCATAAACTCATAATACGGATCATCATCAAACGTTAAGCGTGCGGACCCTACGGGTTCGAGAACTATGTAGACATGTCCGAGACTCATCTCCGGCCAATAACCAATAGCAGAACCTGGATGCTCATATTGGCTCCTACATATTCTACGTAGATCTTTATCGGTCAAACCGCATAACAACATACGTTGTTCCTTTTGTCATCGGTATGTTACTTGCCCGAGATTCGATCGTCGGTATCTCTATACCTAGTTCAATCTCATTACCGGCAAGTCTCTTTACTCGTTCCGTAATACATCATCTCGTGACTAACTCATTAGTCATTTGCTTGCAAGGCTTATTATGATGTGCATTACCGAGAGGGCCCAGAGATACCTCTCCGACACTCGGAGTGACAAATCCTAGTCTTGATCTATGCCAACACCACGAATACTTTCGGAGACACCTGTAGAGCATCTTTATGATCACCCAGTTACGTTGTGGCGTTTGATAGCACACAAGGTGTTCATACGGTATTCGGGAGTTGCATAATCTCATAGTCATAGGAATATGTATAAGTCATGGAGAAAGCAATAGCAGTAAAACTAAACGATCATAGTGCTATGCTAACGGATGGGTCTAGTCCATCACATCATTCTCTTAATGATGTGATCCCGTTGATGAAATGACAACTCATGTCTATGGCTAGGAAACATAGCCATCTTTGATAAATGAGCTAGTCTAGTAGAGCCATACTAGGGACATACTATTTTGTCTATGTATTCACACATGTATCAAGTTTCCGGTTAATACAATTCTAGCATGAATAAAAGACATTTATCATGATATAAGAAAATACAAAATAACATCTTTATTATTGCCTCTAGGGCATATTTCCTTCAGTTTGAAGGAACATCACTGTAACTTTGGCATGCACAACTGAAAAGGTTTATTTAAATAGAAAAAATGTGATATGCGAGTGTCTAATCTTTATAGCGTTGAATCAATATTGTACCTTTGGCCACAATACGAAGTAGATATTGATTTATGTTCAAGCGATGCACGTCCACGATCGCTAGATAGTGATACGTGAATGAATTGTGCAATCTCTCTCACACGCGTACATATCTCATTTCCCTGTGGGTATCGGAATCACACACGCGCACTTCGTGTATTTCTCTCCCTCCGTCAAGGTTGGAATTCGTCTTTCTACCCCTTCCTACAAGTCCCTCACACAAAAACACACACGGTCTCTCTGTCGAACACGCCCACCCCTTTAATTCTGCCCACCCACAGCCACTAATGTCTCAAAGTATAATAATGTCTCTCACACATATGCCTAAGGTTAACTCGAGTTCCGGAACCATATGAATACATACAATGGGATTCCAACAGAGCACCTTTTGTTTTGAGATTTCGCTCTCTCTCTCTCTCACTCTCTCTCTCTCTCTCTCTCTCTCACACACACACACACACACACACATTGTTTCTCGCTTCATTTTTCCGGCACTTGCATGCACACAATTTTGTTTATCTTCGTGATGCTTTAAGTATGCCTCGCACAAATGCTATCTACCTATCCCTTAATATAGCTAGATATGTGTCACACAAACTCCTTCTCCCTACTAGCAAGATGCACATGGGTTGCACCGAACATCAAGATGCATTTGTATGAGTAGTTTATCTTGTGGGAGAAAAGGATGAACGAGGGAATGCCTTATTTGCAAATGCGGAGAGGGGTGTTGGTATCCTTTTTCAAAATTGCCACAGTTTCCTTCCTATCCGTCGGGTATAAATCGGATGGCCTATATTGCAGGATGGCAGGAACATCATCATCACCAACTCCGTTTTGTATAAGAATAGGGATATGTAAGTGTCACTGCCCCCCCCCCCCCCCC
>LR738711.1:771797508-771880854 GCA_902687465.1 Secale cereale | reverse complement strand
CACCCACACAACCACACACACACACACACTTCCCAACACCGAAGGAGTAGGGTGACACCTCGATCTTGATACTAATCTATTGATTGGCTTCTCTCTCAAACACACACACACACACACACACACGCACACACACACTACCCGGCACCGAAGGAGTAGGGCGATAACTCGATCTTGATAGTAATCTATCTACTCCTCTTTCAAACACACATACGCACACACTCGCTAGTTGTGCCTCTGTGCCTAACGCGCACACTCTCGATACGTCTTTCTCTTCCTCCCGCACCCCAACAATGACAGCAAAAGGGTGACAACTCGATCTGATCGCAATCTGTCAATTGGTTTCTCTCTCGAACATTGTGTCTCTGTGCCTCGCTCAGTAGCCCCCTCGATATGTAGACATCTCTCGCACGCACAACTGTAGTGACGATGACGCTGAACCCAGTGTGCCTTGTTTTTACCGGCCTCATGTGATAGTTTTCACCCTGTTTTCTGTTAATTAACAATGCAACCTTTTCTTTGTTACTACTAGTGAATCTGAAATCATTCGGGGCAGACATAAAATATACCACTTCAACCCAATTATCGCAGTAACTATTTTAAAAGAAACTAGCTAGATGCCCGTGCGTTGCACGAAACATCAAGATGCATTTGTATGAGTAGTTTATCTTGTGAGAGAAAAGGATGAACGAGGGAAGGCTGTATTTGCGAACGTGGAGAGGGTGTGGATATATTTTTGCAAAATTGCCATAGCGTTCTTCCTATGCGTTAGATATAAATCCGACGGTCTATATTGCAGGATGGCACGCACACCATCATCACCAACTCTGTTTTCTACTCCCTCCGTTCCTAAATATTTGTCTTTTTAGAGATTTCAACAAGTGACTACATATGGAGCAAAATGAGTGAATCTACACTCTAAAATATGTCTACATACACATCCGTATGTGGTAGTCCATTTGAAATCTGAAAAGGACAAATATTTAGGAACAGATAGAGTATAAGAGTAGACATGGAGATATATCTCCAGCATGGTCTACAACAAAAATGTGCTGGACTGGTTACCGCTGGATGCTCGCAACACGATGATATGAGTTCGAATTATGTCTTTAACTTTAGATTTTTATATTATATATTACTTATTTAATATATACTTCTTTCGCTACTGTACTGACAGTGGAACCCACAGAGTACTTAGAATACAAGATTAAGGATGGACTTGCTTCTTCTTAACTTTCTGTACGAAGCTGTAGCCACCCTGCAAGTCACGTGTACACTGTACATGCAATTAACTTTTTTATAGAGGGACAATCGTACACACAATTAACTCAAATGGATTGGATGTCACTCTATTATTTCCAGCATAAGAGCATCTCCAACGGCAGCCGGCAAATTTCCTCCCGCTTCCTTCCGCGGAGGACGACATCAAACGCGAGCGGCATACATTTTCACAACTCTAACCAACCAGATGAAATTCGTGTAAACACGAACCGATTTCATATAAGCATGAAGGATTTCGTATAAAAAAGCCGGATCTTCATATAAACATGATGTATTTCATTACATTTACATAAACTAAGCGGTGCCTATCCGTCTCTCTTTGTATAATTAATACTCCCTCCGTCCGGAAATACTTGTCCTAGAAATGGATGTATCTAGACTTATTTTAGTTATAGATACATATAATTTAACCATTCTTAAAAAAAATCCCGCCAGCTGGAGAGGGAGTACATAATCTAAATGGCCGCCCGCGGATCCCTTTGTCTTCCTCATGTCCGGTAGACACTTTGCAGGGTCGACGAAGGTCCTCGGAAGAGACGAAGAAACAAAGAAACCACCTGAATGCGCAGTCGTCGCCTCGGCGGTGGCCTTCATGGGACGCAAGTGGCGGCAGCCTCCCGTGTTCTACTTCTCCTCAATGATGGCGGCGGACACGGAGAAGCTGGCCACTGACTCGTCGCTCTCCACGCACCCGGCTTCTGTCTCTGCCTGCATGGCGCTGCCACAGGCACGGGAGGCGCGCCCATAGACACGGGAGGCGCGGCACCGGAGACACTGGCGGCGCGGCACGATGCGGCAGCGACGACGACCGTACCGGTATGCTCGCCGCCGTGCCGGCGTGGAGCAACTTGCCACTCCTCATCGAGCTGAACTGGAGCGGCGAGTTGCTGAACCACGCGCCTGCTTGGGGCGGCAACTGGTTCCGTCGGGCCAAGCGAGGTTGGTGAAGCACCGAGCGGCCTCGCTCGTATCCGAAGGGCTCGGCAGGCTACCCAACCGGGTAATATGCCGGAGAACGGCTCCTCGAAAGCCATCGGAAGAGTGGAGAAAATAGTGAAGGAGGAGATGGGGGGCGGCGGAGGGGTGCAATTCTTGCCCGTTGTCTGTCTGGCCTCGTGTAAATAGAGGTCGGACGGTAGGAGCTTGGCCGGCGTCTGGCCTCATTTAAACTAAGGGCGGACGGGAGGAGCTCGGCCGGTGTTGCGTTTAATTCCGCCCCGCTCATGAACGGACGTGTGGCCGGAGTAGGTTTCTCGGTTTGCATGCGGGTTTAACGGAGGGGTTTGATGGAGGCGAGGAGGCGTGTTTAGCTAGGCGTTCAGCGGGCGACGCAGTACTATTCGATTTGACAGTGGGCGGCGCAGTTCCCGATACGGCTTTAATGCAGACGAGGGAGGGAGTAGCGGTTGCCGAAATGTTGAACGGCCAATGCATCCTCCTTAAAGTAATGCATGCGGGAAGTAATGGGAGGAGGACCGGGAAAAGAGGCTGCACGATGTGAATGCAACGCAGTTTTCCCTCATATAAAGGCGCCCCTCCATTCCAATGTATCTACCACATCATACGCACCTAAGCATTTGCTTAAGCACCTACACTAAGCGCAAAAGAGCTCACTCCAAACCCATGGCGGCGATGCGCGCGAGCGGCCAGTGGCTGTGCCAGATGGTCCACGACGTCGGCCTGCGGCATGGCGCCAAGGGCCGTCTCCAGACGGTGTTGGAGACCGGCTGGTGGATGGCTGCCGTCGACGCCAACTATGACTCTCAGTTGGACCAGATGATCGTTGCCACCACCAACAAGTTCACCGTCCTCAAGAAGCTCGCAGACAACATCGCCATAATCTTCTAGCCCGCGTGCCCGGGCTCCTCTTTGCCTGCCACCCTAATTGGCCTCCATGACCGGAACCTCATTCAAGCACTGGTGGCCCTGCGACTGCCTGCCGACGCCACGAAGAATTTCCACCTAGAGGTCACGCTCGCCGCGAGGCGCCTCGCCCTGCAAGAATTCGTCGACTTACACATCCACGTGTACGAGCAAATCATGTACGTAGTTATCTACAAGGCCAGTGAGGACGCTACAATGTTGGCCTTCCTCAACCGGCTGGAAGCCTTGGATGCCTCTACTGAGAAGCACCTCGACCTCCCCACAAAAGCCGCTGCTCCTTAGCCGCGGTTCGGTGGCCCCGCGCACTAAGTTGAGGAGGAGGAGATAGTACGTTGATGGATGCATCTTTCTTCTTGCCTTTTGTAACCACCACTGCGATCGCTTCATCATCGTGGCCTTAATTCTTGTTGTGCTGTTGCATTCTCGTTCCAGTCAATACCGATATGTGCGATCACTTTGCTTAATTATATGCATAACTGTAATTAGTACTCCATCCGTCAATTTATAAGTTGTGCTTACCTTTTCCATCAACTTCGTGCAACGCGCGGGCATCTTGCTAGAAACACTAGAACATGTCGGACCGCGTGTGACCAAACCGACGATGCGCCAACCTAGCTACTACGTACCCTGCTTATCTAGCGGAAATAGCCCCGCCCTAGCGTTTCCAATCGTTATTTCTATCTATCGATCATGCCAAGGAGCAGAACAAAAGTGTTACAATTTATACATGTTTCTCTACTCCTACTCCTATAAAAGACTCAGTTGGTGATGGTGGTGTGTCTACCATCAGTTGTTTCTGACCATTATATCTGCATCTAATGGCTGTGAGGTAAGTTGTGGTATTTTTGCAACAATATCCCACTTCTCTGCTCCAATTTGCAGAAAACCCCTTATTATCTTGAAAGCAACCACATCCCTCCCTCACCTCATCAAAACAGCCTGAGAAATATATATATACTCCTATAAAAGACTCAGTTGGTGATGGTGGTGTGTCTGCCATCCGTCGTTTCTGACCATTAGATCTGCATCTAACGGCTGTGAGGTAAGTTGTGGCATTTTTGCAATAATCGCCCACTTCTCTGCTCCAATTTGCAGAAAACCCCTTATTATCTTGAAAGCAACCACATCCCTCTCTCACCTCATCAAAACAGCCCGAGAAATATATTTTGAGTGAAAAGTACTCCCTCCGTTCCTAAATATTTGTCTTTCTAGATATTTCAATAAGTGACTACAAACAGAGCAAAATGAGTGAACCTACACTTCAAAATATGTCTATATAATCCGTATGTGATAGTCCTTATGAAATCTCTAAAAAGTCAAATATTTAGGAACAGAGGGAGTAATATATTAGGAGTATATCAAAACAAGAGTGATTTCTTTCAAGTTTGTGAACAAGTACTACTATTCTACTACTTTGGATCCCTCGCAACGCACGGGCACATTGCTAGTAAAAGGAAAAGGCCTGCCGCGTTCGCGTCGCACTCCCCCCCACAGACGCCCGGGAATCGGGAGTACTCCACGGCCCGTCCGGCACGGAACATAGCTTAGGGAAGGCGTGCTGCCTAGCATTTTCACTTTCATGTGGGACCGCCGTTGAGCAAACGGACTATTGGCAAACCACACCCCGCCGCCGCCGGGTTGGAAAACAGAAACGAGGGGAAGATCTAGCTGTAGCACGGAAGCCAAGAATTTGGTGTCTGATGGGGCTCGTTGATAGAGTAGGAGCATTCCGTACTACTCTACTCCTACTAGTACCAAGTTTGTACTATACAACTAGTACTATCACTATACAACTAGTAGGTACGTGCACGACACATCATCGTAGGAATAAAAACGGGAAGGTCTTGTTTTGGGTGATTTATCTTTTTTTTTGTCAACGTAGTATGGATAATATGATGTGGGGGCACCCATGAAGCTTATGTGGCTTGGTTGCATGGCTACAAAAGGTTAGAGAAAAATAAATAGATAATGTGTTTAGAGTGCACTCCACTAAACAGATATACTTTGGATCCATTGCAACGGGCCGGCACATCTATATCTATACCCCCTATATAGTGTGTGAATAACTTTGAAAGTTGGTCGTTGGATGAAGCCAATCCGACGATACAAAGATGGCAAATCCGAGCACTACTGGCCGTTGGATATCATCTACATTCCACCAGATTCTGCCACATGTAGAATCTAGAAGACTCCATGGTTGAACTTCATTCATGACTAAATTTGCCACAACTAAGCTTAGGCAAAGTGTGTCTGCCACAAAAAATGTGGCTAACAAAATGGCCACCACAAGTGTGGCAAGATTTGGCAAGAAGTTGAGTCTATGACATGTGGACCATGTAGCTAGAAAAGTGTGGCAAGCCACAAGTGTAGCAAGGAACTAAACACATGCCTAGTGTGTTTGGTAGGGTGTATGAAGGGTGCATGATTCCAAGAGTTCCCTTCTCGACCCATTTTTGGGTGTTTGGTAGAGTGTATGGAGGGTGCATGAGTCCACACTAGATTAGCACAAATACACTAGAAGCATGCATGAAGAGAGCATACATGAAGAGGGGTGTTGAGTTGAGCATGCATGAAGAGGGAACAACTATGCCGAGACGAGAATGCAACCAAACACACTTCTGGCACGCCTAAGCTAAGGCGTGGCAACCTTAGGCTGCAAACCAAACCATAACTTTGAAAGTTGGTCATTGGATGAAGCCAATCCGACGGTAGAAAGATGGCAAATCCGAGCACTACTGGCCGTTGGATATCATCTACATTCCACCAGATTCTTCCACATGTAGAATCTAGAAGACTCCACATGTAGAAGCATAATGCACAAACTACCAGAATCTCACACGTGCAATGCACGTGTACCTTACTAGTAGTTGGTAGTAGTAAGAAACAAATTCCGGGTTTGGCACGAGCTCAACCGCGGGAGCACCACAAGGCCTGCCGCAGGAATTAAATTTCCATTTCGGGGCCCACGGGACCGAACTTCAGTGGCTTAGTGCCCGACCTATGAGTCAATGACACGCGGACCTTAAATGCGGCTGGCCCACATGTCATTCTCATGATGGTGGTGTGGTTCGCGACTCACTCGTTTGAGGTGAACCGGCCGGTGGTGGCGTTGCTGTGGTGAGGGTGCCATAGCTGGGCGTCGGGGCGTTACGAGGCGTAGATGGCCACACCGGCGGGTACTACATGTAGTACAGAAGTACTCCAGCTGAGGATTGATGCCCGAGACAAAATGTGTCACATCCGCTGGATGAAAATTCGATGGTGCAGGACGTGTGGTGTCATGGGTTCGTGCGGCGTCGTGGGAATCGCGTGTGGCTGTGGTAGAAACTTGATGCTCGCCGCATTTAAGGTGGCCCACATGTCATGCACAAAAAGGAAGAGGGACGGTGCGGCCGAGAGGGGTGAGGCACACATCGGGCACCGTGGTGCCGTGGGTTGGAGCGGCATCGTGGGAATCACGAGTGGCAGTGGATGCAACGTGATGGTCGCCGTAGTTGAACTTCCATGGACAAGCTGTCATGTCTAGGGACACATGCATTGCATACTGATCACTGGAAGGAGTAGTAGAGAAAGCTAGGTGGATAAATAGTTCCTTATAGTCAAGCGGACCCACGCTATTACTTGTTCCAAAGACATGCACACCATCGAAATAGTCCATCTATATCAATATACATAGAGAGGGAATATTTTTTTACAAGAGAGGAAATAGTTCATCCATCCATAATGCCCTGTTGCTGGTGCATCATCATCATCATCATCATCATCATCATCATCATCATCATCATCATCTTCTTCTTCTTCTTCTTCTTCTTCTTCTTCTTCTTCTTCTTCTTCTTCTTCTTCTTCTTCTTCTTCTTCTTCTTCTTCTTCTTCTTCTTCTTCTTCTTCTTCTTCTTCTTCTTCTTCTTCTTCTCATTTTTTGTGGGAGACGACTTCGCAACAAGCTCTCTGGACCTTGCAGCTATCTCGAAACTCACATGGACATCGAGGACAACATATTTTATCCGCTCGTACATCAAGGGATAATTCTCCCATCCAGACGACCTTAATGTCAGCGTCTCGTCACCCTTCTAAAGATTTGTTACTAGCACAAAATTTGCTACGTCGAATAGGGATGGTGTCGGTTTATCACAATCTTCTATAGGAATTTTTATTCTTGTTTGTAGGTCAGCGATGCTTTTCAAATCAAGGTTGTATGGCTCCAACTTCTGTTTGTCCCCTACGATGGCTGCCCCACTGAAGTATATGTCCTCACGAGATAAGAAATCGTGAAGCTCACCTGGTATGGAGGGCGCGTGTATGATGTGGTATACCAAAACATCATCTTCGAGGCACAGCTGAAGGACGGCGGTGCGTTGGATCTTCCCAGTGGCACGCTCCGTGTACTCTGCGTCGAGACCGATGACATTCATCTCCACCTTTTGGAGGGAGTTGGATACATTGTTGACCCACTTCCGAACAACCCTTGGGTGGTCGGTGACTGTGGCAACTATGCTCAATGAGCCTTCGACGAGGACATGTTGGACGCTAAAAACCTGCATCTTGATCTCTTTCGCCATTTGGAACCGCTGGACGGGAGGGCTATAGTTTGGAGAATTAGGATTAGATGGCTAGTCTAACTGAAGAAGATGATTATTTATAGGGGTTTCGGAATTACTCCAGGAGGATGTGAAAAGGTTAAAACAATGTGAATGCAGTGTGGTTTGGATGCAAATGAAGATCAAGGAGTAGTGAAGAAGCCGAGGAAAATTGGTTCCCGATGGAGAAGTAAATGGTAGAAGTGGCCTACACGCAGTTGATTAGACGGCTAGGTAGACTAAACGAAAAGGCTACGCGGGTAGGCTGAGGAGTAGGGCCTGTCCTTGTACGTGCCCATCCTTCCAGCGCTACATGTGCCACTGGCTAGTTGAGGTCACTCTTTCGAATCACTATGGCGAGACATTTTATGATTCCTTTTTATTTTTGCACCCCTCCTGATAGGTGGGACCTATGCAAACGAGAATTTGGTTCTGCTCGCAATATGGATGATACCTAGAGGATGAATTGAACCCAGAGACATGCTAGCACGGGATTACTACTCATGTTCCTACTACTCCTACTACTCCTACTACTAGTAGTAGTACAACTGTAGTACACTTGATGGTCAAAATACTATTATTCATCCGGTCCTCACAGTGAAGTGACAAGACCCTGCGCCCGAGGTGGCACCAGTCCAGGCGGCGTGTCCGGGTTACCAAAGTCAGCCTCACCTTGTGCATTGTGCAGTCACTGTCACCGCCGCTGTATAGCATGCCTCGCCTCATCTCCCTCTCCCCTAGCACCACTCCATCTCCATATCCGTCTCGCCGGAGATCCTGAGGTCACTCTTCATTATCTCACTATGCCCCCGCATACCCTTGCCTCCCCCAGTACCACTATTCCCTTGCTAGCCGCTCCAGCACCGACATCCTTCTCCCACGTAAATCAAGCCCCCCAAAATGCCACCTTCCAAACTCCACCATGGCCGAATGCGAACCGCGCAGGATCCATATGAGCTGCGATTGGAGCAATCTCCCCAGTGATGTCCTCGACCTCTGTTGTTCGTGTATGTATATGTTGAGCGCCCTGCGGCTGACTGCATGCTCAAGGGGCATGCACACGACCATCATCGAAGCGAGGCCAAAGCTTTTCAAGACATCCTGCTTGCTGCTATCTGGTATTGCGAGATTGGCTCACCATGATACAGAGGCGTACATGATGCCCCTCGACTTCAATCCGATCTCCATTAGCCGAAACTTCTTTGCAGGTATGTAGTGGGTCGCCGCACATTATTTCCCTCGACTTCGATCCGATCACCATCGCCCGAAACTTCTTGGCAGCTATGTACTGGGTCGGCATGAACTCCCACTGGATGGCTGCCTTCAGAGAAGACGGTAAAAAGTTGGTGCTCGTCAACTTCCAGACCTCCCATGAGATTATCCTTCCTCCTTGGATTATACAGAGTTTTACCATCACGGTCCTAGTCATCTAGATTACCACGTCAGTTGGACGGACCTTGTTTTGCAGAAGATTGTAATCTGCCAAGTGCCTACACGACATGCGAATTACGCAGACTTCAAGCTAATTGCCTTGTTCGACCGGGGACTCGCCTATCTTTACGCCAGTGCCTTCTTTAGCTGGAGACAACTCATCTCGCAGTGGATCATCATCAAAGCGGATACACACTTCTGTGATGCTATTGGACACAATGGCATCATCTACGCGATCGAGAAATCAGATGGCACAACGTATTGCTGGGATGCCGCATGTAAGTTGTTTCCGTCTCATATTAATGATGACGCCATGACACTGTTTGAACTTTTTGTGATGATTGGCATATCCCTGCTTAAGCAGAATTTGAGTAGAACTATGGCAATGTATTAGAGACGCCGTAAATCAGCTGTATTTGGAATGAGTTAATTCATGCGATTGTGATCATGTCATTACCGCCAATTTGTACCCCTGAATAATCAAATGGTTAGGAATATATGGATATTCTCCTTATTTTACAGTAATCTATATACTACTACTAAATATGAGTGTGTATCAATGGCCATGTTAGTTTCCTCATTTTCATGATGTAGAAACATGCACCACCGTGTTGGTTTTATCTAACCATACATTAGGGAAGTAAATGTGCATATGGAGAACTCTATATTTGGAAGTAGTGAAATCCTGTAATGCTTACCATGTGTACATACCTATATTCGCCCTTCAGCAATCAATGGCTAGAATAATATCCTCACAAAAAATTTGCCCACAACACGAGTATATAACAATGCATGGTCTGTTAGTTACCTTAAAGAATTTGTTTGCGAGGACAGAACATGATTCCATAACATGCATGACATGGTAGTTTCCTGTGAAGAATCGATTGCGAGATAACATGAGTATAACCATGCATGGCACTTCTATATTTTCGAACCCAGTATACATTTCCCTGTATTTTCCTCCCAGTTCCAACAGGGACATATCAATGATGTTTCTTGCATTATCCTACTCATACTCTAAACAATGCTGATCTTACATTAACAATGCATGTCCTTTTTGATATGATGCAGTATCCCTACAGTTATTGCCCTTTGTAATCACACCACCTTTGCCAAAAACAGGGAAGCACAACTGGTTCCTCGCTCAATCAGATGACGGCAAGAGACTGATGATCATTCGGACACATGAGCCGGAAAAGTTATATTGCAAAAAACCCACTGTATACAAGCACCATGAAATACGTGAGTATCCGGACAATGGTTGGTACGTCTATGAGCAGGATACCAGCTTGTTGGGGCCTTCAGGATTTTTTAGTTGGAGGCGGGTAAACAGCCTTGGTTCACACTCTCTGTATCTCGGACTCAATTATCCGATTAACCAGGAGATCACCGTTGGCAAGGACCTTGATAGCAGAGAGGCTCTGTTTGCTATGGAAAACTGTGTCTACACGGCGAGCCCTAGGAGTTCAGGAGCAAACTCCCCTGATTGTCAACGATACAGCCTGCAGCCAAAAGAAGGTGAGAATGACAAAGGCATCCGGATTAACTTTGATCCTTGGATGTCTCAATTATGACAGGTAGTGATGTGGTTCAAGCCTTCAGGTTGATAGATAATTGGGCTATTGCGCAGGGCCGGGCCCATAGTGGTACAGAGTGTGCGGCCCGCACAGGGCCCATAAAATTTGGGACCCCAAATTTTTATAGGCATAGTATGTGTATTTCTCAAAAAAAAAAGTTTCTGGGCCTGGGCTGCTGGCGTCCCTGACTCCACGTGAGGCGCACGAGACAGGCCGCTGCTCAATCTCAGGCGATCCCACGCTTCACCTAAAAAAATGATCCCACGCTGCTCGATCATAACCTTGTCTCAGGGATCGTCACACCTTCAAAAGAAAAAGAAAAACGGGATCTTCGGGACAGGAGTCTATCGCCGTCTGATCGTTAGAATTCTGATCGCTAATACAAACCATCGCGCACAACGACTGGTACATATCGGCGCCGCCGTCACCTGGGAGTTGCCACATCACCATCTGCCGGTCTCTCCGCGCCACCGTGGACGCAGCGTCTCGCCGTTCCATCACGCAATTGCAAGTAAGCTCCATTGATCCAGCCTCCTTGCTCTTATTTTGTATCCCATCCATGCTGCTAGTGCTGGGGACTTACGGGAGAGAAACTACTGGGGAAAATTGCGTTCAGATCTTTTTCATACGAACACTCGAATCCATCGACAGAAAAAACATAAATAAACTAGTATGCAACTACAGAGGACTTACGGGAAACTACAGTCTACACGGCAAGCTGTTCGTATTTTCAGCGCTCCAGAAAATTTATAAGACATAAGTAAATTTACATGTGAATATAATCCGTGGAACATAGGTAGTCAGATCAATCGCGAAACAGCAATCGCGTCGCCGTTGTTACAGCCTATAGGAGGATCGATCGGCGATTTGGCGACAGTCCTATGGCAGCCCCTCAATTGGAAACATTATATTATATACAATCATATATTATAATTATATTTTGTGAGATACATATATACATTATAATTGCTCGTGAGTTCATATGTTTTTAGTGTGATAGGGCCCCATTTTGTAGTTTCGCACAGGGCCCTGGATTTTGCTGGCCCGGCCCTGCTGTTGCGTCAAAAGGGTGGAGTACTGGTGTCTCCAGATCATTGGTCGCTGAAGCGGGACTAGAAATTATGATGGTGTTGGATCATCTTTTCGAATGACTTTGTTGTCTTTACTGCTCGTTCTGGATGGGTGGTTCTTTCTTTTGTTATGCATATTCCTTGTCATTTGGTCATCCTCGTCTATGTCACTCTTACTATGTAATAGTTGGCTCTATGTAGAATGTCATTCTCGTCTGGATCACGAGAGTCTGAGCGCTACAGATGGGTGTGTTTTGGTGGTGTAGCAAGACTTTTTATGAACTATCATGTCTTGCTATTTATGTCAGTAGTAGTCACTAGTCAGTGTTTGAATGTTGTATATATCGTTGTTTCGAACTGTTTATTGTCTCGAACTACTTGTGGGCTAAATGAGGGCATCACCATTCTCCAGTGTTCAGAGTGTATCTCCTTTTTTCAAGTTATATAATTTGAGCTCAGTGTCTTTTCGATGATATACACTTGTTTGGGCCAGTGAGGTGACGTTGAATATGGGCCGAGTAGTAATGCAATGCCAAACAGGTCAATTATGACTCTCAGGCCGGGCTCTCAAAAGATCCTTAAAAAAGGCCGGGCTCTCCAAAAAAGAAAGAATTAGGACTCTTAGGCCGACATGTGGGCGCCACCGATGTTTTCATGCACATGCGCGCCGAGAGCATATTGGCGCGTGTTCGAAATTCAAGCTACCTTTTCATCCCCAATCTCCCGCCCCTCCCCCACCTCTGGAATCTTGATTCCTACTCCAGTTCCCCCAAATCCCCCTCCTGTACTCCTTGTACTCAAGCTCACTATAATGTCGCTAGTCAACGTGGATCTCCTAGCCAGAGATCCCGAGGTCCGTCCTGCCTTCTGTCGCTGCGTGCTGTCGCTCAACAGTGGCACGGCGGCGCTTGACGACCAGTTTGCCGGCAAAGTGCTGATGGTAACCATCAACGGCGACCGGCCTCCCGTCTCGCCGGACGACCTTGTCAAAGCTCTTGGCATCGCGCACGGCATCCAAATAAGTGACTTGCTCATCGAAGTCTGTCCGCCACCGGCTGATTTCTTCGTCAGGTTCCGGACAACTTTCGACTGCAGTCGTGTGTTCGAATCTTCCCGACATTTGTTCTGCGATGGCGCGCTAGTGAGCTTTGTTGGTGGCACCCAGGATGGGGCTCGGTGCCCTCTGAGCTTGAGTTTTTAACAAAGCTTACCTGCCACGGCATGCCTCGATGTGCTTGGAACAGCGAGTCCATGAATGATCTTATCAACGACCTTGGAGGTGAGCTCGTAAGTATGTTTGTTCCTCCAGACAGCTATTCTCTGACGGTTATGGCATGGATGAAGAAGCCGTCCACCATACTGAAGGTGATTGGTGTTGAGATACCGGTGCAGGAACCGGGGTTGTACTATTCGTCACCACCAAGGCTGTCGCGGACCACGTTAGGGATGTGCCTATATCGAGTGTTCATGCATGTCGAAGAAGTAGTCAATCCATCAATTGAAGTCCTGCCGCTGCCGCTGGTGCCAGGGTCCGTCGACGACGTCCATTACAGGAGTCAACGTCCGACTTCCCCGTGTTGCTCGAAACAATGGATGGCATAGGGCCTACTCAATCGCGCGGCGGAGGCCACTGCTTCTTTGGGAGAAGAGGCAGGGTTGGCTGCCTGGATGTGCTCTAATTTGAGGTAAGAACTGAATCTTGCCAGATACTAGTTAAATCCGAGCTATGGGTGTGAAGCACTGATGAGCAAGTACATTTGATTGTGACCTGTTCTAATTTTGTACATGAACTGTTTTTTGAAAGGGCTGTACGTCAACTTAATATGCTAGCAGAACTCATTGTGTTGTCTGTCTGTTTTCATTGCACGACATTCAAGATATTTCCTTATCATTGATAAAGACGATGAACCGTTATGTACGAGTTCGTTGGTTTCAACATAGCCCGACCCGTAGCGATCCACTGCTTCCATCCTGATTGTGCCGCCTACGTGAAATTTTTGTATGCAAGTTCAGTGTGCTATGATGTTCTATATGAGTTTTTTTGAGGAAACAAAGTGGGGAAGGCCCCCACTGTAACTCATTTTCTATTAATAGATGGAGCAATTACAGATGGCTATACACATAACATCAGGAAGAGTATTAAAAAAGAAGAAGCAAATTACAATGTGTCTAGCCATGTTTGCATTCCCTCTTTAAGGCTAGGCTTAGCCTTCTTAATGATGATGTTGATGTGCTCCTTGAAACATGATATGCAATATGCAATATCTTTGGCCTTGTTATCAAAGATGATAGAATTTTTGTGTTTCCATATGCTCCAACATCCTGCCATAATACATTCTTTGAACCCTAGTAGCTTGGTTCTGTTTTTGGCTTCTATCATCATATCATTGATATTGAGATCAGTATTCCATTCTAGATTTAGGTTCATCCAAAAAATTTGGCTGAAGTCACAGCTGAAGAAAAGGTGCTTGAGATATTCAGTAGGTTCCTCATCACATAACACACAACAGCTATCTTCAATGAAGAAGGATTTCCTTATCAGCATGTCTCTTGTGTCGAGTCTGTCCAGAAGTAAGAGCCAAAAGAAGAATTTTATCTTTGGCAAACAACATGATTTCCAGATCCATTGGAAAGGTTTTGGAGCTTCAGGTGGGTTTCCAGTGAGATGAAGATTTTTTTTTGTTGGAGTAGTGTTTAGATTGCCACTTAAACTGCCATATATCTTTATTACCTCTGTTGATCTCATTCCTCAATGTGTTGTATAAAGATTGACTCTGTTGCACTGCAATTGATGACATTGGTAAGTGAAACATACTGTAAAAATCATTCTCAGTAAGATCCATTGCATTGGCAATGGTGATATTATCATTTTTTGCAAATGAATGAAGCTGAGGTAGCATGTTGGATAAACTGTCTTGCTTCCATATATCTTTCCATAACAGAACTGAATCACCAATTGCAAGTTTACATATTGCCATTCCTTTGAAGTCATCTAGGATGGCACATCAATCTCTCCACCAGAAAGATCCTATTCTTGTAGGGAAAGTAGGCACAGTACCATCAGAGTAATATGTGTCCCAAATCATTTCCACCCATGTAATATCTTGTTTATTGAAAAAATTGTATATGAATTTGACTAGTAAAGTTCTGTTTTGTTTTCTGAGGTCAAGAACTCCAAGCCCACCTGATTTTTTGGGAGACAGACTGTATCCCAATTAACTAGACATTTGCCCTGTTTGTTAATCTCATTGCCATACCACAGAAAACTTCTCCCTGATTTTTCAACATGATCAAGAATAGTGAAAGGAACTCTGATGGAACACATACAAATATTGGTAGTGCAGCAACTATTGCTTTCAAATGCACCAGTCTCCCAGCATAAGTCATCATACCTGCTATGCCAGATAATCTTTTATCAAGTCTTGACACCATAGGCATGAGACCATCAACTTTAGGTCTAGTAGAACCCATTGGAAGGCCTAGATAAGTAAAAGGCATATTTTCTTTCTTGCATCCTATGACATTTGCCAAATCATGTGCTGTGGAATCGTTGATGTTAATTGGGACAATTGAAGATTTACTATAGTTTACTTTAAGGCCAGTGAAAGATGAGAAAATCTTCAGAATATCCTTTACTTTGAGCAGTTGGGCTGTATCTGCAGGCATGATAATCAAGGTATCATCTGCATATTGGATAATAGGATATATTTTAGCCCCAGGATATTCCATAGGTAGTTTGATGTCTCCATGCTACCATGCTTTGTTGATAAGAATTTGAAGTAATTCCGCAACCATCACATATAGTAGAGGGGGGTATGGATCACCTTGTCTAACACCTCTTTTGCATTTTATGACTTTACCTGGTACTCCATTTAGAATCACAGATGAGGAGGCAGTGCTGAGCAACATATTGGTCCATCTAATCCATTTATCATAGAAACCAAGATGTTTCATCATAAAGCTGATTGCTTTGTGATCAACTTTGTCAAAAGATTTTTCAAAATCAATCTAAAAGATAATAGCTTTATTTTTGGATTTATGGCACATATGAATATACCCAAAACTCCATGCTAGACAGTCTTGGATACTTCTTCCTTTAATAAAACCATATTGATTCTTACTGATGACAGATAGGATGATCTGTTGAGCTCTGTTGGCAAGGAGTTTATTAATGATTTTTGCAGACATGCTCACTAAAGAGATTGGTCTGAAATCACTAGGAGTTTAAGGATTGTCCTTTTTAGGAATGAGGGATATGAAGGCACTGTTGATAGGTTCAAGATTGATTTTCTCCTCTTGGAAATCTTTAATCAAGTCATACAAGCTATCTATAATAATATGCCAGCATTTTTTCATAAAGAGTCCATTAAACCCATCAGGTCCTGGAGATTTATCATTAGGCATGCATCTAATGATATTATCAATTTCCTCAGTTGAGAAAGGTCTTGCTATATCATCATCAATATCCTGGAGTGCCAAGTTCTGAATATCAAAGAGTTGAATAGTATCTTTAGTGATACCTATTCTTTCTTTGAAAGAATTCCATAGTATAGCAGCTTTCTCATCATGATCATATATATCAATATTGTCAGGGGATTTGATATAGGTGTCAACTATATAAGTTTTTACTGAGCATCAGCAATGCATATGGCTAAAAGATGTATTTACGAGCATCGACCGATGTCTCTCTCTCTCTCTCTCTCTCTCTCTCTCACACACACACACACACACACACGCACAAGTGGGACCCGTTGAATTATTTCTTTGCTCGTGACAACTTTTAATTAGGTTCCACTGTAATCTAACTTTTTTCTTAAGTTATTAATTAAGCTCAGTGACTTCAAAAAGTTGTACAGAAGTCTTGTTTGGGCCTTTCCGGCATCGCTGAATGTGGGCCGAGTAGCCATGTTAGGTTGTACTGTACTACACATGCCTTTTTTTTCAACATCAGCAATGCAACTGGGCCGACAGTTGTACACAATATCCGGGTCAACTTGTTATTCTCCGCCCCGATGGGCTGCAAACTTTCCTAGTAGGTATGCATTAGGCTTAACAAGAAAATGGACTTTAAGAAATTATAAATGGGATGTAATTATAATAACTGGGCAGTAACTATAAAAAAATGCACCAAACGCATAAATAGTTTTAAAAATATATTATTTTCAGAATTTGAAAATTTTAATTTCATTACTTGTTGCGCGCGCAATATTTTGTTCGATTTAACGTAATACAACTTTATTTTGAAATTATATTTAATCTGACTAGAACTTTCGGATAAAAATATTTCGAATGCCATAAAAATGTGGGAATTTTTCTTGAATTCTGTTTTGAGCGGTTGGTTGAAATTATTAATCATTTCGGATACCACCGGAAGTCCCTCCTTATTACGCACAAAAAATAAATAATCCCCCTGCTGGTTGGGACCCACCTTGGTGGAAGGCTGACTTGTGGGTCTACTAAGTTGACGGGGACAGACTGCTTTGTCAACTTAGTCAATATGAACGATTCTAGCTCCAGTGACCGTACGATGTCCATCCAACGGCCGCAGTGCTTTTTCAACCTCTGGTCTTGTTGCTCCCGCCGTCCAAAGCAGCGCCGGTCGTGCCACATGCTCCTGCCTCCATGGCCGGCTCTGCTGGCGCGGAGGCCTCACCGCCCCCTACTATTCCCACCGCTGGCCAGGCCATCCCTCCACTCACCCACACCCCGTGTTATTCTGCGGCAACGACAGCCTCACACCACAGCGAACCAGTGAACCCTCGTACTCCTCTACGCGTGGGCATCCACTGTCGCGTCTTCCCCGGCTCCGCGTCGTCCCCTTCCTAGGCCTCGCCTTCGTCCACCGCCCTGGTGCTCTCGGTGTGGCGTGGTCAACATGGTCAAGGAACAGCTTCCATCAGACGTGGACTGTACGTGAAGAGGCTGACAGCTGGGTCCACGGCCGCAACAAGGAAGTGCCTCCTTGTTACGCGCAAAATAATTTATCTTCCACCTGACAGCGGGGACCCACCGGACGGGCCACCGTATTTCGCGAAAAAAACGTTTCCCCCTAAGTGCTGGGACCCACCAGCTACATCTTCGCACACAAGGAAGTGCGTGTGAAAAAATGATTCTCCCCCCTGACTGCTGGGACCCACCAGCTACATCTTCGCATGCAAGGAAGTGCCTGACAGTCGGGACCCACCTGGTCAAAGCATACGTAGCGTTGTCATTCTGGTTGCGAACGTGTACGTACATACTGGTCGATATAGAGGCGCGCACATGTCATAGTAGAGGCGCGCACGTAGCATGTACACGTACGTACATCGGCCAGGGTGCAAGAAAGTAAATAGGGCCACGTACGTACTGATACGTCTCCAACGTATCTATAATTTTTTATTGTTCCATGCTACTATTTATGAAATCTTGGATGTTTAATGGGCTTTATCATTCAATTTTATATCATTTTTGGGACTAACCTACTAATCCAAAGGCCCAGTCCAGATTGCTGTTTTTTGCCTGTTTCAGGGTTTTGCAGAAAAAGAATATCAAATGGAGTTCAAACGGAACGAAACCTTCGCGAGAGATATTTTTGGAGAAAATCACGCATGCAGAGCTTGAGAACCACGTCAGGGGATGGAGGGCTGGCCCACGAGGGTGGGGGGTGCGCCCCCCTTCCCAGGGCGTGCCCCCTGCCTCGTGGCCTCCTCGAGCGTCCCCCGGTGCCCTCCTTCTTCCTATATAAGCCTATGTACCCCAGAAACTCCGTGAACAGAGAGAAAACCCTAATTCCACCGCCATACCTTTTGTTCCCGTGGGGATACCATCTTGGAGCCTGTTCTGGAGCTCCACCGGAGGGGGATCCATCACGGAGGCCTTCATCATCATCATCATCGCCCTCACCACGAGTTGTGAGTAGTTTACCACAGACCTTCGGGTCCATAGCTAGTATCTAGATGGCTTCTTCTCTCTCTGTGGATCTCAATACAAAGTTCTCCTCGGTCTTCGAGGAGATCTATTCGATGTAATCTCTTTTTGTGGTGTGTTTGTCGACATCCAATGAATTGTGAGTTTATGATCAAGGTTATCTATGAAAGATATTTTGTTCTTCTCTGAACTTTTTATGTGTGCTCATAATATCCTTGCAAGTCTCTCCGAATTATTGGTTTGGTTTGGCCTGCTAGATCTATAATTCTTGCAATGGGAGAAGTGCTTGGCTTTGGGTTCAATCTTGCGCTGTCCTTTCCCACTGACAGTAGGGGCAGCAAGGCACGTATTGTATTGTTGCCATCGAGGATAAAAAGGTGGGGTTTATATCATATTTCTTGAGTTTATCCCTCTACATCATGTCATCTTGCTTAAGGCGTTACTCTGTTCTTATGAACTCAATACATTAGATGCATGCTGGATAGCGGTCGATGTGTGGAGTAATAGTAGTAGATGCAGGCAGGAGTCGGTCTACTTGTCTCGGACGTGATGCCTATATACAATGATCATGCCTAGATAGTCTCATAATTATTTGCTTTTCTATCAATTGCTCGATAGTAATTTGTTTACCCGCCGTAGAATATCGCTATCATGAGAGAAGCCACTAGAGAAAACTATGGCCCTCGGGTCTATTCTCAACATATCAATCTACATCCACTTTACTTTTACCGCTTTTATTTGCTGTTCTTATAAACTAAAAATACCAAAAATATAAACTATCATCTCTATCAGATCTCACTTTCGTAAGTGACCGTAAAGGGATTGACAACCCCTTATCGCATTGGCTGCGAAGTTCTTATTTGCTTGTGCAGGTGCGAGGGACTCGCGCGTGGTCTCCTACTGGATTGATACCTTGGTTCTCAGAAAACTGAGGGAAATACTTATGCTACTATGCTGCATCTCCCTTTCCTCTTCGAGGGAATACAACGCAAGCTCAAGAGGTTGCAAGAATAATTTCTGGCGCTGTTGCCAGGGAGGCTTACGCAAAATTCATATACCAAGTAGCTATCACAAACCCTTATCCTTCGCATTACATTTTTTGCCTCTCGTTTGCCTCTCCCCCACTTCACCCTTGCCGTTTTATTTGCCCTTCTTCCGGCGTGTGTTTATCGTTCGCTTGCTTCTTGTTTCCTCATGTGCTGCTTGCTTGCTTGTCATCATGTCTAGCACACCTATCATTATCACCACTCCCGAGAGTGAGGTCCTCAACTTTAAACAAAGGGAGGAAGAAAACTTAAAAGATGCCTAGTATAGAATTTGCAATGATCAAAATAGATCTAATAGGAAGCTTTCCACTTCCGTGCTTCTTCGCAATTTTTATGTTGGCATAACTCCGTGGAATATATTTATCTTAGATACCATTACCGGAGGGAATTTCTTGGGTAGCCACACCGTTGATTCTTATAACGCTATGACTGAATTATTTGGCTCACCACCTCTTATGGTCAATGGGACCGTTTTAACTTTGGAGCATGTTATGCAAAGGTTAGAAATCATTGAAAACAAAGTTGCTACGGTAGAATTGGTAGAAAACTTGGATATAAAAATTCATAATGAAATCACCCAATATGGATCCAAGGTAGGAGTTGTTCTGAATTTTTTTAAGGAAAAAGAGCCCATAGTTAAAGAAAAGCTAGATCAGGATTCTACTAGAATAAATGAACTTGAGGTTGTAATCACTAATGTGGGTTCTTCTCTTTCCGCTATAAAAACTACTCCAAATACCTCTACTAAATTATCTAAGTTCATGTATGTCCCTAAAGACAAGGGTGAAACATCTAGAATTGCGGATCTCAAATCCATAAGTGTTCACCCTAATTTTCTTACTTTTGCAAGAGACCCTTTTGAGACTTTAGAATTTCTTGATTTATTGCCGAAGAGTTTGATTATTCATAGGGACAAAGAAGTGCCCAGGAACCATAAGTGCTTAATCAAAGAATTGCCTTCCAAGGATGGCAATCCCTAGATCTATCTTGTATCGTGCCTAGCTAGGGGCGTAAAATGATAGCGCTTGTTGGGAGGCAACCCAATTTTATGTTTTTTGTTTTTCTTGCTGTTAGGGAATAAATATTGCATCTAGCCTCTGATTAGATGTGGTTTCATGTTTTGTTTAGTGTTTGTGCCAAGTAGAACCTTTGGGAAGACTTGTGTGAAGTTTATATGATATAGCTGTGAAAAACAGAATCGTTAGCGCTCGCTAAAGTAGTCTTCAGGTTTTACTGGAGCGTGCTTTTTAGTTGATTCTTTTTCCAGATGATTGGTAGACAAATTCCTCAAATTTACCATTTTAGTTTGAATTTTTTGGAGTTCCAGAATTAGGCGAAACCTGCAGATTACTACAGACTGTTCTGTCTTTGACAGATTCTGTTTTTCGTGTGTTGTTTGCTTATTCCGATGCATCTATGAGTAGTATTGGAGGATATGAACCATAGAGAAGTTGGAATACAGTAGGTTTAACACCAATATAAACAGATAATGAATTCATTGCTGCACCTTTGAGTAGTGGTTTGCTTTCTTATACTAACGGAGCTCACGAGAATTTTTGTCTAAGTTTTGTGTTGTGAAGTTTTCAAGTTTTGAGTATTGCTTTGATGGACTATGGAACAAGGAATAGCAAAGGCCTAAGCTTGGGGATGCCCATGGCACCCCAAGTAAATTCAAGATAATAAAAAGCCTAAGCTTGGGGATGCCCCTTGAAGGCATCCCCTCTTTCGTCTTCATCCATTGGTAACTATACTTGGAGCTATATTTTTATTCGCAACATGTTATGTGTTTTGCTTGGAACGTCTTGTATAATTTGAGTCTTTGCTTGTTAGTTTGCCACAATCATCCTTGCTGGACACACCTATTTGAGAGAGTTAAATATGTCCTAGAAATTGTTAGAACACTCTATGTGCTTCACTTATATCTTTTGAGTTGAATAGTTTTTGCTCTAGTGCTTCACTTATATCTTTTAGAGCACGATGGTGGTAATATTTTGTAGAAATTGTTGAACTCTCATGCTTCACTTATATCCTTTTGAGAGTCTATTAAAACAGCATGGTAATGTGTTTAGGCTAAATAAACTAGTCTTCACATGATAGACATCCAATGTCAATGTAGTAAAAAAATTCACACCAAGTGCATTGAATAGAATGAGATGTTGGATGCTTGATAATTGTTATGAGATATGAGGATAGTGATATTAGAGTCATGCTAGTGGAGTTATTATGAAATTGAGAAATACTTGTGTTAAGGTTAGTGATTCCCGTATCATGCACGTATGGTGAACCGCTATGTGACGAAGTTAGAGCATGAGTATTTGTAGAGTGCCAACCTTTCTGTGGAGGTCGGGGACGCACGATGGTTAACTCCTACCAACTTCCCCCCCTAGGAGCATGCGTTGATTGCTTTGTTTTGATGACTTGTAGATTTTTGCAATAAGTATATGAGTTCTTATGACTAATGTTGAGTCCATGGATTATACACACTCTCACCCTTCCACCAATGCTAGCCTCTCTTGTACCGCGCAACTTTTGCCGGTGCCATAAACCCACTATATATCCTTCCTCAAAACAGCCACCATACCTACCTATCATGGCATTTCCATAACCATTCCGAGATATATTGCCATGCAACTTTCCACCGTTCCGTTTATATGAAACACATCATATTGTCATATTGCCATGCATGATCATGTAGTTGACATCGTAGTTGTGGCAAAGCCACCATGCATAATTTTTCATATATGCCACTCTTGATTCATTGCATATCCCGGTACACCGCCGGAGGCATTCATGTTGAGTCATACTTGTTGTAGTATCGAGTTGTAATTTCGAGTTGTAATAATAATTGTGATGATCATCATTATTAGAGCATTGTCCCATGTGAGGAAAGGCCACTAAAAAAAGAGATGGCCCAAAAAAATAGAGAGGGGCTAATAAAAAAAGGGAGAAAGCCCCTCCCCCCCCAAAAAAATGAGAGAAAAGAGAGAAGGGACAATTGCTACTATCTTTTTTCCACACTTGTGTTTCAAAGTTTCACCATGTTCTTCATTGTAGAGAGTCTCATGCTTAGTCACTTTCATATACTAGTGGGAATTTTCATTATAGAACTTGGCTTGTATATTCCAACGATGGGCTTCCTCAAATGCCCTAGGTCTTCGTGAGCAAGCAAGTTGGATGCACACCCACTAGTTTCTTTTGTTGAGCTTTCATTCATAATTAGCTCTAGTGCATCCGTTGCATGGCAATCCCTACCCACTCACATTGATATCTATTGATGGGCATCTCCATAGCCCGTTGATACGCCTAGTCGATGTGAGACTATATCCCTCCTTTTTTGTCTTGTCCACAACCACCTCTATTCCACCCATAGTGCTATATCCATGGCTCACGCTCATGTATTGCATTAAAGTTGAAAGGTTTGAAAAGATAGAGTATGAAAACAAATGCTTGGCTGAAATCGGGGTTGTGCATGATATGAATATTTTGTGTGATGAAGAGGGAGCATAGCCAGACTATATGATTTTGTAGGGATAACTTTCTTTAGCCTTAGTATTTTGAGAAGGCATGATTGCTTTGTTAGTATGCTTGAAGTATTGTTATTTCTTATGTCAATATAGACTTTTATCTTGAATCTTTCAGATCTGAACATTCATGCCACAATTAAGAGAATTACATTGAAAAACTATATTGGTTAGCATTCCACATCAAAAATTCTTTGTTTATCATTTACCTACTCGAGGACGAGCATGAATTAAGCTTGGGGATGCTTGATACGTCTCCAACGTATCTATATATTTTGATTGTTCCACGCTATTATTTATGAATTCTTGGATGTTTAATGGGCTTTACCATTCACTTTTATATCATTTTTGAAACTAACCTACTAACCCAAAGGCCCAGTCCAGATTGCTGTTTTTTGCCTGTTTCAGGGTTTTGCAGAAAAAGAATATCAAACGGAGTCCAAACGGAATGAAACCTTCGTGAGAGATATTTTTGGAGAAAATCACGCACTCGGAGCTTGAGAACCACGTCAGGGGATGGAGGGCTGGCCCACGAGGGTGGGGTGTGTGCCCCTGCCTCGTGGCCCCCCTCGAGCATCCCCTGGTAGCCTCCTTCTTCCTATATAATCCTATGTACCCTAGAAACTCCGTGAACAGAGAGAATACCCTAATTTCACCGCTGTACCTACTGTTCCCGTGGAGATCCCATCTTGGAGCCTGTTCCGGAGCTCCACCGGAGGGGGATCCATCACGGAGGCCTTCATCATCATCATCATCATCGCCCTCACCATGAGTTGTGAGTAGTTTACCACAGACCTTCGGGTCCATAGCTAGTATCTAGATGGCTTCTTCTCTCTCTCTGGATCTCAATACAAAGTTCTCCTCGGTCTTCGAGGAGATCTATTCGATGTAATCTCTTTTTGCAGTGTGTTTGTCGAGATCCGATGAATTGTGAGTTTATGATCAAGGTTATCTATGAAAGATAAGTGCTGAAAGGATAAAATATAAAACCGGTTTATTCGAGTACAACGGTATAAACCGGAAGATATATGCAAAGATTACGCAACGGTTTAAGCAAGGGACTAATGATACAGATAACCCGGCAGTAACAGGGGGCTATGTTACTACCGGTTCATGACAGCAATAGAGAAAGAGCTAAACCGTCGTGTTTGTCTTTAAAATTTTTATGGAGCGTGTACATGACAGTTTAAACCGGAGTATACTTAACAGATCTATAAAGGAGAAGAAACAAGTTTTTTGCAGACAACTAAAGTGGAACAGATCTGAGCACACAAGGAAAAGAAAACAAATACAAAAATATTACGGGAGGAACTACAAGGGTGATATACGGAGCGGATGAATCTACAGGTTGTGTATAGATGACGAGATTTAAAGCATATAGCAGCGGAGTAAAGGCAAGATCTAAGGGCAAGATGTAAAGGTCAAAACTTCTGTGAACTTGGTGTCTAAAGATGAACAAGGTAAAGCTTTCGTTGAGGTTCTAATGGCGGAGATGCGAAAGAGAACCCTAGAGGTTACAGATCTACAAAGAGGAAGAAGATGGAGTACCTGAGAAGCGGCGGAGAACTCTTTTCTGGTCAAGCTCAGGTCGATGCAGCCACCGGCGAGGACTTGGATTCGGCGGTCGACGACGGCAGCTTGAGCTTGGGCGGCAATGGAGTCTTGAGTTCGGCCGACGGAGGAGGAAGAAGGAGCGGAAGAGAATAATGAATGAGGACAGTGATATTTATAGAGAGGCAGATCCGAAGCGACAAGTGCGGGATTCGAGGAAGCAAAGGATTGGATAAAGATCCTCTGTCGCCTCGATTTTCGGAACAACCCTTAAACAAAGCCGATGGACAGCTCGCGGCGTTAAATGCGGAAGTGGTGTCACAGTCAGATTAAGTGATTCTCGAGGATGACGTCAGAACCGGTTTACAAAAATGAGAAGACACAAGAAGGAAAAATGCAAGACAGGGGAGATTGATGTGAACAAGTTCAAATCATTCTGGGGCCTAATGTCAGGGATATTACTAGCAGGTATGAACCGGCTAGTATAAACCGGATTATGGTAAATATTTATAATTGTAATATTCAGTAAAGGCTACGGCCCATGAGGTTTTAAGGCCCATGTATAGAGTTATGGTTTGTAAATCGTCCGATGATGTAACTTGAGAGAAAAGAAAGAAAGAGTAGAGACCGAGGCGGACACGAGTATGAGCCGGCCTCGGTACTCAGTAAACCGGACCTGGAGTCGCCTCTATTGTCACACCCTGCATTTTGTAACATGTTATTTGTATCTTTGGAGCATGAAAATTTGGACCAGCAAATTTTTTTAGCATCATTTGGCTTTTATTTGGAATTGAGTTTTCTTCATTTGCTTTTTCATGTGCTCATTAAAGTCAACTATGATCTCTTGTAGATTTCATCTCCATACCTAAAACTTCTGCCCAATGATCATGCCAAGTGTTATATAACAGTATAGTATTTTCTTACAAAATTAATTTGGCCAAAAAGTATTTTATAAATTTAGTTTTCCAAAAACCCCTGAATTGAGATTTGCACTGCAAGTACTTGATTTAGGGTGAGAAAATTATTTCAAAAGGCTTATTTGAGACCTAGTAGTCATAGGACTCCCAGAAACCACAAGGGTATAATTTTAAAAGTTATTTTCCTATTTTATTTAAAAGCTTTTTCTTAAGGCCAGAAATGGTCTTTAATAGGGAAAAAGTTATTTAACTGTTTCAAAAATATTTTCCAAAATTCAGAGAGACTCATAGGACATATATTGTCCATATATAAGAGTTTCAACACTTGGTCATGTTCAAAATAATGGGCTAAACCCTCTAAAACCCTTTCTGGACATTTCAAGATTTTGAAATATTTACAAAGGAATTTTTCTCCAAAAATTCCAGGGAAATTCTATCATGTCATATATGACATATTTGATGATCTTGCCAAGTCCCATGCCTTGGGAAGCAAGAAAACATCCTCAAACCCCTTCATAACCATTCTGTCCATATTTGAAGTTTGAGCAACTTTACATTGCCAAACTTGTCCAAATGCTCTCAAACTTGGTGCACATGCTAGAATGACCTAATAAGGCATCTAGACCAAATGGCACAAGATTTGGAATAGAGCAACTTGATCTGATCACCTCAAAACCCTTTCTGTTCAAATGCAAATTTGAACAACTTTACATTACCAACTTTTTATCTGGAGCTTAAAACTTTGTGGGCATGATCAATACCCCAAATGATGATGCTACACCAAGTGGTGCATCAAGGGGAGATGATTAGCTTGACTCAATCAAGATGAAACTATTTCTGTTGATTTCTAGGGTTCACCAAAGTTACATTGGCTAGTTTCTCCAAATGAGCCCAAATTTGGTGAAGCACCCTATTTTCTCATGTCATTCAACCCTGTCAAGTGCCATGTCAAGTAGAGTTCATTTACTTGACCAAACACTGATCAAACACCTTCTGCAGAATTGCTAAAACCTCCAACTTGATCACTTTTACTTTTCTCCATGGCCTCAACTTCTTACCACATGATCATTGAGTTACCAGCTACCTCCAGTAACTCCACCAGCACCCCAGCTCCATGATTGAGGGGTGAAAGCCCTGTTTTACCTTGCTGTACAGCCAGCTTTCACCATTTCACCAGCCCTCTCCCTCTCTCTCTGCATCTCCAGAGCATCCAAGGCCTCAGGCCATTTCTTTACTCCTCCCTCTACGTGCTGGACACTGTTGGACACGCTGGTTTGGACCAAACCGGCGAGAGCGCGATGATGCCAGCAATACGCACGCTCTGGAGCGCGCAACAGTACACCTCCACACACTGGCTCCGGCCAATCAACCTCCCCCGACAGCCTCGGGCCTCCCCCTCGCGCCAGTCGAGGCCCCTCGACATCCGCGACCTCCCCGGCGCTGTCCCCCCTCCTCCTGCGCCCTCCAGTGGCCGTCGTCGCATGCGCGCTGGCCGCCCGCGGCGGCCAATCTTCTGCCTCGCACGCGCGCACTCCTTTGACGCTCCCCCGCTCCTCTTTCTCCCTCAGCTGGACGTGGAGCTCGTCCAGGAACTCCACAGACCCATTCCCCTGGCCTCCCGTGCGCTGTATCCTCGAGCCGGAGCTCGCCGGCGCACTGGACCACGGGCCTCCGTCGAGCCCCTATTTATAGCCCCTCCCGAGCCTCTCCAGCACCATCACCAGCCTCACTCCTCTCCACTGATCCCCCCAGCACCTCCAGTTCGACCCCAAGAGGTCCCAGTGCTCGGGATCGACCGGAGCTCCGCCGCGTCGGGCCGCCGGCGATCTCGAGGTACGGGCCTCCCCTGCCTCTCCTTCCACCCGTTTCGGAACCACCGAGCCACCCTGACTCTTTCCCCCCTGTTTCCCCTCTGTGTGGAAGCCGGAAACAACCTCAACCACGACCCTCCGACGAGCTTCCGCCGTCCCACCTCGCCGCCGGCGAACCGGACCTCCCCGCCGTGCCGCACCACCACCACAGCAACCGCGACACGACACTGATTCCAACCCTGCCCTCCATTGCCGTCGCCGTGGCCGGAATCCTCGCCGGTGAGCTCGCCGTCGCTGTGGCCGTGGGGTTAGAGATGACAGGCGGGCCCCGCCTGTCATCCCCTCATCTCTCTCCCCTCCTCCGAGCCACTGACCCACGGGCCCCGCCCGTCAGGTTTGAAAACCTGACCTGCGTGCGCAGGCTCCCGTGCGGCCGGGCCGATCCGTCTGGGCCGTGCACTGTGGCCTTCTCTGGCCCAGTGCACATGACCCTTTTTCCTTTTCTTTTCTGTAAATGCTTTAAACATTTCTACAGAAAAGAATATTGATCCAAATTAAATATTTCCAACTCCTAAAATCTTGTAATATTCCAACCTATTTAATGGTACTACTTTCATTCAAATCCATGAAACTTTGCTGTACTGTTCAAATTTAAATTCAAATTTGGGCAGTAATACTCCTGTTCAAAAATCAATATATTCCATTCTGTAACTCCAAAACTCCAACTAGGATTTTTCCCCATCTTAGAAATCCCCCTAGTATTTTACAAAAATGAGTTGACATTTTTCTGAGCACTTTGATTTTTCTGTTTTATTTGTACTCTTATTTTTCCGTGGTTATTATGCGACGTATAGATCCCGTATTTGACGAAGTTGCTGTGGAAGAAGAAGGAGAAGGATTTGAAGACTTTGAAGACCAAGCCAATCCAGGCAAGCAGCCCTTTGACCATGATACACTTGTTCTTCGGAACCCGTTTGTTTCCGATGCATGTTGATTAGGGTTACGATAGTGACCTAGTTGATTCCACCATATGATGCATGACATGATCTTGATCTTGCTATGTGCTAGATGACTTGCATATGGTTAGTGGTTATGATTAGTGATGCATGTGTGACATGAACCTTCATGGTTGAAGTCTTTGCATAAAACCCCGTCGGGTGCCATTTATGCCCGAGGGAGATGATGATGATGAGTTGGGTGACCACTTGATGACGAAGTGGTGTGCCAAGGCAAGTGTGTGCGTTTTTCAAACGGATTGGTTTAAGTTGCGACCGTTATTCCAACCATACATGTGCAACCACACTACCCCTTATGGGACGGGGCTTTATTGATTACTTAGGTCGATACTAGCATGGTGCCCGCATTACTAGTGACGGGAAGACTTGAGGTCTTTCCCGGGACGGGGTCGTGCTTGGATAGACGACCATGACTGTTTTCACAGGGCACCGGACACACCGTTGGTCCCTTCGGGTATGCGTGACATTGAAATTAGGGCAAGTCCCGTGATCTATTGTTTGTACCCGAGGGCCGTGTACCAACGAGTGGACTCTATGTTAGTGTCGTCTAAGGAAAGATAATGACCGGGTGCTTACCCCGGGTACTTGAGGTACCGCGGGTCGTGGATGATACGGAAGTTTCCCGGATCTTGTGGGTAAAGTGTACAACCTCTGCAGAGTGTCAAACTATTCGAATAGCCGTGTCCACGGTCATGGACAGTTGGGTAACCGCTCTTGGGCTACGTCCAATGTTTGCGAAACCATGCGTGTGTATGAGTCAGGATGGTGACTTGACTCGATGAGATGAATCATATTCATGATGATATCGGTAACCTGTCTTCGAGGTTACGCGAGTTTATTGATGCATTAACTTGATGGTAGAATATTTGTTCTAGCCTTGCTAGATTGATCATTGTTATTCAAATGCACTGTTACTTTGAACCACATCATGGGTTGCTTGCGAGTACATTCAAAGTACTCATTGGCTTGCCACTGGTTATTTAATTGGCCAGGCATGGAAGAACATGATTATGAGGAAGAGTTCTTTGGAGACGAACATGCGAACTAGGACGCTATCCCAGTCAGAATGCCTGTAGGGTTAAGGCAGATGGCATGGGTTCTACCCGTTTATCGAAGATTTTCGCTATTTGAGTTATTTGCTATTCAGCCCGTGAGGCTCTATCTATGTAAGACTTGGCCATAATGGCCTTAATTCGTGTAAGACTATTTGTATGGATGTAAGACTCTTGTTATTTCAGCTTCTGTGTGTTCAGTGAGCATTGATCTCTGGGATCACTGTACACGTGCATTCGGTGATCTCGACTTCTAAGTCGGGGTCCCCACAGAGCTGGTATCAGAGCCATCCTGACTGTAGGAAGCCTTAGTTAGCATGGGCGTTAGATAGTTGAGACCCCTTTTCAAAAACCTTCTGAACCTCTTCTCTTTTCTAAACCTGAGATTTCCTCAGCTTATTAACCCCTCCTCTTCCACCTTTGTAGATGGCCGCTGTACCCGAAGAGCACCTGACCACTGGGTTTCCCTTCTCGAGGATAGCCTCCAGGAGTGTCAGTTCCACCGAGCACCACTCCTCACCTACCTTGAGCATTGGGTGAGCGATACTGAGGTGGAATACCATGTGGAAGTGATCGTGAAGGCAAACGATCCTCCCACAAGTTGGTTCTTCGAGGGACCCCAGATGGCAACACTACCACTCGCTGTCGAGGCTGCTGAACTCAAGGCACTAACCCGTCTCCGCGAGCTTCTTCCGGAGATGGCAGCCAAGATGGCAACTCGCTTCTTACCTTACCGGAAGGAAGGTGACGAAGAAAGCAGCGCACTAGCCCCTCCACTGAAGGAAGGACTCTCGCTTCGGTTCCAGACCTACTTCAGTCTATGTGCCGACAGCCTGGCACAAGACTTGGCCTCGGAATCAATGAAACTTCGAGAAGAACTTCTCAAGACCAAGGCACTTCTTCGTCGAGCTCAAGAGAAGGCAAACAGGATCAAGAAGGAAGGAGCACCTTCTGGACAATCCGCTATCGCATATCGAGGCGGAAGGCCCTCCGAGGATGTATCTTCCAAGGGTGAAGAACCACCTCGGCGACGCCGGATGACAGCAAGGGAATATCGCAAGCTTTTCCCTGCACCACCGTCGAAGCACCATCGTATCCAACTCCTCCACTCCCCCACTCCCTCCAGCGACAAGGGAGCCCAGACAGATGAAGACAAGGAGGAAGACCCAGAAGAGCCGGAATACGCGACCGAGCATTCCGCCGCTTAGGCATTATTCGCTACTCGGATATGCCAGTTGTAACCCCTACGATAGGATAGGTCGTGTAACCCCTATGCGTAGTCGAGTCCTTGTGTGGTTCATATGAAACCCCCTAGTGTTTGCTTTTGTTGTGTCTGGATGTATGTCGTATTCTTCCTTCGGGAATGTGTAAACGACTACATCACCCCTTTGGATTTTAATGGATGTGTTTTGGCCTTTCGGCCCTTGCATGATTTGATTTAGTGTCACACCCACCCCCTTACTAGGCACCCATCTATCTTGCTTTCCCTCTTCCGAGTCATGAGACCTTTTACCGCTCCAACAGGATGCCTGTTGTAACTCGTACTGGTACCTCTACCCAGCAGCCCGAAGCCGGAGCATCCTCTCAGCCAGAGGCAGGCCACGACCAAACCAACGACCAAGCTCCACCACCACCTCCTCCAAGCATGGACATGGCTCAGCTTCTCCAAGCTTTCCGAGAGGAACGCCAAGCCAACACTGCAGCTCTTCAGCTGATTGCTCAAGCTGTCACCAACAACCGCCAGCCGGCGGGGAATGGCAATGGACGTTCCACGTTGGCAGAGTTCAAGAAGCATGCACCGCCAACCTTCATCGAGACTACAGAACCCCTGGATGCTGACGACTGGGTCCGTTCCATTGAGGAAATCCTGGAACTAGTCGGATGCACCGAAGATCGCGAGAAGGTGGCTTATGCAGCCCACTGCCTAGGGGGAACTGCTAGAGCTTGGTGGGATGGATTCAAGGTCATGCATGCTGAACAAGACATCACTTGGGTTAACTTCAAGGCAGAATTCCGCAAGGCCCACATTCCTTCCGGAATCATGGCTATCAAAAAGCGTGAGTTCCGAGCCCTGAAGCAAGGAAGTGGCACTGTCAAGGAGTACATGCAGAAGTTCAGCATTCTGTCAAGATATGCCCCTGAGGATGTCAGCACTGATGCTGCCAAAAGGGAGCGCTTCATGGAAGGCCTTAATCAGACTCTGCAATACTCGCTTGTCGTGTGCGACTGCCCGTCTTTCCCTAACCTGGTGAACAAGGCACTTATGCTTGAAGACAAGCGGCGTGCTTTGGAAGACACTCGCAAGCGCAAGTTGGTCAGTAAGGGAAGTTCCAGCAACTAGAAACCTCGTCCGTGGCAGTCAGCCCCGGCCAAGCCAACCTATCAACAGCCAAGAGCTCCTGCACCTCGTGCCAATCCTCAGCCTCAGCAGTATGCCAACCCCAGGCCAGCCTTCAACCCCAATACCAGTGGTGGCAACAAGATCAATCCAAACCAAGTCACTTGCTTTGGATGTGGTCAGCCCGGACACATCTCAAGGGTGTGCCCCAACAAGAAGCCTGATGCCCCGCGCCCCAATGCGCAGAACCAGGGACAAGGCCGTGGAATGCCACCAAGGAACCCAGCTCCTCGCAATCCACCGAACCATGGGAAGGGGCGTGTGAATCACGTCACTGCTGAAGAAGCCCAGGAAGACCCGGACGTCGTGCTGGGTACGTTCCTTGTCAACTCAGCACCTGCAACTGTCTTGTTTGACTCTGGAGCAACGCATTCATTTGTCACTCAAAGATTTGCATTAAAAATTGGCATGACCCCTATACCCCTGAATAACCCTATGGTGGTACAAACCCCCGGAGCCGAGATGAGAGCCAAGATAGGCTGTAAAGGAGTCAGTATTACCATTAACGGTGTAGACTTCCTAGCAGACCTTATCATCCTGAGATCGCAAGGCTTGGATGTGATCTTAGGGATGGATTGGCTCAGTAAGCACCAAGGCTTGTTAGACTGTGCCAATCGGACAGTCACTGTGACCAATGACCAAGGAGTCGAAGTCAAGTTTGCCCCCAACTCCTCTTCCGCTCAAGCCGCTAAAGTCAACTGTCTGTCTGAAGTTGGGCTAGATCAAGTACCGGTGGTATGTGAGTATCCTGATGTCTTTCCGGATGAACTACCGGGAATGCCCCCTGACCGTGACATTGAGTTCATCATCGAGCTCGTGCCCGGAGCAGGACCCATCTATAAGAAGCCTTATAGAATGGGGACGGAAGAATTAGCCGAGTTGAAGAAGCAGCTAGAAGAGCAGCTAAGGAAGGGATTTATCCGCCCGAGTGCCTCCCCTTGGGGATCTCCTGTTCTGTTTGTGGCAAAGAGGGACGGTACCATCCGCTTATGCATTGACTATCGTTCCCTCAATGAAGTTACAATCAAGAACAAGTACCCACTTCCCAAGATCGAAGATCTGTTTGATCAGCTCAGCGGAGCCAAGGTATTCTCCAAGATCGACCTCAGATCTGGGTATTACCAGCTGAAGATCAGACCCCAAGATATTCCGAAGACGGCATTCATAACCCGATATGGCCTGTACGAGTGCACGGTCATGTCTTTTGGGTTAACCAATGCCCCAGCTTACTTCATGTACCTCATGAATAAAGTCTTCATGGAATATTTGGACAAGTTCGTTGTTGTCTTCATTGATGACATTCTTGTGTTCTCGAAGTCGGAGGAAGAGCATGAGCAACATCTGAGGATGGTCCTAGACAAGCTTCGTGAGCACCAACTGTATGCCAAATTCAGCAAGTGTGAGTTCTGGCTGCATAAAGTTGGATTCTTAGGTCATGTCTTGACCGAGGAAGGATTATCTGTTGATCCTGCAAAAATCGAAGCCGTGACCCAATGGCAATCTCCAACGACCGTCAAGGAAGTCAGAAGCTTCCTCGGACTAGCAGGATATTACCGCAAGTTCGTGGAAGGATTCTCTAGCATTGCACGACCAATGACTCAGCTCCTCAAAAAGGACAAGAAGTTCGAGTGGACGCCAAAATGCGAAGAGAGCTTCCAAGAGCTCAAGAAGAGATTGACCACCGCCCAAGTTCTGGCAACACCTGATATTCACAAGGAGTTCGTGATATATTGTGATGCCTCTCGAACCGGATTGGGAAGCGTTCTGATGCAAGAAGTCCGCGTCATAGCATACCTCTCCAGGCAGCTACGACCCCATGAGGAGAACTACGCTACTCACGATCTTGAGCTAGCGGCAGTAGTTCATGCCTTGAAGACATGGCGGCATTACCTCCTAGGGAAACGGTGTGAGATTTACACAGACCACAAAAGTCTGAAGTATATTTTCACCCAAAAGGAATTGAACATGAGGCAGCGGAGATGGTTGGAACTCATCAAAGACTATGACCTCAGTGTTCAGTATCACCCTGGGAAGGCTAACGTGGTGGCCGATGCCTTAAGCAGGAAGGCTTGCTCTTTGAATGCCATTATTCAAGAAAGGCAGCCAGCCTTGTTTAAGGAGATCGAACAATTCAGTTTGGAATTGGTCACCCCCGGATTTCTGGACCATTTGGAAGTCAGACCGACCCTGCTGGACGACGTCAAGAAGGCACAAGATGGACACGCAAGCATCGAAGGTATCAAGAAGAAGATGAAGCTGGGCAAGGCCCCATGATTCTCCGAAGACAAGCACGGGATTGTTTGGTACAAAGGTCGTCTCTGCGTACCAAACAACACCGAGCTGAAGACGCTGATTCTGCAAGAAGCCCACGACACTCCGTATTCCATCCACCCCGGAGGAACCAAGATGTACCAAGACTTGAAGGCATGATTTTGGTGGCACGGTATGAAGAGAGAGATTGCAACCTATGTTGCAAAGTGTGATGTGTGCCAAAGGGTCAAGGCTGAATATCAGCGACCTGCTGGATTGCTTCAACCACTCAAGGTTCCTGAGTGGAAGTGGGATAAAGTCGGAATGGACTTCATCACTGGATTACCAAGGTCGAATAGAGGGCATGACTCTATCTGGGTCATAGTCGATCATTTGACCAAGGTGGCCCATTTCATTCCTGTCAAGACTACCTACTCAGGCAACCAGCTGGCAACTCTCTATATCAACCGAATTGTAAGTCTTCACGGTGTTCCCAAGGAGATTGTGTCAGATCGAGGCACCCAGTTCACTTCTAGGTTCTGGAAGAGATTCCAAGAAGCCTTGGGAACCAAATTGTCTTTCAGCACAGCTTTCCACCCACAGACCGGAGGACAAACTGAGCGAGTCAATCAGATTCTCGAAGACATGCTCCGAGCCTGTGTCCTGGCATATGGAGCCAAGTGGGAAGACTGTCTCCCTTTTGCCGAGTTCTCCTATAACAACAGTTACCAGTCAAGCCTTCAGATGGCACCATTTGAGGTATTGTACGGACGCAGATGCCGCACACCCCTCAATTGGTCAGAGACTGGAGAAGGAATAGTCTTTGGACCGGATATTCTCCACGCAGCAGAAGAGCAAGTCCAACTAGTCAGAGAGCGATTAAAGGCAGCCAAGTCAAGGCAGAAGAGTTATGCTGACACTCGACGCCGAGACATGAGTTTCCGTGTCGGGGATCATGTGTACCTGCGGGTAACTCCTCTGAAGGGAACCAAGCGTTTCCACGTCAAGGGGAAGCTCGCGCCAAGGTTCATTGGCCCTTTCAAGATCACCGACCGACGAGGAGAAGTGGCTTACCAGTTGGAACTACCACCTGAGCTATCCGATGTGCACAATGTATTCCATGTGTCACAACTCCGGAAATGTCTCCAAGTTCCAGACAAGCCCAATCTCTACAAGGATGTGGATCACCAAGCCATTGATCTGCAGCCTGATTTGACCTACCGCGAGAAGCCCATTCGTATTCTGGACGAAGCAGAACGACGTACGCGGAGCCGTACCATCAAGTACTTCAAGGTCCAGTGGAGCAACCACACCGAAGCAGAAGCAACCTGGGAACGAGAAGACTATCTTAGATCCGAGTTTCCCGACCTCTTTTAAGCCCTAGTTTAGGAATCTCGGGGGCGAGATTCTTGTAAGGGGGGTAGGTCTGTCACACCCTGCATTTTGTAACATGTTATTTGTATCTTTGGAGCATGAAAATTTGGACCAGCAAATTTTTTTAGCATCATTTGGCTTTTATTTGGAATTGAGTTTTCTTCATTTGCTTTTTCACGTGCTCATTAAAGTCAACTATGATCTCTTGTAGATTTCATCTCCATACCTAAAACTTCTGCCCAATGATCATGCCAAGTGTTATATAACAATATAGTATTTTCTTACAAAATTAATTTGGCCAAAAAGTATTTTATAAATTTAGTTTTCCAAAAACCCCTGAATTGAGATTTGCACTGCAAGTACTTGATTTAGGGTGAGAAAATTATTTCAAAAGGTTTATTTGAGACCTAGTAGTCATAGGACTCCCAGAAACCACAAGGGTATAATTTTAAAAGTTATTTTCCTATTTTATTTAAAAGCTTTTTCTTAAGGCCAGAAATAGTCTTTAATAGGGAAAAAATTATTTAACTGTTTCAAAAATATTTGCCAAAATTCAGAGAGACTCATAGGACATATATTGTCCATACATAAGAGTTTCAACACTTGGTCATGTTCAAAATAATGGGCTAAACCCTCTAAAACCCGTTCTGGACATTTCAAGCTTTTGAAATATTTACAAAGGAATTTTTCTCCAAAAATTCCAGGGAAATTCTATCATGTCATATATGACATATTTGATGATCTTGCCAAGTCCCATGCCTTGGGAAGCAAGAAAACATCCTCAAACCCCTTCATAACCATTCTGTCCATATTTGAAGTTTGAGCAACTTTACATTGCCAAACTTGTCCAAATGCTCTCAAACTTGGTGCACATGCTAGAATGACCTAATAAGGCATCTAGACCAAATGGCACAAGATTTGGAATAGAGCAACTTGATCTGATCACCTCAAAACCCTTTCTGTTCAAATGCAAATTTGAACAACTTTACATTACCAACTTTTTATCTGGAGCTTCAAACTTTGTGGGCATGATTAATACCCCAAATGATGATGCTACACTAAGTGGTGCATCAAGGGGAGATGATTAGCTTGACTCAATCAAGATGAAACTATTTCTGTTGATTTCTAGGGTTCACCAAAGTTACATTGGCTAGTTTCTCCAAATGAGCCCAAATTTGGTGAAGCACCCTATTTTCTCATGTCATTCAACCCTGTCAAGTGCCATGTCAAGTAGAGTTCATTTACTTGACCAAACACTGATCAAACACCTTCTGCAGAATTGCTAAAACCTCCAACTTGATCACTTTTACTTTTCTCCATGGCCTCAACTTCTTACCACATGATCATTGAGTTACCAGCTACCTCCAGTAACCCCCCCCAGCACCCCAGCTCCATGATTGAGGGGTGAAAGCCCTGTTTTACCTTGCTGTACAGCCAGCTTTCACCATTTCACCAGCCCTCTCCCTCTCTCTCTGCATCTCCAGGGCATCCAAGGCCTTAGGCCATTTCTTTACTCCTCCCTCTACGTGCTGGACACTGTTGGACACGCTGGTTTGGACCAAACCGGCGAGAGCACGCTGATGCCAGCAATACGCACGCTTTGGAGCGCACAACAGTACACATCCACATGCAGGCTCCGGCCAATCAACCTCCCCGACAGCCTCGGGCCTCCCCCTCGCGCCAGTCGAGGCCCCTCGACGTCCGCGACCTCCCCGACGCTGTCCCCCCTCCTCCTGCGCCCTCCAGTGGCCATCGTCGCACGCGCGCTGGCCGCCCACGGCGGCCACTCTTCTGCCTCGCACGCGCGCACTCCTCTGACGCTTCCCCGCTCCTCTTTCTCCCTCAGCTGACGTGGAGCTCGTCCAGGAACTCCACAGACCCATTCCCCTGGCCTCCCGTGCGCTGTAGCCTCGAGCCGGAGCTCGCCGGCGCACTGGACCACGGGCCTCCGTCGAGCCCCTATTTATAGCCCCTCCCGAGCCTCTCCAGCACCATCACCAGCCTCACTCCTCTCCACTGATCCCCCAGCACCTCCAGTTCGACCCCAAGAGGTCCCAGTGCTCGGGATCGACCGGAGCTCCGCCGCGTCGGGCCGCCGGCGATCTCGAGGTACGGGCCTCCCCTGCCTCTCCTTCCACCCGTTTCGGAACAACCGAGCCACCCTGACTCTTTCCCCCCTGTTTCCCCTCTCTGTGGCAGCTGGAAACAACCTCAACCACGACCCTCCGACGAGCTTCCGCCGTCCCACCTCGCCGCCGGTGAACCGGACCTCCCCGCCGTGCCGCACCACCACCACAGCAACCGCGACACGACGCTGATTCAAACCCTGCCCTCCGTTGCCGTCGTCGTGGCCGGAATCCTCGCCGGTGAGCTCGCCGTCGTCGTGGCCGTGGGGTTAGAGATGACAGGCGGGCCCCGCCTGTCATCCCCTCACCTCTCTCTCCCCCTCCTCTGAGCCACTGACCCACGGGCCCCGCCCGTCAGGTTTGAAAACCTGACGTGCGCGCGCAGGCTCCCGTGCGGCCGGGCCGATCCGTCTGGGCCGTGCACTGTGGCCTTCTCTGGCCCAGTGCACAGGACCCTTTTTCCTTTTCTTTTCTGTAAATGCTTTAAACATTTCTACAGAAAAGAATATTGATCCAAATTAAATATTTCCAACTCCTAAAATCTTGTAATATTCCAACCTATTTAATGGTACTACTTTCATTCAAATCCATGAAACTTTGTTGTACTGTTCAAATTTAAATTCAAATTTGGGCAGTAATACTCCTGTTCAAAAATCAATATATTCCATTCTGTAACTCCAAAACTCCAACTAAGATTTTTCCCCATCTTAGAAATCCCCCTAGTATTTTACAAAAATGAGTTGACATTTTTCTTAGCACTTTGATTTTTCTGTTTTATTTGTATTCTTATTTTTCCGTGGTTATTATGCGACGTATAGATCCCGTATTTGTCGAAGTTGCTGTGGAAGAAGAAGGAGAAGGATTTGAAGACTTTGAAGACCAAGCCAATCCAGGCAAGCAGCCCTTTGACCGTGATACACTTGTTCTTCGGAACCCGTTTGTTTCCGATGCATGTTGATTAGGGTTACGATAATGACCTAGTTGATTCCACCATATGATGCATGACATGATCTTGATCTTGCTATGTGCTAGATGACTTGCATATGGTTAGTGGTTATGATTAGTGATGCATGTGTGACATGAACCTTCATGGTTGAAGTCTTTGCATAAAACCCCGTCGGGTGCCATTTATGCCCGAGGGAGATGATGATGATGAGTTGGGTGACCACTTGATGACGAAGTGGTGTGCCAAGGCAAGTGTGTGTGTTTTTCAAACGGATTGGTTTAAGTTGCGACCGTTATTCCAACCATACATGTGCAACCACACTACCCCTTATGGGACGGGGCTTTATTGATTACTTAGGTCGATACTAGCATGGTGCCCGCATTACTAGTGACGGGAAGACTTGAGGTCTTTCCCGGGACGGGGTCGTGCTTGGATAGACGACCATGACTGTTTTCACAGGGCACCGGACACACCGTTGGTCCCTTCGGGTATGCGTGACATTGAAATTAGGGCAAGTCCCGTGATCTATTGTTTGTACCCGAGGGCCGTGTACCAACGAGTGGACTCTATGTTAGTGTCGTCTAAGGAAAGATAATGATCGGGTGCTTACCCCGGGTACTTGAGGTACCGCGGGTCGTGGATGACACGGAAGTTCCCCGGATCTTGTGGGTAAAGTGTACAACCTCTGCAGAGTGTCAAACTATTCGAATAGTCGTGTCCACGGTCATGGACAGTTGGGTAACCGCTCTTGGGCTACGTCCAATGTTTGCGAAACCATGCGTGTGTATGAGTCAGGATGGTGACTTGACTCGATGAGATGAATCATATTCATGATGATATCGGTAACCTGTCTTCGAGGTTACGCGAGTTTATTGATGCATTAACTTGATGGTAGAATATTTGTTCTAGCCTTGCTAGATTGATCATTGTTATTCAAATGCACTGTTACTTTGAACCACATCATGGGTTGCTTGCGAGTACATTCAAAGTACTCATTGGCTTGCCACTGGTTATTTAATTGGCCAGGCATGGAAGAACAGGATTATGAGGAAGAGTTCTTTGGAGACGAACATGTGAACTAGGACGCTATCCCAGTCAGAATGCCTGTAGGGTTAAGGCAGATGGCATGGGTTCTACCCGTTTATTGAAGACTTCCGCTATTTGAGTTATTTGCTATTCAGCCCGTGAGGCTCTATCTATGTAAGACTTGGCCATAATGGCCTTAATTCGTGTAAGACTATTTGTATGGATGTAAGACTCTTGTTATTTCAGCTTCTGTGTGTTCAGTGAGCATTGATCTCTGGGATCACTGTGCACGTGCATTCGGTGATCTCGACTTCTAAGTCGGGGTCCCAACATCTATATAAAGGGACGACCCGGCGACGGTTCAGGGACAAGCAAGAAACAATCCATCGAGACACAGGCAAGCGATCTGCTCCCTGTCCATCGACGCCCAAGCAATACCAAACCAAACTAGACGTAGGCTTTTACCTTCATCGAAGGGGCCAAACTAGTATAAACCCTCTGTGTCCTTTGTGTGCTTTGAACCCCTTCAAGCTAACCTGTGCGATGGTTCCATCATCAAGTCCGTTAATCCGGACATCTGTCATGTTATTTCCAAGACAGTTCTTCTCTAAACTTTTTATGTGTGCTCATAATATCCTTGCAAGTCTCTTCGAATTATTGGTTTGGTTTGGCCTACTAGATCTATAGTTCTTGCAATGGGTGAAGTGCTTGGCTTTGGGTTTAATCTTGCGGTGTCCTTTCCCAGTGACAGTAGGGGCAGCAAGGCATGTATTGTATTGTTGCCATCGAGGATAAAAAGATGGGGTTTATATCATATTGCTTGAGTTTATCCCTCTACATCATGTCGTCTTGCTTAAGGCATTACTCTGTTCTTATGAACTCAATACACTAGATGCATGCTGGATAGCGGTCGATGTGTGGAGTAATAGTAGTAGATGCAGGCAGGAGTCGGTCTACATGTCTCGGACGTGATGCCTATATACAATGATCATGCCTAGATAGTCTCATAATTATTCGCTTTTCTATCAATTGCTCGACAGTAATTTGTTTACCCGCCGTAGAATATTGCTATCATGAGAAAATCCACTAGAGAAAACTATGGCCCCCGGGTCTATTCTCAACATATCAATCTACATCCACTTTACTCTTACCGCTTTTATTTGCTGTTCTTATAAACTTAAAATACCAAAAATATAAACTATCATCTCTATCAGATCTCACTTTCATAAGTGACCGTAAAGGGATTGACAATCCCTTATCGCGTTGGCTATGAAGTTCTTATTTGTTTGTGCAGGTGCGAGGGACTCACGCGTGGTCTCCTACTGGATTGATACCTTGGTTCTCAAAAACTGAGGGAAATACTTACGCTACTGTGCTGCATCTCCCTTTCCTCTTCGAGGGAATACAACGCAAGCTCAAGAGGTAGCACATACATATGGGCGGGGTCTCGAACGCCTACTCGCGCGTACGTACGGCCAGGGCTCGTGTACATGGCTGCCTCGGAATGGAGAAACAGCATCTTCGTCGTGTTCATGGGGAGCCAACCGGCTGGGTCGGAACGAAATGCGTCGTCGTGTTCATCGGGAGGGCTTGGACGGAACAGCCGATGGAAACGAGGCCTGGCATACCGCCGAACAGAGGAAGCAACCTTGTGTTCGACCGGTCATGGTCGAAACGGGATCCTGTTTATCGGGAGGGGTCTGGCGTTCCGCAGAACGGACGAAACGGACCTCCTACGGTCGAAACGGGAGTCATGTTGATCGGGAGGGGTGTGGCGTACCGCAAAATGGAGGAAACATACTTGTGTTAGAGCGCTACGGTCGAAACGAGGGTCCTGTTCATCGGGAGGGGTGTGGCGTATCGCAAAACGGGACTACTGTTCATTCACCGTCGACCCCTCCATCCTCCATGGGCTACTGTTCATTCACCGTCGACCTCCTCCAGCCTCCACCTGCGACTTTTCATCCACGGGCTCCTGTTCATCCATCCTCCACCGCATGCTACTCCACCGGCTACTGTTCAACCAGCCCTCTCCTCGGGCTCCTATTCAACCACCCCTCCACGGGCTACTATTCATCCAGCCCTCCACCGTCTACTGTTCATCCACCCCTCCACGGGGTGGTCCTATTCATCCTGCCCTCCACGGGATCCTGTTCATCCAGCCCCAACCGGCTCGATCGATCGGGGTCCTGTTCATCCAGAGGCAACACCACGGGGTCCTCTTCATCCACCCCCACCGGGAACTGTTCATCAAACCCCCCAGCAACGCTCACAGTTCATCCAGAGGCAGCATAGATCGGCTCCAGTTAGCAGCAGTAGCGAAGGAATCGCTCGATCGGGTTCAGTTAACAGCCATCGATCGATCGCTCGGGTTCGGCAACGCATAGCCTGCAGTGCAATCGCTCGGGTTCAGTTAAAGCCCAACGCCTCGCTCGGGTTTAGTTAGAGCCCAATGCCTCGCACCCACGCGCGTGCGTGTACGAGAGAAACGAGCATCGCTCCGCCCCGACCACACACCGTAACCGGGAACACCCTGATATTTTCCTCGCCCTCGCTTCTACCACGGTTTTTTCCGTCATGGACGGCCCAAAGAATATCATGCAGTTGCATCTCCGGCCCGCCCAGGATGAAAAGCCCATTTCCAGTCATGATTTTTTGTCATAGAAGTAGGACCCCACCACATCTATGATGATACCGGGTTTTGTCACAATTATCATCATAGAAGTGTCATAAGTATGACATAATTTTTTTTCGTTCGGCCCAAAATGTCACGGATGTGTCTTTTTTTTGTAGTGATCGGGGGAGTCCTACTAGTACTCCACTCCTAGTAGGACTAGGATTCCCCCTTGTTTCCTTTTGTGGAGAAGGAAGGAAAGAAGGGAGAGGGAAGAGGAGAAGGAAAGGGGGGCGCCCCCCCTCCCCTAGTCCAATTCGTACACCATATGGGAGGGGGCGCAACCACCCATTGTGGGGTGCCTCCCCTCTCCCCTATGGTCCATGTAGGCCCAATAATTCCTCGGGGGGTTCCGGTAGCCCCCCGGAACTCCGACAAGTACCTGGTACTCCTCGAAACCCTTTCGGTGTCCGAATACTATCATCCAATATATCGATCTTTACCTCTCGACCATTTCAAGACTCCTCATCATGTCCGTGATCTCATTCGGGACTCCGAACAATCTTCGGTCACCGAAAATACATAACTCTTAATACAAATTGTCCTCGAACGTTAAGCGTGCGGACCCTACGGGTTTGAGAACTATGTAGACATGGTCGAGACACTTCTCCGGTCAATAACCAATAGCAGAACCTGGATGTTCATATTGGCTCCTACATATTCTACGAAGATCTTTATTGGTCAAGCTGTATTCACAACATACGTTATTCCCTTTGTCATCGGTATGTTACTTACCCGAGATTCGATCATCGGTATCTTCATACCTAGTTCAATCTTGTTACCGGCATGTCTCTTTACTCGTTCCGTAATACATCATTGTGTGACTAACTCATTAGTCATTTGCTTGAAGGCTTATTATGATGTGTATTACCAAGAGGGCCCAGAGATACCTCTCTGATACTTAGAGTGACAAATCCTATTATTGATCTATGCAAACTCAACAAACACCGTCGAAGATACCTATTGAAAGACCGTGGATGTCGCCTACAGGGGGTGGGTGAATAAGCGCTTTAAAATAATTACGGTCTAGGCTTGAACAAATGCGGAATAAACCTAGCGGTTAATTTTTCAAGCACAAAACCTACAACAATTAGGCTCACCTATGTGCACCAAGAACTTATGCTAAGCAAGATAAACAACTAGGTGATAGCAAGATATATGATGATAAACAATATGGCTATCACAAAGTAAAGTGCATAAGTAAAGGGATCGGGTAAGAGATAACCGAGGAACATGGAGACGACGATGTATCTTGAAGTTCACACCCTTGCGGATGCTAATCTCTGTTTGGAGCGGTGTGGAGGCACAATGCTCCCCAAGAAGCCACTAGGGCCACCGTAATCTCCTCACGCCCTCGCACAATGCAAGATGCCGTGATTCCACTAAGGGGTTCTTGAGTGCGGTCACTGAACCCGTACAAATGGCAACCCTTGGGGGCGGTCACCGAACCCGTACAAATTGCTCGGGGCGATCTCCACAACCTAATTGGAGACCCCGACGCTTGCCCGGAGCTTTACACCACAATGATCGAGCTTCGAACACCACAATTGTTTGGGAGTAAGAAATAATTCGATACTCCAAACAAATATACAGTACGACAGAACATCTAGTTGTACAGAAGTTGTTAAAACTACAAGTATGGCAGACCACCTACCTAAAGGCAAACTTTAACTAATTCATCATTTTTCTGCATCTTTTAGAAAACTAAACTTTCGGAAATTTAACGATAGACATAACTTTGTATTAAACAATAATTAAAAAGACATATTATCATGAAGAAAACAAACTAGAGGTACAACACAAAACCTTCAATAGCATATTAGAAAACTGAAGCTGCATGTTCTGATAACTGAAGTTGCACCAAGTGTTCACGAGCATAATAAATTATATACGAACATGAGCAGAACTCCTCCCTATAAGCAGGATTTATATTTCCCACATCAGGCAGAATTATTGTGTAACATTAATTTCAGATCAATACTTCCCTAAACACACAGTTTTGAAAGGTTTCATGATTGAAACTGAATTTGCATTTTCAGGCAAGAAAAAATGCAGCCATTATTCAAGAGCAACGACAATATGGCAGTACTGTAAGACGATAAGACAAATAGGTAAGCATAGGTTTCTAACCTTTTTAATGATTACAAATAATTGTAATTAGCAACATGATCAAACATTTTAAATTTTAAATTTTAATTTCTGCAGGTGCTGGAAAATTCAGATCAAGGGAATGAACATAAGCACTAAAGAACCCATGCAACATATGACGTTAGTTTATATTCCATTGAAATTATTATGATAACAGAGCAGCAAAATAGTCTAACGTCTCGATGAAACGCACATTACCAGGAGGCAACGCATGCAGAAAGCTATGCAGGACAACAAGGTCAAAACTACATAGGAAATAAAAAAGACTAAGTAAGAGGTATAAATATAACACTATATCATACTGCACAAAACAGAAAATATATTTATGCATAGTTTGCATGTACATAAAAAACTTGGTGTAATATATGTTTTACAAGAATTAATTGAAGTTCAATTTGGCAAGCAAAGTTTCCAAATGATTAATGAGTTGCTAGCACCACAAGGAGCCAGACAGTCTTACACATAACTCATGCATCAAATGAATGTGACGAGTCATCTTCAAAGTGACAACATGGCAATCCCTATAACAAGTTTTACTTCACTCTTACAAGTAGGCATAAATGGATAGGTATGTGCTATTACTAAGACCTATATTCATAATTTGAATGAAGTTCATTACTATAGTACCAGTACCTAAAAATAAAATAACTTGCATGATAAGCATCCCATGGCAGAACAAATAACGAGCAATCATTTGCAGCAAAATGTCTAATGGGATCAATATTCAATACCTGAAGTAGAAGAAGATGATGAAGTTGTGAACTCTAAGATGAAGATGAAGATGAAGATGAAGCAGATGAGTATACTTCTGAATGCAATAGTAATTCAAATGAAAGTGATGCAGGTCAAGGTTACCTAGAACAAAATACAATAAGTTTGATCAGTTGTGCGCTAATCATGGGGAATCAGAATTGCACCAAATAGAGCAGAGTTGGAACAACTTTGTTCAGTTAGTGACCAAGGACAAGAACTGCTGATAACCGAAAAGGAAGTGCTTGCACAAAGCAACGAGGAAGCATTGCAAGGGCCTGATTATGCAGAAACAACAGATAGAGATGACACAAGTGGTAGTGACGAATCAGAGTTTGAAACAAATTAATACGTCCATTTTGCATCATGCTTTTAAGTTGATATTTATTACATTATGGACTGTTATTTCACTTAATGATACAATTCTCGTGCCTTTTCTCTCTTATTTGACAAGATTTACACGAAGAAGAAGAATGCCGGCAGCTGGAATTCTGGACCGAAAAGGACCAAATCAGAGATACCTATTGTCGGTGTCAAAACTGCCGGATCTCGGGTAGGGGGTCTCGAGCTGTGGATCTAGGATCGCTGGCGAACAAGGGACGAAGGATACTATGTTTACACAGGTTCGGGCCCTCTCTAGGAGGTAAAACCCTACATCATGCTTGATTGTATTGATTTGTATGGTATAGTTACAGAGTAGATCTACCTCGAGATCAGGCGAGCTAAATCCTAGGTTGAGGAGGTGTTGAATGTAGCTCTAGACCTAAAGGCTAAAACCCTTCGGTTTATATAGACACCTATATAGTTAGTGTTACATAAGGTCGGTTACAATGATGGAAAATCTATACTTGATCCTGACTTGGACAACACATCATAGCTCCGAAGATCTCCTATCCGACCATAGGTTACTTTTAAGCTGGGTCCCATAATAGCCCTTTGGTCTGGCCCATAAGAAATAGGCAAGCGGCCCGAGGACCCCTCAGTCCAGGATTCCCTCAGTAACACCCAAACTATCCTCCAATGCCGAGGTTGGTTTTCGGCATCCGCATATCAATGATCTTCGGCTTGTGAGGCAAGTTATCCGTCCAGTCCTGCATATATTCGGGGCCGAGTGGTGTCCAAAATTTGATTTATTTATTTTACTTAGCCCCCAAAGCCAGAGTGCTCGAGTGTGAACAGTGCCTTTGTCTGACAACATTTCGACAAAGGGTCACATCCGGTCATAATACCAAACGGCTATAAGCCCTTGATGAGTGGCTCGATGCCGCTCCTCTATTTGCATGTCCATGAGGCAGAGATTGTGGCCCGCTTTTCAGGGGATATGATCAATGATTTTGATACCCCCACCCGCGCATGACCTCGCGGGTATATTGGTGATGGAAATATGCCCTAGAGGCAATAATAAAGTTATTATTATTTTATATTTCCTTATTCAAGATAAAGGTTTATTATTCATGCTAGAATTGTATTGACCGGAAACCTAAATACATGTGTGAATACATAAACAAATACCGTGTCCCTGGTAAGCCTCTACTAGACTAGCTCGTTAATCAAACATGGTTAAGGTTTCATAACCATGGACATGATTTGTCATTTGATAACGGTATCACATCATTATGAGAATTATGTGATGGAAAAGACCCATCCGTTTCTTAGCATTTGATCGGAAAGTTTATTGATGAAGCTTTCATGTATGTCAAAATCAAATACATATTCCTTTGACTATGAGATCATGCAACTCCCGAATACGGGAGGAATGCCTTGTGTTCTATCAAACGTCGCAACGTAACTGGGTGATTATAAAGATGCTCAACGAGTATCTCCGAAGGTGTCTTGTTGGGTTGGCGTGAATCGAGATTAGGATTTGTCACTCCGAGTATCAGAGAGGTATCTCTGGGCCCTCTCGGTAATACACATCATAATAAGCCTTGCAAGCAAATTACTAAGTAGTTAGTCACGGGATGATGTATTATGGAATGACTAAAGAGACTTGCCGGTAATGAGATTGAACTAGGTATAGAGATACCAACGATCGAATCTCGGGCAAGTAACATACCGACGGACAAATTGAATTGTGTATGTTGTCATAACAGTTCGACCAATAAAGATCTTCATAGAATATGTACGAGCCCATATGGGCATCCATATTCCGCTATTGGTTATTGACCGGAGAGGTGTCTCGGTCATGTCTACATAGTTCTCGAACCCGTAGGGTCTGCACGCATATCGTTCGTTGACGATATAATGTTATATCAGTTATGTTATTTGGTGACCATATGTCGTTCGGAGTCCCGGATGAGATCACGGACATGACGAGGAGTCTCTAATTGGTCGATAGGTTAATATTGATATATAGGACGATGGTATTCGGACACCGAAAGTGTTTTGGAGGGTATCAGGTACTTATCGGGTCACTGGAACGTGTTTCGGGTACCCCCGGCAATACTATGGGCCAGAAGGGGCTGGTGCGCCCTATAGGGCCGACCATAGGAGGAGGAGAAGGAAAAGAGGGAAGGGAAGGGAAAGTGTGGATTAGGATTCCCACTTCCTTCTCTCTCCCCCTCTTTCCTCTCCCCTTGGGGATACATGGCAGGGGGCGCGGCTAGGGCCTGAGCCCTAGGGCCAGCCGACCACCTATGTGGTGTGCCAGGCTGCCTCCCCTCCTCCTCCCATATATATATATATATATATATATATATATATATATATATATATATATATATATATATATATATATATATATATATATGTGTGTGTGTGTGTGTGTGTGTGTGTGTGTGTGTGTGTGTGGGGAGGGGGCGCCATACAAGGACACAACATTGTCTTAGCTGTGTGCAGCGCCCCCATCCACCGTTTATTCCCCCAGTCACATTTTTGCAGTGCTTAGGCGAAGCCCTACGGAGATCACTTCACCATCACCGTCACCACGCTGTTGTGCCAACGGAACTCATCTACTACCTCAATGTCTTGATGGATCAACAAGGCAAGGGACGTCACCGAGCTGAACGTGTATAGAACGTGCAGGTGCCTTGCGTTCGGTACTTGACCGGTCGAAGCGCGAAGAAGTTCGGCTACAGTGACCATGTTGTGAAACGCTTCCGCTTACGGTGTACGAGGTTACATAGACACACTCTCCCCCTCATTGCTATGCATCTCCATGGATAGATCATTGCGTGTGCGTAGAATTTTGTTTTTTTTCCATGCAACGTTTCCGAACAGTGGCATCATGAGCTAGGTCTATACGTATATGTTTTGCACGAGTAGAACACAAAGAGTTGTGGGCGGTGATCGTCATACTGCTTACCACCAACGTCTTATTTTGATTCAGCAGTATTGTAAGATGAAGCGGCCTGGACCAACCTTACATGTCCATGTACATGAGACCGGTTCCACCAACAGACATGCAACTTGTTTTGCATAAAGGTGGCTGGTGGGTGTCTGTTTCTCCTACTTTAGCTAAATCGAATTTGACTGCGACCGGTCCTTGTTGAAGGTTAAATCATCAAACTTGATAAATCACCGGTGTGGTTTTGTACCGTAGGTAAGAACGGTTCTTGCTAGAAGCCCATAGCAGCCACGTAAAAACTTGCAACAACAAAGTATATGACGTCTAACTTGTTTTTGCAGGGCATGTTCTGATGTGATATGGTCAAGACGTGATGAGTTATACGTTATTGTATGAGATGATAATGTTTTGTAAATTATTAGCAACCGGCAGGAGCCTTATGGTTGTCTCTTTATTGTATGAAATGCATACGCCATGTAATTGCTTTACTTTATCGCTATGAGTTAGCAATAGTCATAGAAGCTATAGTTTGCGAGACGACCACGACGCTACGATGGAGATCAAGGTGTCGAGCCGGTGACGATGGAGATCATGACGATGCTTTGGAGATGGAGATCAAAAGCACAAGATAATGATGGCCATATCATGTCACATATTTTGATTGCATTTGATGTTTATCCTTGATGCATCTTATTTTGCTTAAAACGACGGTAGCATTATAAGATGATCCCTTCACTAAATTTCAAGATAATAGCGTTTTCCCTGAGTATGCACCGTTGTTACAATTCGTCGTTTCGAGTGACCACGTGATGATCATGTGTGATAGACTCTACGTTCTCATACAACGGGTGTAAGACAGTTTTGCACACGTGGAATACTTGGGGTTAAACCTGCCGAGCCTAGCATGTGCAGACATGGCCTCAGAACATTGGAGACCGAAAGGTCGAACATGAGTCATATAGTAGATATGATCAACATAGAGATGTTCACCATTGATGACTACTCAATCTCACATGATGACCGGACATGGTTTAGTTGATTCGGATCATGTATCACTTAGATAACCTGAGGGATGTTAATTTAAGTGAGAGTTCATTAGTAATTTGATTAACTAAACTTAATTTATCATGAACTTAGTCCTGATAGTATTTGCGCATCTATGGTGTAGATCAATGGCCCGTGCTACCGTTCCCTTGAATTTTAATGTGTTCCTAGGGAAAGCTAAGTTGAAAGATGATGGTAGCAACTACACAGACTGGGTCCGTAACTTGAGGATTATCCTCATTGCCGCATAGAAGAATTATGTCCTTGATGCATCGCTAGGTGGCGCACCTGCTGCAGGAGCTGAAGCAGATGTAATAAACGCCTGGCAAGCTCGATCTGATGACCACTCTATAGTTCAATGTGCCATGCTTTACGACTTAGAACCGGGACTTCAAAGATGTTTTGAAATGTCATGGAGCATATGAGATTTTCTAGGAATTGGAAATGATATTTCAAGCTAATGCCCGGGTTGAGAGATATGAAGTCTCCAACAAGTTCTATAGCCGCAAGATGGAGGAGAATAGTTCTGTCAGTGGACACATACTCAAAATGTCTGGGTATCATAACCACTTGACTCAGCTGGGAATTGATCTTCCACATGAGAGTGTTATTGACAAAGTTCTTCAATCACTGCCACCAAGCTACAAAGGCTTCATGATGAACTATAATATGCAAGGGATGGATAAGATAATTCCCGAGCTCTTCGCGATGCTAAAATTGACGGAGGTGGAAATCAAGAAGGAGGATTAAGTGTTGCTGGTTAATAAGACCACTAGTTTCAAGAAGAAGGGCAAAGGAAAGAAAGGGAACTTAAAGAAGAATGCCAAATAGGTTGCCGCTCCCATGAAGAAACCCAAAGTTGATCCTAAGCGTGAAACTGAGTTCTCTACTTCAAAGGGAGTGGTCACTGAAAGCGGAACTGCCCGAAGTATTTGGCGGTTAAGAAGGATGACAAAGTGGACAAAGGTATATTTGCTATACATGTTATTGATGTGTTCCTTACTAGTGCTCGTAGCACCGCCTGGGTATTTGATACTAGTTTGGCTGATCATATTTGTAACTTGAAACAGGAGCCACAGATTAAATGAATATAGCCTAAGGACGAGGTGACGACGTGCGTCGGGAATGGTTCCAAGGTCCATGTGATTGCCGTCGGCACACTACCTGTACGTCTACCTTCGGGGTTAGTTTTAGACCTGAATAATTGTTATTTGGTGCCTGCGTTGAGCATGAACATTATATTTGTATCTTGTTTGATGCAAGACGGTTATTCATTTAAATCAGAGAATAATGGTTGTTCTATTTATATGAGTAATATCTTTTATGGTCATGCACCCTTGAGGAATGGTCTGCTACTTCTCGAGCTTGCGTTGTATTCTCTCGAAGAGGAAAGGGTGATGCAGCATAGTAGCGTAAGTATTTCCCTCAGTTTCTGAGAACCAAGATATCAATCCAGTAGGGGACCACGCGCTAGTCCCTCGTACCTGCACAAACAAATAAGAATCTTGCAGCCAACACGATAAAAGGGGTTGTCAATCCCTTCTCGGTCACTTACAAAAGTGAGATCTGATAGATATGATAAGATAATATTTTTGGTATTTTTGGTATAGAGATTGAAAGTAAATAATGCAAAGTAAAGCAAATAGTTGATGGAAGATTAATATGATGAGAATAGACCCGGGGGCCATAGGTTTCACTAGTGGCTTCTCTCATGATAGCAGATTTCTACGGCGGGTGAACAAATTACTGTCGAGCAATTGATAGAAAAGCGCATAGTTATGAGAATATCTAGGCATGATCATTGTATATAGGCATCACGTCCATGACAAGTAGACCAAACCGATTCTGCATCTACTACTATTACTCCACACATCGACCGCTATCCAGCATGCATCTAGAGTATTAAGTTCATAAGAACAGAGTAATGCCTTAAGCAAGATGACATGATGTAGAGGGATAAACTCAAGCAATATGATATAAACCCCATCTTTTTATCCTCGATGGCAACAATACAATACGTGCCTTGCTGCCCCTGCTGTCACTGGGAAAGTACACCGCAAGATTGAACCCAAAGCCAAGCACTTCTCCCATTGTAAGAACTATAGATCTTGTAGGCCAAACCAAACCAATAATTTGAAGAGACTTGCAAGGATATTTAAATCATACATAAAAGATTTCAGAAAAGAATCCAGTATTGTTCATAGATAATCTTGATCATAAACCCATAATTCATCGGATCTCGACGAACACACCGCAAAAAGATTACATCGAATAGATCTCCTCGAAGATCGAGGAGAACTTTGTATTGAGATCCAAAGAAAGAGAAGAAGCCATCTAGTTAATAACTATGGACCCGAAGGTCTGTGGTAAACTACTCACAACTCATCGAAGAGGCTATGGTATTGATGTAGAAGCCCCCCGTAATCGATGCCCCCACCGGCGGAGCTCCGGAACATGCCCCAAGATGGGATCTCACGGGTACAAAAGGTTACGGCGGTGGAATTAGGGTTTCGTGGTCGTCCTCGATGTTTTTAGGGTATGTGAGTATATATATAGGCTGAAGAGGTACGTTAGGGGAGCCACAGGGGGGCCCACGAGGGTGGGGGCGCACCTACCTCCTGGGCGCGCCCCCTGCCCCCTTGTCCGCCTCTCTCGCTTCCTGGCGTGTACTCCAAGTCTTATGTGTTGATATCGTTCCAAAAATAACTCCCCCGAAGGTTTTATTCCGTTTGGACTCCGTTTGATATTCCTTTTCTGCGAAGCACTAAAATAGGCAAAAAACAGGAATTTGCACTGGCCCTTGGGTTAGTAGGTTAGTCCCAAAAATAATATGAAAGTGTATAATAAATCCCATTAAACATCCAAAACAGAATATATAATAGCATGGAACTATAAAAAATTATAGATACGTTGGAGACGCATCATGGTCTATTCTTATTGAATCTCGATCGTGGTAATACACATATTCATAATATTGATGCCAAAAGATGCAAATTGATAATGATAGTGCAACATACTTGTGGCACTGCCGTTTAGGTCATATTGGTGTAAAGCGCATGAAGAAACTCCATGCTGATGGACTTTTGGAATCACTTTATTATGAATCATTTGATACCTGCGAACCCAGCCTCATGGGCAAGATCACTAAAACTCCGTTCTCCGGAACAATGGCGCGAGTTAATGACTTATTGGAAAGAATACATACCAATGTATGCGGTCCGATGAGTGTTGAAGCATGTGGTGGGTATCATTATTTTCTCACCTTCACAGACTGAGTAGATATGGGTATTTCTACTTGATGAAACACAAGTCCGAAACATTTGAAAAGTTCAAAGAATTTCAGAGTGAAGTAGAGAATTATCGTAACAAGAAAATAAGGTTTTTGTGATTTGATCGCGTAGGCGAATATTTGAGTTACGAGTTTGTTCTTCATTTGAAACAATGCGGAATAGTTTCACAACTCACGCCACCTGGAACACCACGGTGTAATGGTGTCTCTGAACGTCGTAACAGTACTCTATTGGATATGGTGCGTTCTATGATGTCTCTTACCAATTCGCCTTTAGCATTTTGGGGTTATGCATTGGAGACTGCTGCATTCACGTTAAATAGGGCACCGTCTAAATCCGTTGAGATGACACCGTATGAACTATGGTTTGGCAAGAAACCAAAGCTGACGTTTCTTAAAGTTTGGGGTTGCGATGCTTATGTGAAAAATCTTCAGCCTGATAAGCTCGAACCCAAATCGGAGAAGTGCGTCTTCATAGGATACCCAAAAGAAACTGTTGGGTACACCTTCTACCACAGATCTGAAGGCAAGATTTTTGTTGCTAAGAATGGGTCATTTCTAGAGAAGGAGTTTCTCTCAAAAGAAGTGAGTGGGAGGAAAGTAGAACTTGATGAGGTAACTGTACCTTCGCTCGAATTAGAAAGTAGATCATCATAGAAAACTATTCCCGTTATGCCTACACGAACTAGAGAAGAAGTTAATGATAATGATAATGAAACTTCGGATCAAGTTACTACTGAACATCAAAGGTCGACCATAACACGTACCGAACCAGAGTGGTACGGTAACCCTGTCCTGGAAGTCATGTTGTTAGACAACGACAAACCTTCGAACTATGAAGAAGCTATGATGAGCCCAGATTCTTAAAAATGGCTTGAGGCCATGAAATCTGAGATAGGATCCATGTATGAGAACAAAGTATGGACTTTGGTGGACTTGCCCGATGATTGGCAAGCCATAGAGAATTAATGGATCTTCAAGAAGAAGACTGACGTTGACGCCGATGGTAATGTTACTGTCTACAAAGCTTGACTTGTCGCAGAAGGTTTTCGACAAGTTCAAGGAGTTGACTACGATGAGACTTTCTCACCCATAGCGATGCTTAAGTCTGTCTAAATCATGTTTGCAATTTCCCCATTTTATAATTATAAAATCTGGCAAATGGATGTCAAAACTGCATTCCTTAATGGATATCTGAAAGAAGAGTTGTATATGATGCAACCATAAGGTTTTGTTGATTCTAAAGATGCTAACAAAGAAGAGTTGTATATATAATTTTTGGATAGCATAAAAGGATACTTGATTAAGAATTTTTCAATGAAAGACCTCGCTGAAGCTGATTATATATTGGGCATCCAGATCTATAGAGATAGATCAAGATTCTTAATAGGACTTTCACAAAGCACATACCTTGACAAAGTTTCAAGAAGTTCAAAATGGACCAGTCAAATAAAGAGTTCTTGCTTGTGTTAAAAGGTGTGAAATTGAGTCAGATTCAATGCTCAACCACTGCAGAAGATAGAGATAAAATGAAAGTTATTCCCTATGCCTCAGCCATAGGTTCTATCATTTATGCTATGTTGTGTACCTGACCCGATGTGTGCCTTGCCATAAGTTTGGTAGGGAGGTACCAAAGTAATATAGGAGTGGATCACTGGAAAACGGTCAAGAACATCCTAAAGTACCCGAAAAGGACGAAGGATATTTTTCTCGTTTATGGAGGTGACGAAGAACTCGTCGTAAAGGGTTACGCTGATGCTAGCTTCGGCACACATCCAGATGACTCCTAAGTCACAGGCTGGATACGTATTTATATTGAATGGTGGAGCTATTAGTTGGTGGAGTTCCAAGTAGAGCGTTGTGGCGGGACCTACGTGTGAAGCGGAGTACATAGCTGCTTCAGAAGTAGCACATGAAGGAGTCTGGATGAAGGAGTTCATATCCAATCTAGGTGTGATACCTAGTGCATCGAGTTCAATGAAAATCTTTTGTGACAACATTGGAGCAATTGCCTTGGCGAAGGAATCCAGGTTTCACAAGAGAACAAAACACATCAACAGATGCTTCAACTCCATTCATGAAAAGGTCAAGGATGGAGACATTGAAATTTCCAAAGTACATACGGATCTGAATGTTGCAGACCCGTTGACTAAGCCTCTTCCACGGGAAAAGCATGACCAACACCAAGACTTCATGGGTGTTTGATTCATTACAATTTAATCTAGATTATTGACTCCAGTGCAAATGGGAGACTGATGGAAATATGCCCTAGAGACAATAATAAAGTTTTTATTATTTTATATTTACTTATTCATGATAAAGGTTTACAATTCATGCTAGAATTGTATTGACCAGAAACCTAAATACATGTGTGAATACATAAACAAATACTGTATCCCTAGTAAACCTCTACTAGACTAGCTCGTTAATCAAAGATGGTTAAGGTTTCATAACCATGGACATGAGTTTTCATTTGATAACGGGATCACATCATTATGAGAATGATGTAATGGACAAGACTAATCCGTTAGCTTAGCATTTGATTGTATAGTTTACTGCTACTGCTTTCATGTATGTCAAATACATATTCCTTTGACTATGAGATCATGCAACTCCTGAATACCGGAGTAATGCCTTGTGTTCTATCAAATGTCACAACGTAACTGGGTGATTATAAATATGATCTACAAGTATATTTGAAGGTGTCTTGTTGGGTTGGCGTGAACCGAGATTAGGATTTGTCACTTTGAGTATCGGAGAGGTATCTCTGCGCCCTCTTGGTAATACACATCATAATAAGCCTTGCAAGCAAATGGCCAGAATGATGTACTACGGAACACGTAAAGAGACTTGCCGGTAATGAGATTGAACTAGGTATAGAGATACCTACGATAGAATCTCGGGTAAGTAACATACTGACGGACAAAGGGAATTGTGTATGTTGTCATAATGGTTTGACCGACGATGATCTTCGTAGAATACGTAGGAGCCAATATGGGCATCCAGGTTCTGCTATTGGTTATTGACGGGAGAGGTGTCTCGGTCATGTCCACATAGTTCTTGAACCCGTAGGTTCCGCACGCTTAACGTTGTTCGGTATCTCGGATGAGATCACAGACATGAAGAGGAGTCTCGAAATGGTCGAGAGGTAAAGATTGATATATAGGACGATGGTATTTGGACACCAGAAGTGTTCCATAGGGTATCAGGTACTTATCGGGTCAACGGAAGGTGTTTCAGGTACCCCTGGCAATCCTATGGGCCATATGGGCCATGTGAAGGAACACACCAGCCCACATGGGGCTCGTGCGGCCTATAGGGCCGGCCATAGGAGGAGGAGAAGGAAAAGGGGGAAAGGAAAGGAAAGTGTGGATTAGGATTCCCACTTCCTTCCCTCTCCCCCTCTTTGCTTCTCCCTTGGGGATACATGGTAGGGGGGCGGCCTGGGCAGGAGCCCTAGGGCCGGCCGGCCACTTATGTGGTGTGCTAGGCTGCCTCCCCTCCCCTCCCACCTATATATATAGGGAGGGGGTGCCACAAAAGGACAAAACGGTGTCTTAGCTGTGTGCGGTGCCCCTGTCCACCGTTACTCTCCCGGTCACATTTTCGTAGTGCTTAGGCGAAGCCCTGCGGAGATCATTTCACCATCACCATCACCACGTCGTCATGCTGATGGAACTCATCTACTACCTCGACATCTTACTGGATCAAGAAGGCGAGGGACGTCACCGAGCTGAAACATGTGCAGAATGTGGAGGTGCCGTCCGTTCGGTGCTTGATCGGTTGAAGCGCGAAGAAGTTCGACGACATCAACCGCGTTGTGAAACGCTTCCGCTTACAGTCTACGAGGGTACGTAGACACACTCTCCCCCTTGTTGCTATGCATCTCCATGGATATATCATTGCATGTGCGTAGATATTTTTGTTTTCCATGCAACATTTCCCACCAATCGAGAAGCGGAGAGGTAATCATACCCTTCTTCGGCCGCTAGGACCTTGGTCCATCTCTCATTGATAATATCATGTTCAGATTTTATCTTCTGCGACAATTTCTTTAAGATTCGTGCGGTGGCAATTAAATTTTGTTTAAACTGCTCCTGCTCCAGTGGATCCTCGGGGACGATGAAATCTTCGTCACCCAAACTGACCTCCTCTGTGTAAAGTATGAGGTAGTTACTGTCTTCGGAGTCATTGAGGTCTTCTAGGTTGAACGGATCCTCAAACTCCTCAGGGTTATCTTCCTGGTGGTCATTGATACGTCCATTTTGTATCATGCTTTTATGTTGATATTTATTGCACTATGGGCTGTTATTACACATTATGTCACAATACTTATGCCTTTTCTCTCTTATTTTACAAGGTTTACATGAAGAGGGAGAATGCGAATTTGATACGTCACCAACGTATCTACTTTTCCAAACACTTTTGCTCTTGCTTTGGACCCTAACTTGCATGATTTGAATGGAACTAACCCGGACTGACGCTGTTTTCAGCAGAATTGCCATGGTGTTGTTTTTGTGCAGAAATAAAAAGTTCTCGGAGTGACCTAAAAATCCACGGAGAATTATTTTGGAAAATATAAAAAATACATGCGAAAAGATCCACGTCAGGGGGCCCACACCCTATCCACGAGGGTGGGGGGCGCGCCCCTCCCCTGGGCGCGCCCCTGGCTCGTGGGCCCCCTGATGCTCCACCGACGTACCCCCGTACCCCATATATTCACTTTCGGGGAGAAAAAAAATCAGAGAGAAAGAATTATCGCGTTTTACGATACGGAGCCGCTACCAAGCCCTAATCTCTCTCGAGAGGGCTGATCCGGAGTCCGTTCGGGGCTTCGGAGAGGGGAGATCGTCGCCATCGTCATCATCAACCTTCCTCCATCACCAATTCCATGATGCTCACCGCCGTGCATGAGTAATCCTATCGTAGGCTTGCTGGACCGTGATGGGTTGGATAAGATTTACCATGTAATCGAGTTAGTTTTGTTTGGGTTTGATCCCTAGTATCCACTATGTTCTAAGATTGATGTTGCTATGACTTTGCCATGCTTAATGCTTGTCACTAGGGCCCGAGTGCCATGATTTCAGATCTGAACCTATTATGTTTTCATGAATATATGTGTGTTCTTGATCCTATCTTGCAAGTCTATAGTCACCTACTATGTGTTATGGTCCGACAACCCCGAAGTGACAATAATCGGGACCACTCCCGGTGATGACCGTAGTTTGAGGAGTTCATGTATTCACTATGTGTTAATGCTTTGGTCCGGTACTCTATTAAAAGGAGGCCTTAATATCCCTTAGTTTCCACTAGGACCCCGCTGCCACGGGAGGGTAGGACAAAAGATGTCATGCAAGTTTTTTCCATAAGCACGTATGACCATATTCGGAAGACATGCCTACATTACATTGATGAGATGGAGCTAGTTCTGTGTTACCCTAGGTTATAACTTTTACATGATGAATTGTATCCGACATAATTCCCCATCACCGATCCAGTCCTTACGATCTTTTCCCATATTACTAGTTTCTTATTTACCTTTCCGCTTCTACTGTTACAAAAACTACAAAAACACTATCGTTACTTTTATTGCTGTTACCACTATCCCCATATTAATTTGCTACTAAACTACCTTGCTTCAGATACTAAGTTTCCAGGTGCGGTTGAATAGACAACTCAGCTGCTAATACTTAAGAGTATTCTTTGGCTCCCCTTGTGCCGAATCAATAAATTTGGGTTGAATGCTTTACCCTCGAAAACTGTTGTGATCCCCTACACTTGTGGGTTATCAAGACTATTTTCTAGCACCGTTGACGAGGAGCATAGCTATATTCTTTAAGTCACTTGGGATTTATATCTGTTGATCACTATTCAGAATTTGAAAGACTCAAAAACCAAGATCTATCCCTCAACTACGAGGGGAGGTAAGGAACTGCTATCTAGCTCTGCACTTGATTCACCCTCTGTTATGAGTAAAATTGCAACACCTACTCCTGCTATTGAACCTGATATGTTGTATGTTCTTGATGATGCCACTTCTGCTATGTATGATGAAACTACTTCCATTCTTGATAATAATGTGCCACTAGGTGAATTTCTAGATGAACAAATTGCTAAGCTTAGGGAGAATGCAAATATTGAAACTGATGATATTTATGAAAGTGATGATGAAGCTTCTCCCTGTAGATATGAATTGCGTGTTGTTCTCGAGGGTTATGTTATGGAAGAAGAAACTTCTAGAGACTTTCTTGCTTGCAACGATAGATACGATCTTAAGAAATTATTAGCTAAGCTAAAAGAAAAGTCCTTGAATGCTAGAATGAAACATGACCCTTGATGTCTACTACACAACCTTCTTCTTGTAGAATTTGTTGGGCCTCCAAGTGCAAAGGTTTGTAGGACAGTAGCAAATTTCCCTCAAGTGGATGACCTAAGGTTTATCAATCTGTGGGAGGCGTAGGATGAAGATGGTCTCTCTCAAGCAACCCTGCAACCAAACAACAAAGAGTCTCTTGTGTCCCCAACACACCCAATACAATGTTAAATTGTATAGGTGCACTAGTTCAGCGTAGAGATGGTGATACAAGTGCAATATGGATGATAGATATAGGTTTTTGTAATAAGAAAATATAAAAACAGCAAGGTAGCAAGTGGTAAAAGTGAGCATAAACGGTGTTGCAATGATAGGAAACAAGGCCTAGGGTTCATACTTTCACTAGTGCAAGTTCTCTCAACAATAATAACATAATTGGATCATATTACTAGCCCTCAACATGCAACAAAGAGTCACTCCAAAGTCACTAATAGCGGAGAACAAACGAAGAGATTATGGTAGGGTACAAAACTCCCTCAAAGTTATTCTTTCTGATCGATCTATTCAAGAGTCCGTAGTAAAATAACACGAAGCTATTCTTTCCGTTTGATCTATCTTAGAGTTCGTACTAGAATAACACGTTAAGATACAAATCAACCAAAACCCTAATGTGACCTAGATACTCAATTGTCACCTCAAGTATCCGTGGGCATGATTATACGATATGCATCACACAATCTCAGATTCATCTATTCAACCAACACAAAGAACTTCAAAGAGTGCCCCAAAGTTTCTACCGGAGAGTCAAGATGAAAACGTGTGCCAACCCCTATGCATAGATTCCCAAGGTCACGGAACCCGCAAGTTGATCACCAAAACATACATCAAGTGAATCAATAGAATACCCCATCGTCACCACACGTATCCCACACAAGACATACGTCAAGTGTTCTCAAATCCTTAAAGACTCAATCCGATAAGATAACTTCAAAGGGAAAACACAATTTATTACAAGAGAGTAGAGGGGAAGAAACATCATAAGATCCAACTATAATAGCAAAGCTCGCGATACATCAAGATCGTGCCATCTCAAGAACACGAGAGAGAGAGAGAGAGAGAGAGAGAGAGAGAGAGAGAGAGAGAGAGAGAGGGATCAAACACGTAGCTACTGGTATATACCCTCAGCCCCGAGGGTGGACTACTCCCTCCTCGTCATGGAGAGCGTCGGGATGATGAAGATGGCCACCGGTGAGGGTTCCCCCCTCCGACAGGGTGCCGGAACGGGGTCTAAATTGGTTTTCGGTGCCTATAGAGGCTTTCGGCGGAGGAACTCCCGATCTAGGTTATTTTCCAGAGGTTTCAGTATATATAGGAGGTGTTGGAGTCGGGGCCAAGCAAAGGGGGTCTCCGGGCTGTCCACGAGATAGGGGGGCACCACCACTTGGGGTGGGTGCGCCCCCCACCCTCGTGGGCAGCCCGTGGCTCTCCTGGGCCAACTCTTTTACTTCGGGGGCTTCTATTGGTCCAGAAAAAATCATCAAAAATTGGCACATCAATTGGACTCCGTTTGATATTCCTTTTCTGCGAAACTCAAAAACAAGGAAAAAACAGAAACTGGCACTGGGCTCTGGGTTAATAGCTTAGTCCCAAAAATCAAAAGTGTATATAAAAGACCATAAAACATCCTAGAAGGATAATATAATAGCATGGAACAATAAAAAATTATAGATACGTTGGAGATGTATCAACCCTGCTTTTGCTACTTCTCCTATCTTTGTTACTGATAAGGATTATGACTTCTCTGTTGATCCTGAGTTAATTACTTTGGTTGAATCTGATCCTTTCCATGGCTATGAATCTGAAACTATTGTGGCACATCTTACTAAGTTGAATGATATAGCCACCCTGTTTACCAACGATGAAAATATTCGTTATTACTATTGTGGCACATCTTCTCTGTTATTTCCATGGCTATGAATCTGAAACTATTGTGGCACATCTTCTCTGTTATTTCCTTTCTCGTTAAAGGGTGATGCTAAGACTTGGTTTAATTCTCTTGATCCTGGTTGTGTGCGTAGTCCCCAGGATATGATGCATTACTTTTCTGCTAGATATATTCCCGCTCATAAGAAACAAGCTGCCTTACGGGAAATATATAACTTTGTGCAAATTGAAGAAGGGAGTCTCCCACAAGCTTGGGGGAGGCTTCTCCAATTACTTAATGCTTTGCCTGATCATCCTCTTCAGAGGAACGATATACTTGATGTCTTTTATAATGGACTAACCGATGCTTCCAGAGACCACCTGGATAGTTGGGCTGGTTGTGTTTTCAGGGAAAGAACAGCTGATCAAGCTGAATTACTATTGAATAATATGTTGGCCAATGAAAATAATTGGACACTTCCTGAACCAGCCGCTAAACCAACTCCGAGGAAAAGATGTGTTCTATTTCTCAGTCCTGAAGATGTGCAAGAGGCAAAGAAATATATGAAAGAAAAAAGTATTAAAGCTGAAGATGTTAAGAATTTACCGCCTGTTGAAGAAATACATGGTCTTGATAACCCGACACAGGTAGTAAAGGTAAATTCTCTTTATAGATTTGATGAAGGTGATATTCCTAGTTATAAGTCTGCTAGCCAATGCTTAGATGAGTTTGACAATTTTATTGTGAAGCAAGAAAACTTCAATGCTTATGTTGGTAGACAATTTCAATGTAATGCTTATATGATTGAATGCTTGAGTGATTATACGTCTAGAGTTAAAGGTGAATTGAAACTCATTAGCAAACATGCTTCTATGGTTACCACTCAAGTAGAACAAATACTTAAAGCTCAGAATGATTTGCTCAATGAGTTAAATAGTAAGAATAATGATTATGCTATTAGAGTGGCAACTAGAGGTGGTAAAATGACTCAGGAACCTTTGTATCCTGAGACCTACCCTAAAATAATTGAGCAAGTTTCGCAGAGAGCTAATTTAGATTCACCCAGTCCTTCTAAGAAGAAGAAAAAGAAAAATGATAGGACTTTGCATGCTTCTAGTGAACATGTAGCTGACACACCTGAGAATCCTAATGATATCTCTATCTCTGATGCTGAGACACAATATGGTAATGAACATGAACCTAGTGATAATTTTAATGATGATGATGCTCAACCTAGCAATGATAATGATGTAGAGATTGAACTTGCTGTTGATCTTGATAACCCACAATCAAAGAATCAACGTTATGATAAGAGAGACTTTGTTGCTAGGAATCACGGTAGGGAAAGAGAACCATGGGTTCGGAAACCCATGCCTTTTCCTCCGAAACCATCCAGGAAAAAGGATGATGAGGATTTTGAGCGCTTTGCTGAAATGATTAGACCTATCTTTTTGCGTATGCGTTTGACTGATATGCTCAAAACAAATCCTTGTGCTAAATATATGAAGGATATTATTACCAATAAAAGAAAGATACCTAAAGTAGAAATTTCCACCATGCTTGCCAACTACACTTTTAAAGGTGCAATACCTAAGAAACTAAGAGATCCTGGAGTACCTACTATACCTTGCTCCATTAAAGGAAACTATGTTAAAACTGCTTTATGTGATCTTGGAGCCGGTGTTAGTGTTATGCCTCTTTCTTTATATCGTAGACTTGACTTGAGTAAGTTGACACCTACTGAAATATCTTTGCGAATGGCCGATAAATCAACTGCTATACATGTCGGTATTTGTGAGGATGTGCCTGTTGTGGTTGCAAATATTACTTTTCTGACGAACTTTGCTATCCTTGATATTCCCGAGGACGATAGTATGTCTATTATCCTTGGTAGACCATTTTTGAATATTGCATGGGCTGTTATTGATTGCAACAAAGGCAATGGCACTTTTCATGTCAATGGTAATGAGCATACGGTACACTTTCCGAGGAAACAACCTCAGGTCCACAGTATCAATTCTATTGGAAAAATCTCAACTATTACTATTGGACGTTTTGAATTTCCTCTTCCTTCTGTCAAGAAGACATACGATATTCTTGTTGTTGGTGACATACATATCCCCATTGAGGTGACCTAGTGTTATTCGAAAATTCTCCGGTTTCATGTTATTCGTAAAGAGTTTATTAACAAGACCTGATCAACCTTGTTAATAGATTCCTTTTGACGAGCATGAGATAGGTGAATCTAGATAGCACAACCTTCTGTACCATCCTTTTACTTTTTGTTAATTATATTAAATTAAGCAAAAAAGTACTTTTTGTCTATTTTCAGACATTTCTGTGCAAAAAAATACCCTGAAAATAAAAGTTCTCCAAATGCCGTGAAAATGAAATATGATTTTTTTCTAGAATATCTGAGAATATATGGCATAGAAAACACCACGAGGGGAGCGAGCACCTGGCCACGAGGGTCCAGGGCGTGCCCACCCTCAGAGGGCGCACCCCCTGCCTCGTGGGCCCCACGTGGCACCCCTCCACTTATTCATGCACCCATACCCTTCTTCTTCCTCCCAAAAAATCACTATCCAGCTCAAGCACGAGTCCTAGCTCATCTTGCTGCCATTTTCGATCTCCTTGCTCAAAGCTCCATTCACAAAACTATTTGGGGAGATTGTTCCTTGGTATGTGACTCCTCCATTGGTCCAATTAGTTTTTGTTCTAGTGCTTTATTTATTGCAAATTTTTGCTGCTGTGGTGACCTTGATCTTGAGCTTGCATGTCAAATTTCTTTGGTCCCAAGTAGTTCTAATGCATTATATAGTCTCTAGGCACTTGTAGGAGTTGTTGCTATCAATCTTGTTGAGTTTGGTTAAATTTTATTTTGAGTTACTAAATTTTTTAGAAAATTTTAGAAAAATGCGTAGGAAAATCTTCCAAGGTGGTTCTTCAAGGAAGAAATAACCAAGGCTCGCGATTCATGAGCCGTACGATGAACTACCGAGGGAAGCTGAAGTGCGGCCTTATGAATGGACGTCAGACGAATTTATGGTTCAGGTTGGCATTAAGGAGGAATTTCACGCATATGTGCGCAACGCTGACCTCGAGGGCTTCATACAAGATAAGTGCCCTCAATATCGTTAATTAACTGATACCTTTGTGAGAAGGTTTAATTTTTCATCTTCACGAAATTCTCACATTGTCCTGTTTGACCTTTATGATAAATCTTACACCATGGACTTAGAGGATTTCAATGATGCTTGTAAGCTCCCGCAGTGGGGCAGCATGGGTGATCCTCGCAAATCTGAATATAGAGACTTCCTTGCTAGTATCATTGTGGGGGAATCTAGAGAAATCGCACAAGCTACCATAAGGAGCATACATGTTCCTGCTATTCATTACTTTGCTCTCTTTATTGGTAGATGCATAAACGGTAAAGATGAGGCTTGTCACATGTGTATCCCTGATCTTAGTGTTCTCAAGAGTGGTGTATTATGTGATAGACAATAAAACTTGGGAGCCATTGTTGCACGTAGGCTACATCATAATGGTTTGTATGGAGATTTATTTGGTGGGATTTATGCCACTCAAATAGCCCGCCGTCTTGGTGTGCATGTACATGAAAATGATGAACATTTACCGCTTGCTCATTTGGATTACAATGCTATGGTTAATCACCTGTTTATAGAGAGGGATGAACAATCCATCAAATATCGACTAATCTTTAACAGGCGTCACGCCGTCCATATTGCTCTTCCCGCCCCTACCTTGTTTGACTTTTAGGCAAAAGGGAGATATACTATAACCAGGGAGGAGGCAAATGAGTATCATGATATGATGGAAGTAGCCCGTCTCCGAGCTGCAGCTCAGCAGGCAGTAGCTACTGCATCCCAGTACAACCCCAACTACGACTTTGGATATCCGTCAGGCCAATACTGGCCATCGACCAACTTAGGCTAAAAAGCCTAAGCTTGGGGGAGTACGTGTTTCTCACAGACTTTACATTCATGTTCACACACTTATTCTAGTTGTCGGTGCTCACACTCTTTCATTGTACCATCCATCCTAGTTTCAATTCTTTTTCTTAGTATTTTTCTGGTGTGTTAGAAAAACCTTAAGAAAAACAAAAAAAATAGTTGTAGCTTTTAGCTAGTTTACTTTCCTTGCTTGTAGTAGTAGTAATTAAAAGAAAACCCAAAAAGATTTCCCGTTCTTCTTTTGCTTGTTGGGAGCTTTCCCGTGTAAATAGTTTCTTTTCTTTTCTTTTGGGGTCAAGAGTAGATGACCATGATTGAAAATGCTTAGTGGCTCTCATATGCTTTATTGTCAATTTAACCTTGCGCCATATTTCCTTGTCTTATCTCTTGTATTAAATGCTCGTAGGTTCCAGTTTAGTCCAATGCACATGCACTATTATTATTATCCACACCGTTCAGTCGTGCGAGTGAAAGGCAATAAGGATGATATATGGCGAACTAATTGAGATGAGGAAAGATGGTATGAACTCGACCTCTCTTGTTTTTGTAAATATGATAGTTCATCGTTCCGATTCAGCTTGTTATGAATGAAACATGCTTGCAATGACAATTAGAGATCATAGCTGCCCATGTCATGCTTAATTAGCTAAGAGTTTATAATGGTCTATCTTGCGTGCCAACATGATATTAAAATGGTTGTGATGTGGTATGATAGGTGGTATCCTCCTTTGAACGATTCAAGTGGTCTGGCTTGGCACATGTTCACGCATGTCGTTGAAACAAATCAACATAGCCTCCATGATATTTATGTTCATGGTGATTTATATCCTACTCATGCTTGCATTCACTGTTGATTAATTTTAATGCATGTTCATGACTGTTGTCGCTCTCTAGCTGGTCCCTTCCCAGTCTCTTTCTAGCCTTCACCTGTACTAAGCGGCAATACTGCTTGTGCATCCACTTCCATAAACCTCAAAGTTATTCCACATGAGTCCACCATACCTTCCAATATGCGGTATTTACCTACCGTTCCAAGTAAATTTGTATGTGCCAAACTCTAAACCTTCAAATGAAATTCTGTTTTGTATGCTCGAACAACTCATGTATCAACTAGGGTTGTATATATCTTCCATGCTAGGTGGGTTATTCTCATGATGAGTGGACTCCGCTGATCATTCATGAGAAAATGGCTGGTAACCGGCATGCCCAGTCCCATGCTCAAAATCATAATAATGAAGCAAAACTCCCCCAGGGCTGTTGTTGGTTTGGACGGTACCCGTTGTTTCGGGCTAGCCATGGAGTGTGCTTGTTGCTGGTTGGGGGAGTATAAACTTTACCATTATGTTTGGGAACCACCTATAATGTGCATAGCATGGAAGATATTGAGATTCTTGGTTGTTATGTTGACAATGAGAGTATACCGCTCAAAATTTTATTCATCTCTATTTAAAAATCGAGCTCTGGCACCTCTACAAATCACTGCTTCCATCTGCGAAGGGCCTATCGATTTACTTTTATGCTGAGTCATCATCCTCTTATTAAAGAGCACCAGTTGGAGAGCACCTCTATCATTTGCATGTATTACTATTAATTTGCATTGAGTATGATCATGACTGGATCTCTTTTACCATGAATTACAATGTCTAGTCAGTCCTTGATCTTTAAAGGTGCTCTGCATTTATGTTTTGCGGTCTCGGAAAGGGCTAGCGAGATACCATCTTGTTATATCATATCATGATTGTTTTGAGAAAGTGTTGTCATCCGAGGTTTATTATTATTGCTCGTTAGTTGATTATGCCATTGATGTGAGTAGACATGAGACCTGAAAGTTATTTTGAATGTGGTTAGTTCATGATCTTTGCTGAAAACCTGAATGCTAGCTCACATATTTATAACAACAAGAGCAAACTGGGTTTGTCAAAGTTTTTCTTTATCACTTTCACTTTATCAACTGAATTGCTTGAGGACAAGCAAAGGTTTAATCTTGGGGGAGTTGATACGTCTCCAACCTATCTACTTTTCCAAACACTTTTGCCCTTGTTTTGGACCCTAATGATAACCCACAAGTGTAGGGGATCAGTTGTAGCCTCTTTCGATATGTAAGAGTGTCGAACCCAACGAGGAGCTAAAGGCAGAAAAAATATTCCCTCAAGTTCTATCGACCACCAATACAACTCTACGCACGCTTGACGTTTACTTTACCTAGAACAAGTATGAACCTAGAAGTACTTTGTAGGTTATTTTGGATAGGTTTGCAAGAATATAAAGAGCACACAAATATAAACTAGGGGCTGTTAAGATAAAGAAGCAATAAAGTTAATATAGCGAGTGTGGAAAAGTGGTGGTAGGAGTTGCGAAATTGCCCCTAAGCAATTGACTACGTTACTAGACCGATAGCAAGTTTTATGTGGGAGAGGCCACTTCTAGCATGTCATCCCTTACTTAGAATTCTATGCACTTATGGTTGGAACTATTGGAAAGCATCCGCAACTACTAACGTTCATTAAGGTAAAACCCAACCATAGCATTAAGATATATTGGTCCCCCTTCAATCCCGTATGCATCAATTTCTACGCTAGGTTGAAGCTTCTGTCACTCTTGTCCTCCAATACGTAGTGCTATCAACATACAACTAACCCTATGGTGTGATCCACGCGCGCGCTCATATGATGGCACCAAAGGACAACAACATAACCACAAGCAATTTAAATCAATAATAGCAATTAACCAATCACCGATAGGACAACGATAATCTACTCAGAAATCATAGGATGGCAACACATCATTGGATAATAATATGAAGCATAAAGCACCATGTTCAAGTAGAGGGTACAACAGGTTGCGGGAGAGTGGACCGCTGTAGATAGATGGGGGAAGGTGATGGAGATGTTGGTGAAGATGACGGAGGTGTTGGCGTAGATCGCCGTCTCACGATGATGGCCCCGGTGGCACCCCGGTGCAACTGGAAGCGAGGGGGGGGGGGAGAGCCCCCTCCTTCTTCTTCCTTGACCTTCTCCCTAGGTGGGAGAAGGGTTCCGCTCTGGTCCATGGCCTCCATGGCGGCGGAGGGGCGAGAACCCCTCCGAGATTGGATCTGTCTCTCTGTCTCTCTCTGTTTGTGTGTTCCCCGATTCCGGCCCTTCATCGTTTCTTATATTCCCGGAGATCCGTAACTCCGATTGGGTTGATTTTTTGACACAATTTTTATCTGGATATTAGCTTGATTGCGATGAAAGAAGGGCATCCACTGCCTTACGGAGTGGCCACGAGGGCCCAGGTCGCACCTGCCCCTGGTGGGCGCGCCCCCCAGCCTCGTGGCCCACCCGGGCATCGTCTCATGTTGGTTCCGCTTCCCAAAATTCACATATATTCCAAAAAAAATATCTGTCCGTTTTTATTCCGTTTGGACTCCGTTTGATATGGATATTCTGCGAAACAAAAAACATGCAACAAACAGGAACTGGCACTGGGCACTGGATCAATATGTTAGTCCCAAAAAATAGTATAAAAAGTTGCCAAAAGTATATGAAAGTTGTAGAATATTGGCATGGAACAATCAAAAATTATAGATATGACGGAGACGTATCAGCATCCCCAAGCTTAATTCCTGCTCGTCCCTGAGTAGGTAAATGATAAAAAAGATAATTTTTGATGTGGAATGCTATCTAGCATAATCTTGATCATGTAATCTAAGCATGGCATGAATATTAAGACACAAGTGATTCAAAGCAATAGTCTATCGTTTGACATAGAAGAATTTAATACTCGGGCATCCCAACAAACAATCAAGTCTTTCAAAATATCAATGCTAAAGAATGTTATCCCTACAAAATCATATAGTCTTTTATGCTCCCTTTTCTTAACACAAGGTACCCCTCATGCTCATCCCGATGTCAGCCAAGCAATTGTTTTCATACTTTACTTTTTCGAACTTTTCAACTCTTCACCCAATACATGAGCGTGAGCCATGGACATAGCACTATGGGTGGAACAGAAGGTGGTAGTAGACAAAAGTAGGTAGAAAGTGTGACACCCCGAGACCGATGCGCCATGTGTCAGCCAGTTATTCGTCGTCGTTGCCATGTCATCTGCTTGCGTGTTGCATCTTGCCATGTCATCATGTGTGTTGCATCATCATGTTTTCAAAACTTGCATCCGTCCGAGTTCGCCCGTCCGTTCCGTTGTCCGTTCTGAGCCCATACACACTCACACGCGCCCGCGGTGCCTCCGAATATTTATTTTATGAGTGGCCGAAAAACATTCTCGGAATGAGTTGAAACTTGGCGTGTGGTCTTATTATAGCATAGGTAGACCGCTTGTCAAATTTCATCGCATTCGGAGCTCGTTTGATAGCCCAACGGATAAATATAGCGGCACTAGTCGCGGTTAAAACGTCGGACGTTTTCGGTCTCCGAAAACGCTTGCGGGCCTCTTCTCTTCTCTCCCCACAACCCCTTCTACACAACCCACTACCTCCACCTAGGCCCATCCTACCCCCCTCTCGACCGGTGCCGTCCGATCGAGATCGGAGGGCTCCAAAAGCCCCCAAATCCCCCCTAAACCTAATCCCTGCCTATTTAAGCAGCCTAACCCTGCCAAAAATGGACCCCTAGCCCCCTCCCCCTTGTTTTTCCGTGCTCCACCCGCGAGCCGTAGCCACTTGGCGCCATCCCGCAGGGCTGCGCCGCTGCCAGCCGCCGCCTCTCTCTAGTGGCGATCCACCACGTCGCCCTAGTGCCGGCCTCCCTTTCTCCCACCTTGCGCCGGCCCGCCTGGCCCAGATTGGGGCCCGCCCGAGCCCATCTGGGCCCGAGCAAGCCCGACCGCTGAGCCGCCGTGCCCTGGCTCGCCTCCACCCGCAGCCGCGACTGGCCCCGACGGAGCTCGACCGCCGGCCGCCGCCTCCCCGCTACGTCGAGCTCGGCACCTCGCTGGACCCCGCCAGGATCCGAGCCGCCGCCCGGGGCTACCGGCGTCGCTGTTTAGCCCTAGCGCCGCCGCCCAGACGAGCCTTCCGCTGGTCCTCCTCCGCGTCTATGGCGCCGCCACGCCTTGGCCCGTCGCCGGTCGGCCGTCCGGCCCCCGCCATCGCCGGATCTGGCCGGGGACGGGCTCCCCTCGCTGGATCCGCCCCCCTCCGGTTCTCCCTCGACCGCCACCTCGCCAGAGTACAGCTACCGCCGCCGCCGGCCTGTTCATGTCCTCTGCCCGCGCACGGACATGTCCGACCTCCTCCTCGCCTGTGACACTGACGTGTGGGTCCGGATGCCCAGCCGCCTGGACATGTCCACTCGGACCCGGACAATGTCCACCCCGAGAGGTTGCTTTTTCTTCAAAGTCCCCAAAACTTCATATTCTGATGCATACTTTGTGATGTTGTAACTTTCTGTGTGTATGTCCAATTTGAGTGTATGATATGTCAAAATGATCGTCGTGATATGCTCTTCACTTTGTTCCATTGTGGCATGCTTGTTTGACTTCATCTAGATGCCCTAATCTCTGTTGCAAGAGTGCTATATGTTTAAAACTGATGTTATCTGTAATTTTGTTAGCATGTTTGAGATGTGATAACTTTGTGCATGTTTATCCAAATGGAGCATATGATATGTCAAAATGTTCATTGTGAAGTGCTCTACATGTTGGTTGCTGTAGCATTCATGTTAGGTGTCATCTTGTCATGTTAATCTCTGTTGCAAAAGTGCATGTGACTGATAAGTGCTGAAACTTGTTATGAGATGCTGATTTGACTTGCTCATTGCTATTGGTGTATTTGTCTTCATGCCACATGTCTATATGTTTTAGAAGCACAATCATATGGTCTTTGCTGAGGTGCTATCCACTTTCCATGATATGCCTTGAGGTGACTTAAACAAGCTTGTTAACATGCCATGCCAATGTTGCTGTTTTATACTTAGTGAAAAACTGCCATGTCTGGAATCTGTTAAACCTGATGCTATGTTTGCTTGATGCCCCACTCAAATCCATCCTTGTTTTGGAGTGGCCAATGATCATGTCATGTTGTCCATGTTATTGTCTATCCATTCATGCCCTTGTTTGCATATATGGCCTGCTGTAGCTTATTTATTTCTTGCTCTCAAGTTGCTATAAATTTTACCCGTCAGACTTTTATCAGCATGATCAATTTGGTGAAGCTTGTTGTTATTGATCCATGCCTCATATGGAGTTGCTCCAGTGGAGTTGTTTGATGTATGTGATGTCTATTACATGTCCATGATCTTTAAATAATCAGTAGAGTTGATATGCTTGTTGTTTTGTGCCTCCAAAGGCAGCATCGTGATGATGTTTTTGCCTTCCCAAATTTTAACTAAGTCTGGATAAATTTATTGCAACTTGCCATGCTTCGTTAATTGTGTTCTAGCAAGTTTTTGGGTGTGTTCTAAGTTCATGCTTGTTAAGTATAATGTCTATTTCACATACACGCCTCTTGTTATCATGTTTGGGTGCTGTAGCATATATTTACCTTGCTCCAAAGTTGCTATGTTGCTGATTTTGGACAGCTTGATGTTGTATCTTGTTTCGGGTGTATGTGTTGAACCGTTGCTCCGTTTTGAGTGTCCCCTATATGAAACTTGTGTGGTTTTGCATGTAGAATCATAATATCATGTTTTTTTCATATTTGGAGTGTGTTTGCTTGATGTTTGGGTGCATCTTGCATCGTTGACATGCTTATCTTGTTTTGCTCATATCTTCTAGGCCGTAGCTCCGAATTAAACAAACTTCATATGAAACTTGACTAGAATTTTGAGTAGATCATCATGGTGCATGTTAACTTGATGTTTAACAACTTTAACATAAGGTTTGTTCAGATCTGTACCCATTTCGAAATATGCATATGAGGACTTACCGGATTTGTTATATGTTGATTCCGGCCTCATTTAAACTTGTTGTTTTGTGTTGTTCTTGCGTGCTTCATCCCTTGCCATGTTTTGCATCATATATACTTGTCTTGAATCATACTTGGTTGAGCATCTTGTCATGTTCTTGAGTGGAGTGTTTACCTTGTTGTGTGCTTTCTTCTCGCTAGTTCTTTTCCGTTGCGATCGTGAGGATTCGTTCGTCTACGCGTGGTTCGTCTTCAAGGTTTCTTCTTCGTCTTCTTCATGGACCGTTCTTCTTCCTTGCGAGATCTCAGGCAAGATGACCATCACCTTGGATACCTTTACTATCATTGCCATGCTAGCTGTCTCGATGCTATCGTTATATGTCGCGCTACCTATCTATTTGTCAGCCCCTCTCCTTGTTGCCATGAAACCTCTAACCTTTGACACCTTCCTAGAAAACCGTTATTTGGCTATGTTACCCACTTGCTCAACCCCTCTTATAGCATTGTTAGTTGCAGGTGCAGATGAAGATCGTTCCATGTTGGAACTTGTTGTTGGAATATCACAATATGTCTTATATATATTAACACACCTATATACTGGGCATGGGTGGAAGGCTTGGACTTTTGCTTGGTGTTTTGTTCCACTCATGCCACCTTAGGAGCCGATAAACCGGCATTATGTTCCTTGATTTTGCGTTCCTTACACGGTTGGGTGTATGGGGACCCCTTGACAGTTCGTCTTTGAATAAAACTCCTCCAGCAAGGCCCAACTTTGGTTTTATTGCAACATAATAAAACTTTAATTAATTAATTGCATAGGGAGTTAGCGCTACCCGAGGATTCTTTCTACATACAGGGGGCCAGTGTTGATGGTGTTGGTCCCAAACTAGAGCCACTTGCGGTGCCACCCAGTTATCTGGGGTCTTCGGTTGTTGTACATAGTGCTCATCCGGACGTGGCCTGAGACGAGATGCGCGCGGCTACCATCAGGGTGTCGGCACGCCGGGAGGTCTTGCTGGACTTGTTTTACCATTGTCGAAATGTCTTGTGCACCGGGATACCGAGCCTGATCGGATTGTCCCTAAGATAAGGGGTAATATTATTATTATCTCTGCTGCTCGTGAGAGCTTGTGATGGGCTAAGTTGGGACACCCCTGCAGGGTTATGATCTTTCGAAAGCCGTGCCCGCGGTTATGTGGCAGATTGGAATTTGTTAATGTCCGGTTGTAGAAAACTTGACAGAGGATCCGAAATAAAACACACAACTATGTGAGTAACCGTGACTGTCTCTTTTCATTTTGAGAAGAGAACACGGTGGGGTTATGTTTGACTCGTAGGTAGTTCAGGATATTTAGCGATCACTACTAGTTTGCGACCGTCTTCATAGATGCTCATCTTATTCTTGTACTCGTAAGTTAGCCACCATATCTTGCTTAGCTGCTGCTGCAACCTCACCACTTTACCTCTTCCTACCCATTAAGCTTTGCTAGTCTTGTTACCCATGGTTATGGGATTGCTGAGTCCTCGTGGCTCACAGATACTACAACAACAGTTGCATGTGCAGGTTTCCGATGACTTGACGTGAGAGCGATGTTCTTTTGTTGGAGTTATTTCTTCTTCTTCTTCTTCTTCTTCTTCTTCTTCTTCTTCTTCTTCTTCTTCTTCTTCTTCTTCTTCTTCTTCTTCTTCTTCTTCTTCTTCTTCTTCTTCTTCTTCTTCTTCTTCTTCTTCTTCTTCTTCTTCTTCTTCTTGTTCTTCAGTCTTGGGTTAGGTTCCGGGTCGGCAGCCTGGGATAGTAGATGGATGTCGTTGTGTTTTTCATGGTTGCATCCGTAGTCGGATGCCTTGTATTGATGTTGTTGTAATCATGTGACTTGTATGTATTGTTGTATCCCCCATGTATGTATGTAATGGTACGATGTAATGATATCCATCTTGCTAAGCGCCAGAAATGCGGTTGTGCCCCAATCACGTAAGCGTCACGTGATCGGGATAAAATCGCATCTTGGGCCTGACAGAAAGTCTCACATCGACTAGGCGTATCAATGGGCTATGGAGATGCCCATCAATAGATATCAATGTGAGTGAGTAGGGATTGCCATGTAATGGATGCACTATAGCTATAAGTGTATGAAAGCTCAAAAGAAAACTAGTGGGTGTGCATCAACTTGCTTGCTCATGAAGACCTAGGGCATTTGAGGAAGCCCATCGTTGGAATATACAAGCCAAGTTCTATAAAGAAAATTCCCACTAGTATATGGAAGTGACAACATATGAGACTCTCTATCATGGAGATCATGGTGCTACTTTGAAGCACAAGTGTGGAAAAAAGATAGTAGCATTGTCCCTTTTTTCCTTTTCTTTTTTTGGGCCTTCCTTTTTTGGCCTTTCTTTTTTTTCTCAAGGGACAATGCTCTAATAATGATGATCATCATACTTCTATTTACTTACAACTCGATATTACAACTCAATACTAGAACAAAAATATGACTCGATATGAATGCCTTCGGCGGTGTACCAGGATGTGCAATGATCTAGCGTAGCAATGACATCAAAAAATGGACAATCCATGGAAACATCATGCTAGCTATCTTACGGTCATGCAAGGCAATATGACAATGATGGTGCATGTCATAATAAACGGAACGATGGAGTTACATGGCAATATATCTCGGAATGGCTATGGAAATGCCATGATAGGTAGGTATGGTGGCTATTTTGAGGAAGGTATATGGTGGGTGTATGGTACCGGCGAAAGTTGCGCGGTACAAGAGAGGCTAGCAATGGTGGAAGGGTGAGAGTGCGTATAATCCATGGACTCAACATTAGTCATAAAGAACTCACGTACGTATTGCGAAAAATCTATTAGCCCTCAATGCAAAAAATACTAAGACGCATGCTCCTAGGGGGGAGGTTGGTAGGAGTTCACCATCGGGCGCCCCCGACCTTCACACAAAGATAAACAATCAAAATACAATGCGCGCCAATTTGGTTACATAGTTAGGAGACCATACATGCATGCTTCGAGAATCACAAACCTTAACACCAATATTTTTAGTAAACCATAATCACTAGTTCCTCCCACATATTAGCACCTCTATATCGCAAAACTATTGCAAGGAATAAACATATCATATTCAGCGATCTACAAGTTTATGTAGGATTTTATGACTAAGCATGTGAATGACCAATTCCTGTCAACTCTCTAAATAGATATAAGTGAAGCAAGAGAGTTTTAATTCTTTCTACAAAAGTTATGCCCACGCTCTAACAAATATAAGTGAAGCAAAAGAGCATTCTACAAATGGCGGTTTTCTATGTGAGGAGAAACAGGCAATCCAAACTTCAAATGATATAAGTGAAGCACATGAAGCATTCTATAAAGCCATACTCAAAAGATATAAGTGAAGTGCAAAGAGAATTATATAAATCAACCAAGGACTATCTCATACCAGCATGGTGCATTTATTAAAAGGAAAAAAATAGAAAGCACACGATGCTCCAAGAGTTTACGCATAACATGTGAACGAAATGAATCCGAAAACATACCGATACTTGTTGAAGAAAGATGGGATGCCTTCCGGGGGATCCCCAAGCTTAGACGCTTGCGTCTCCTTGAATATTTACTTGGGGTGCCTCGGGCATCGCCAAGCTTGAGCTCTTGCCTCTCCTCCTTCTTCTCACATCGAGACATCCTCGGTCTTCGAATACTTCATCCACACAAAACTTAACCGAACTTTTAGTGGTGGGGTTAGTGCATATGATCAATAAAATCCCATCATGTACTGCTCTAACATTATTGTATAATTATGAACAAACATTACCTACTGTATGCTATCACAATTCTATGGCCCCAAGTCAAGGAGTCATCAACAAGAATTCAAACATATGCAAATAATGAAGTTATAACAACAATCTGTGAAAACAGGACAGTCTGTAGTAATCTGAACATTAACCATACTTCTGTAACTCTAAATATTCTGGCACAATTAGGAAAAATCAACAATTTTTATAGCAAGACTTTGCAAAAAGTTTCAGATCCTTTCGACGTTCCTGTAAAAAATGTAAAATAGCACTACAGCCAATGTTTCTGTTTTTGCACCGCACAAACCAACAAGCAGTTTAATCATCCTAAAGGAAACTCTTGGCCCATTATTTTTATAATACAATGGAATTGTACAAGGGGATAATTATTTTTATTGAAAAGTTTCTCTAATCAAGGTTTGCAAAGTTTCCATGGGCATGAACAAAGTTCAAGGAGCTCCCCCATTTCAACGGTGCTCGTCCTTCTTACTTTCACTTTTTTTTGGAAAAAGTTTTAGGTTCCCCTCTTTATTTTTTTGTTTTTAAATTTATAAAAGCACACAGCAGAAATAAATGACTCTCTAAAACTTCCGGGTTGTCTCCCTGGCAGCGCTTTCTTTAAAGCCATTAAGCTTGGCATATAGTGCTCAAGTAATGGATCCACCCAGATCCCAAGGTATATCAGAGCCAATTTTAATTAGCAATGATTTGGCATTTAGTAGTGAGCACAAAGTGATATGTGTCATGCAAAAATGAAGTCTAACTCTCTTCCTATGCATAGGCATGTCATACAAGAACAATTCATGCACATCAAGTAAAGGCCAATGCATAGTATAAGCAGATTCTTGCAATTTTATCATGTCGGAAACATAGAGAGGCGGAGATGTAGTTCCTCTCTCATAATAATTGCAAGTAGGAGCAGCAAGCACATGCATATTATATTCATCAAGATCATCATGTGCAACAGAAAAAGGCAACACATCAATATAATCCTTAATAAGTGCAAACTTCTCTGATATAGTGTAGTTTGGAGAATTTAAAAAGATAACAGGACTATCATGTGTGGATGCAATAGCAACTATTTCATGTTTAACAAAAGGAACTATAGCAAGTTCATCTCCATAAGCGTAATTCATATTGGCATCTTGGCCACAAACATAACAAGCATCATCAAAAAGGGATATTTCAAAAGAATCCAAGGGATCATAGCAATCATCATAGCATTCGCCCTTCGGTAAGCACGAAGGGAAATTAAACAATGTATGAGTTGAAGAGTTACTCTCATTAGAAGGTGGGCACGGGTAGCTAATCCGCTCTTCCTCCTTTTGTTCTTCACTTTCCTCGTCATCTTTTTCATCTAATGAGCTCACAATGTCATTAGTTTATTCTTCCATAGTTTCCTGCAAAATATTAGTCTCTTCTTGGACATCGGAGAGTTTCTCAATAAACGCATCAATATTGGAGTTATATTCTTAATTCAAATAGCAATATTTCAATATAGCAAGATTTTCAGGCCTAGAAACATCATCATCAAAAGCATCATTCTTTTTAAACAAATATTCAATTTCATAAGCACCCTTAAAAGCAACGAATTCTTCTGTTTGTTCCACATCATAATAATCATATATAACATTAGCATAAGAAGCTAAGGTTTCATTATCATTAAATTTGCATGAATAGGGAAGGTGTGGAGCCTTCATCCTAGAGCAACAAGTATAATCATGTCTGAAGCATAGTTGCCGAGCATACCAATGCAACAAATGAATTTGATCCCATAACAGTTTCCCTTTTTGTGTCAAGCGATAATCCCTAAAGTATTCACGTTGATCCAACGTTACTCCCATTACATAGTTGAATGGGGTTTTCTCAGGATTATCAAAGTAGTACATAATATCTTTCACATAACGAGCATCAAGGGTTTTAGGAGGTTCCCCATCTCCATGAGTAGCAAGTACACCTAAGTTTTTTGGTATTTCATGTTCCATATCCATAACTAAAGATAGAGAACAACTTAGAACAGCAAATAAAATCTACTTAGTGATAAAGCAAACAAGCACACATGATAATATTCACCCCATGCTATTGCTCCCTGGCAACGGTGCCAGAAAAAGGTCTTGATAACCCACAAGTGTAGGGAATCAGTTGTAGCCTCTTTCGATAAGTAAGAGTGTCAAACCCAACGAGGAGCTAAAGGCAGAACAAATATTCCCTCAAGTTCTATCGACCACCGATACAACTCTACGCACGCTTGGCGTTTACTTTACCTAGAACAAGTATGAAACTATAAGTACTTTGTAGATGTTTTTTGATAGGTTTGCAAGAATATAAAGAGCACGCAAATATAAACTAGGGGTTGTTAAGATAAAGAAGCAATAAAGTTAATATAGCGAGTGTGGAAAAGTGGTGGTAGGAGTTGCGAAATTGCCCCTAAGCAATTGACTACGTTACTAGACCGATAGCAAGTTTTATGTGGGAGAGGCCACTTCTAGCATGTCATCCCTTACTTGGAATTCTATGAACTTATGATTGGAACTATTGGAAAGCATCGGCAACTACTAACGTTCATTAAGGTAAAACCCAACCATAACATTAAGATATATTGGTCCCCCTTCAATCCCGTATGCATAAATTTCTACGCTAGGTTGAAGCTTCTGTCACTCTTACCCTCCATTACGTAGTCCTATCAACATACAACTAACCCTATGGTGTGATCCACGTGCGCGCTCATATGATGGGCACCAAAGGACAGCAACATAACCACAAGCAATTTAAATTAATCATAGCAATTCACCAATCACCGATAGGACAACGATAATCTACTTGGACTTCATAGGATGGGAACACATCACTGGATAATAATATGAAGCATAAAGCATCATGCTCAAGTAGAGGGTACAGTGGGTTGCGGGAGAGTGGAGCGCTGTAGATAGATGGGGGATGGTGATGGAGATGTTGGTGAAGATGACGGAGGTGTTGGTGTAGATCACCGTCACAGGATGATGGCCCCGGTGGCACTCCGGTGCCACCGGAAGCGAGGGGTAGAGAGCCCCCCTCCTTCTTCTTCTTCCTTGACCTTCTCCCTAGGTGGGAGAAGGGTTTCCCCTCTGGTCCATGGCCTCCATAGCGGCGGAGGGCGAGAGCCCCTCCGAGATTGGATTTGTCTCTCTGTTTCTGCATTCCCAGATTCAGGCCCTTCACCGTTTCTTATATTCCCGAAGATCCGTAACTCCGATTGGGATGATTCTTTGACACGATTTTTATCCGGATATTAGCTTTCTTGCGGCGAAAGAAGGGCATCAACCGCCTTATAGAGTGGCCAAGAGGGCCCAGGGCACCCCCCCGCCTCGTGGCCCACTCGGGCATAGTCTCATGTTAGTTCCGCTTCCCAAAATTCACATATATTCCAAAAAATCTCCGTCCGTTTTTATTCCATTTGGACTCCGCTTGATATGGATATTCTGCGAAACAAAAAACATGCAACAAACAAGAACTGGCACTGGGCACTGGATCAATATGTTAGTCCTAAAAAGTAGTATAAAAATTTGCCAAAAGTATATGAAAGTTGTAGAATAATGGCATGGAACAATAAAAAATTATAGATACAACGGAGACGTATCACCTAACTTGCATGATTTTAATGGAACTAACCCGGACTGACGATGTTTTCAGCAGAATTGCCATTGTGTTGTTTTTGTGCAGAAATAAAAAGTTCTCGGAATGACCTGAAAATCCACGGAGAATTATTTTGTAAAATATAAAGAATACTTGCAGAAAGATCCATGTCAGGGGGGCCACACCCTGTCCACGAGCGAGGGGGGCGCGCCCCCTCCCCTGGGCGCGCCCCCTGCCTCGTGGGCCCCCTGATGCTCCACCGACGTACCCCCAGACTCCATATATTCACTTTCGGGAGAAAAAATTAGAGAGAAAGAATTATCGCGTTTTACGATACGGAGCCGCCGCCAAGCCCTAATCTCTCTCCGGAGGGCTGATCTGGAGTCTGTTCGGGGCTCCGGAGAGGGGAGATCGTCGCCATCGTCATCATCAACCTTCCTCCATCACCAATTCCATGATGCTTACCGCCGTGCGTGAGTAATCCCATTGTAGGCTTGCTGGACGATGATGGGTTGGATGAGACTTACCATGTAATCGAGTTAGTTTTGTTAGGGTTTGATCCCTAGTATCCACTATGTTCTAAGATTGATGTTGCTATGACTTTGCCATGCTTAATGCTTGTCACTAGGGCTCGAGTCCCATGATTTCAGATCTGGTCTTGATCCTATCTTGCAAGTCTATAGTCACCTACTATGTGTTATGATCCGGCAACCCCGAAGTGAAAATAATCGTGACCACTCCCGGTGATGACCGTAGTTTGAGGAGTTCATGTATTCATTATGTGTTAATGCTTTGGTCCGGTACTCTACTAATAGGAGGCCTTAATATCCCTTAGTTTCCACTAGGACCCAGCTGCCATGGGAGGGTAGGACAAAAGATGTCATGCAAGTTCTCTTCCATAAGCACGTATGACTATATTCGGAATACATGCCTACATTACATTGATGAACTGGAGCTAGTTCTATGTCACCCTAGGTTATAACTTTTACATGACGAATTGCATCCGACATAATTCCCCATCACCGATCCAATCCCTACGAGCTTTTCCCATATTGCTAGTTGCTTATTTACCTTTCCGCTGCTACTGTTACAAAAACTACAAAAACACTATCTTTACTTTTACTAGTTAACTGCCCGTGCGTTGCAACGGGAATATACATATTCTAGTCGCTCCGTACTAATTGTGTCTAATAACTCTATTTTCATGCCCATCAGATGACGTGGTTGTGCTCTCTAGAGTTGTGGTTGTGCTCTCCAGAGTTTGTTGGTTTTGGTGAATGACTTGCATAGGTCATCTAGGCATGCATTGTTAAAGAAAATGGATAGTACTACAAAATATACACCAAACATGTAGTCGAAGAAGTGCTTGGAACACAAAGGCAAACCCGACAAACAAAGAGTATAACGCATTATTAGTAGTTAAAACACGGCCTAATTTGGTTTCTCTTGGTAACAAATTATTGACCCTAGAACCGCGGTTTAACAAAAAATTCCTCATTTCGAAGATAAATTCCCTTGATGTGAGGGGAGCTGCTTCTCAGATTCTCTACCCCAGATTCAAATGAAATAAGAATTCCTCTGAAGTACAAAACCTTTCGCTGATTCTAGCACATGAAGCGACGAGTTGTACTTCTGCACTGGAGGAGCACAATTGCATGTGTTTTAGCACATTAGTATTTGAAATCAATATTAGTATTACGAAAATGCTGTTTGGAGGCCGAGCTGCCTGGTGCTCTTTATCTTGCGCGTTGGTCTTTGCAGTGATCAGGATCAGGCTCGTATTACTACCCCGTATTTCATCATACAACTATTTATTAGCCACAATATTCTCACTTTATCAAAAAGTGCTATCCCATGTGAATCACTGTGCGTACCAATGCATTCACACTTGGTGTATAAGTTCTATTAGCCATCAAATGAACGCGGCCGCTCCCAAGCTGCATATTTATACCACTCACTCACCATGGCTCAGCGCACAAAGAAATCCATCGTAGCCATGACCTCTCCTTCAATTCAGTACGATCAGGACATAGGCGCTCACACCTCCCGCTCATCATGTGCCCCGATTGCAGCGAGGGTCGAGATCAACATCAGCCGTCAACCCAGCAAGAATCTGAGGAAGCGATTCTACAAGTGTCTGGTCGACAGCGTAAACTAACTCTGTCGAACTATGTTGTTTGTCCCCTCAATTCATTTTTCTGCTGAACCAATTTTTCTCTTTCTTTTACAGAATATTGACAGGGACCAAACAAATGTGTCTGCTTCAAATTTTCCAATCCAGCAACAAACATAAAAAGTAATAGACAACTATTCACAACCCGAAAAACATTCTAAGTTGCAGATTATGTTCTAATGGTTGTGCCTCGCAACATTGAAAAAGTATTCAACACCATTATATCATTTATTGAGGGGAGACTAAGACTTCCAATAGACCAGATAATGCACCCAAATTTGATTTGGCCATGTCTGCACTGGTTCCACTTCGAATGATCGGTCTCGTCTCTGACCATGGTAGGGCAACCCACAATGCGGTGCACTTGGCGACTGTATGACACAATGAGCGTCAGATAGGATTTGCCTCGCCACCAGACTAAACTAATTAAGATAAACTGATGTATAACTTGTTCAAAATATTTCCAACAATTATGCAGAGGTTCACGTAGGTATATGAGTGTAAAGTCATGAATAGTGTCTCAGAAAAAGAACAACGCTGTTTCCCATGGGATTCTACGCATACGTATCTTACACAATATTAAATTTTACTTGCAGAGACTAAAAACTGGCGTATGAACTCACAAGAGGTTTGGATAACACATCATCAATGAGATGGAAGAAACATGTTGAAGCGAAGAAAAATCTATATAAAAGTAACATTGCGCTCATTAGCAGACATCTCCGTCAGACGGCATATCTCTCTCAGGAAATGTTGAATATCTTGTGTCAATTAGCAGTTTCAAGCAAAAATATTCTGCTAGTGGATGAGACAAAGACAATACTGCATGCCCTTTCTTGCTCCATTGATCTTAGACAACTACACAAAAGTGTACATATATTCTTTGTTGTAAAAAGGTATTATTCAAATTACGTTCAGTACATAGTAATATAGAACAAAGAGGAAAAACTTATCTTTCTTCCTTGAGCATAGAACTTGAGGACTTGTCCATATAAGAAGACATGAAGCAACACTTTATCATGCTATTCTATTTTCCTTGCACCAAATCTGCAAGTACAAAATCTGCTGACATATCACAATGAAAGAAACAGTCTGGACTTGAATAAAAAGTCTAGTAACTACCCGAGGGTGTTGAGTTTAGTGAATTTCACCAATGCTAAATCTGCACTTCATGAGGTACTCTGCAGATCAACAACGATTCGTTTCTAAACATGTTTAGGAAATACCATAAATTCAGTCACACAATTGCACGGATCTGATATACATCCCCACTCCAAAAATTTGACCAACTTCTTCGGTGAAAACAGAGAACTTATGAGGTATGATCATGGATCGGAACTAACACAATGGCTCAAGGTAGTTGGCACCGACACCGCCAAGAAGAAGTAGCTCGCCACCGGAAGAAATCAGCCGCGCCAGCAACACCTGGGCGCACTCATGGCCATCCTGCCGCAAGAAAGAGCATCACGTTGGAGATTGAGAACTAGAGTTAGCACTAAAGGGAATCAACCCCAACATCTACAAAGGGAAAACGAAATAACTTACAATATAAAACAGTCATGGACATGGCAGCAACCACCTCGATCTTCTTCGTCTCCGAGGGCCGGCGCCAGATCTAGAAGGAGAGGTACCGGGGCAACACATGGGGGAGGGGGTGGCCGCCACCGGGGCTGGGGGGAGGATTCTCTCCCAACTCAAGTCTGGAGGTGGTCATCGAGGAAGAGAGAGGCGGGGTCGGCGGCATGTAAACTGGT
>LR738711.1:771740686-771797436 GCA_902687465.1 Secale cereale | reverse complement strand
TTCTCGAAGGCTCTGTTTCTTTCGCGAGAGAAGCAGAAAGGAGAACGACGTCCAGGCTGTTCGATGTGTAGAAGAAGTGGCTCTGAGACGACCAGCATCAATCTGAGCCTTACATTTCAGATCGAACGGTGTAGATAGCCCGATGGCAGGCACACCATCATCACCAACTCAAATTTTTATAGGAGTAGAGATTGTTGTTACCACTATCCCCATAATACTTTGCTACTAAACTAAATAGCTGCAGATACAAAGTTTCCAGGTGTGGTTGAATTGACAACTCAGCTGCAAATACTTAAGAGTATTCTTTGTTCCCCTTGTGTCGAATCAATAAATTTGGGTTGAATACTTTACCCTCGAAAACTATTGCGATCCCCTACACTTGTGGGTTATCATAATTCTGTGCTGGAAAAGGAGCAAACATTGGAGACGTATTCTGCACAACTCAAAAAGCCTTGAAACTCCATGAAAATCCATTTCAGAATATATAAAAAATATCTGGCAAAAGAAGTACAAGAGGGGGCCACCCACTGTCCACAAGGGTGGGGGCGCGCCCCCTGGGCGCGCCCTGCCTCGTGGGCCACCCGGCAGCCCCCCATTGCCCATCTTCTTCTATATGAGGTGTTTTGACCTGAAAAAAAATCATCAGGAGGCTTTCGGGATGAAGTGCCACCGTCTCGAGGCGGAATCTTGGCAAAACCAATCTAGGGCTCCGGCGGAGCTGTTCTGCCGAGGATACTTCCCTCCGGGAGGGGGAAATCATCGCCATCATCATCACCAACAATTCTCCCATCTTGGGTAGGGTTATCTTCATCAACATCTTCACCAGCACCATCTCCTCTCAAACCCTAGTTCATCTCTTGTATCCAATCTTTGTATCAAAACCTCAGACTGGTACCTGTGGGTTGCTAGTAGTGTTGATTACTCCTTGTAGTTGATGCTAGTTGGTTTACTTGGTGGAAGATCATATGTTCAGATCCATTATGCATATTAATACCCCTCTGATTATGAACATGAATATGCTTTATGAGTAGTTACATTTGTTCCTTAGGACTTGGGAGAAGTATTGCTATAAGTAGTCATTGGAATTTGGTATTCGTTCGATATTTTGATGAGATGTATGTTGTCTTTCCTCTAGTGGTGTCATGTGAACGTCGACTACATGACACTTCACCATTGTTTGGGCCTAGAGGAAGGCATTGGGAAGTAATAAGTAGATGATGGGTAGCTAGAGTGACAGAAGCTTAAACCCTAGTTTATGCGTTGCTTCGTAAGGGGCTGATATGGATCCACATGTTTCATGCTTTGGTTAGGTTTACCTTAATACTTCTTTTGTAGTTGCGGATGCTTGCAATAGAGGTTAATAATAAGCGGGATGCTTGTCCAAGTAAGGACATCACCCAAGCACTGGTCCACCCACATACCAAATTATCAAAGTAACGAACGCGAATCATATGAGCGTGATGAAAACTAGCTTGACGATAATTCTCACGTGTCCTCGGGAGGGCTTTCCTTCATATAAGAGTTTGTCCAGGCTTATGCTTTGCTACAAAAAGGATTGGGCCATCTTGCTGCACCTTATTTACTTTTACTATTTATTACTTGTTACCAATTATCTTATCACAAAACTATCTGTTACCGATAATTTCAGTGCTTGCAGAAAATACCTTACTGAAAACTACCTATCATTTCCTTCTGCTCCTCATTGGGTTCGACACTCTTACTTATCAAAAGGACTAAGATATATCCCCTACACTTGTGGGTCATCAAGACTCTTTTTTGGCACCGTTGCCGGGGAGTGAAGCGCCTTTGGTAAGGAAAAATTTATATAGTGTGCTGAAATTTACTGTCACTTGTTACTATGGAACTTAATCCTTTGAGGGGCTTGTTAGGGGTATCTTCACCCCGACCAGTAGAGCAAAGAGTTGATCCTCAACCTACTGGACCTACTGAAAATGTTTGCTTTGAAATTTCTTCGGGTATGATAGAGAAACTGCTAGCTAATCCCTTTACAGGAGATGGAACACTGCATCCCGATTTGCACCTAATCTATGTGGATGAAGTTTGTGGATTATTTAAGCTTGCAGGTATGCCCGAGGATGTGATCAAGAAGAAGGTTTTCCCTTTATATTTGAAGGGAGAGGCATTGACAGGGTTTAGGCTATGCGATGATATTGTATCATGGAAATACAATCGATTGAAGTTGGAATTTCATCAGAAGTTCTACCCTATGCACCATGTTCATCGTGATCGTAATTATATATATAATTTTTGGCCTCGCAAAGGAGAAACTATCGCTCAAGCTTGGGGAGGCTTAATTCATTGTTATATTCATGCCCCAATCATGAGCTCTCAAGAGAAATGATTATTCAAAAAAATTATGATCGGCTTTCTCTCAATAATCACTCCATGCTCGATACTTCTTGTACCGGTTCTTTTATGATGAAGACTATAGAATTCTAATAGGATTTATTGGAAAGAATTAAACGCAACTCTGAAGATTGGAATCTCGACGAAGGTAAGGAGTCAGGTATACACCTAAGTTTGATTGTGATAAATCTTTTATGGATACAGATGTTTTCCGTGAATTTAGCACTAAATATGGACTTGACTCTGAGATAGTAGCTTCTTTCTGTGAATCATTTGCTACTCATGTTGATCTCCCTAAGGAAAAGTGCTTTAAATTTCATCCTCCCATTGAAGTAAAAGTAGTTGAACCTGTTAGAGTTGAAGAGAAGGCTATCACTTATAATGTTGATCCTATCGTTCCTACTGCTTATATTGAGAAACCACCCTTCCTTTTAGAATAAAGGATCATGCTAAAGCTTCAAATGTGGTTTGTAAGAGTAATACTAGAACACCTACACCCTCTGAGCAAATTAAAGTTGAACCTAGTGTTGCTATGGTTTAGGATCTCTTGGTCGATAATATAGATGGGCATGTTATTTAGCTCCATGAGGAAGCTACTAGAATCGCTAGACCTGATACTAGGAATAAACATAGACCTATTGTAGGCATGCCTGTTATTTCCGTTAAAATAGGAGATCATTGCTATGTTGGTTTATGTGACGTAGGTGCTAGTGCGAGTGTGATACCCATTTCCTTATATGAAGAAATTATGCACGACATTGCACCTGCTGAGCTAGAAGGTATTGATGTTACTATTAAGCTTGCCAATAGAGACACTATTGCACCAATTGGGATTGTTAGAGATGTCAAAGTCTTGTGCGGGAAAGTTAAATACCCTGCTGATTTTCTTGTTCTTGGTTCCCCACAAGATGATTTTTGCCCCATCATATTTGGTAGACCCTTCTTGAATACTGTTAATGCCTAGTAAGGATGAAATTATTGGTAAGTATATGAATGATATTGTTCTATTGTTGTACCTCCTAACGACCCCTTATAACAATATCTGCTAGACCATGAAAATGATAAGTATATGAATGAGAGAAGGGAAATAGATGAAATATTCTTTAAACAGGGACCCATATTGAAACACAACTTGCATGTTGAAATTCTAGGGGATCCTCCTCCACCCAAGGGTGATCCCGTGTTTGAACTCAAAGCATTACCTGATACTCTGAAGTATGTTTATCTTGATGAAAAGAAGATATATCATGTTATTATTAGTGCTAACCTTTCATAGCAGGAAGAAGAGAAATTATTGAAAACTCTGAAGAAGTAATGTGCTACTATTGGATATACTCTTGATGATCTTAAGGGCATTAGTCCCACTCTATGCCAACACAAGATAAAACTAGAAAAGGATGCTAAACCGATTATTGATCATCAACGATGGTTAAATCCTAGGATGAAAGAAGTGGTAAGAAAAGAAATATTGAAGCTTCTAGAGGCAGGTATAATTTATCCAGTTGCTGATGGTCAGTGGGTAAGTCATGTCCATTGTGTCCCTAAGAAGGGAGGGATTACTGTTGTTCCTAATGATAAAGATGAACTGAACCCACAAAGAATCGTTACAGGTTATAGGATGGTAATTGATTTCCGCAAATTAAATAAAGCTACCAAGAAAGATCATTACCCGTTACCTTTTATTGATCAAATGCTAGAAAGGTTATCCAAACATACACATTTTTTCTTTCTAGATGGATATTCTGGCTTCTCTCAAATACCTGTGTCAAAAGAGGATCAAGGAAAGACCACTTTTACTTGTCCCTTCGGTACCTTTGCTTATAGACATATGCGTTTTGGTTTATGTAATGCACCTGCTACCTTTCAAAGATGCATGATGGCTATATTCTCTGATTTTTGTGAAAAGATTGTTGAGGTTTTCATGGATGATTTTTCCATTTATGGAACTTTTTTTGATGATTGCTTAAGCAACCTTGATTGAGTTTTGCAGAGATGTGAAGAAACTAATCTTGTCTTGAATTGGGAAAAGTGCCACTTTATGGTTAATGAAAGCATTGTCTTGGGGCATCAAATTTCTGAAAGAGGTATTGAAGTTGATAAAGCTAAAGTTGAAGCTATTGAAAAGATGTCATGTCCCAAGGACATCAAAGGTATAAGAAGTTTCCTTGGTCATGCCGGGTTTTATAGGAGGTTCATTAAGGACTTCTCCAAAATCTCTAGGCCTCTGACTAATCTCTTACAAAATGATGTTCCTTTTGGCTTTGATGATGATTGTGTAGAAGCATTTGAAATACTTAAGAAAGCATTGATCTCTGCACCTATTGTCTAGCCTCCTGACTGGAATTTACCCTTTGAAATTATGTGCGATGCTAGTGATTATGCTATAGGTGCTGTTCTAGGACAAAGAGTTGATAAGAAGTTGAATGTTATCCAATATGCTAGTAAAACTCTAGGCAGTGCCCAGAGAAATTATGCTACCACTGAGAAAGAATTTTTAGCAGTCGTATTTACATGTGATAAGTTTAGGCCTTATATTGTTGATTCTAAAGTAACTATTCACACTGATCATGCTGCTATTAAATGTCTTATGGAAAAGAAAGATGCTAAACCTAGACTTATTAGATGGGTTCTCTTGCTACAAGAATTTGATTTGCATATTACGGATAGAAAGGGAGCCGAGAACCCCGTTGCAGACAACTTGTCTAGGTTAGAGAATATTCTTGATGACCCACTACCTATTAATGATAGCTTTCCTGATGAATAGTTAGTTGTCATAAATGCTTCTCGTACTCCTCCATGGTATGCTGATTATGCTAATTACATTGTCGCTAAATTTATACCACGTAGTTTCACATACCAGCAAAAGAAGAAGTTCTTTTATGATTTAAGACATTACTTCTGGAATGATCCACACCTTTATAAAGAAGGAGTAGATGGCATTATTAGACGTTGTGTACCTGAGCATGAACAGGAACAGATCCTACGCAAGTGTCACTCCGAAGCTTATGGAGGACACCATGGTGGAGATAGAACTGCACATAAGGTATTGCAATCTGGTTTTTATTGGCCTACTCTCTTCAAGGATGCCTGTAAGTTTGTCTTATCTTGTGATGAATGTCAAAGAATTGGTAATATTAGTAGACGTAAAGAAATGCCCATGAATTATTCGCTTGTTATTGAACCATTTGATGTCTGGGGCTTTGATTATATGGGACCGTTTCCTTCCTCTAATGGCTATACACATATTTTGGTTGCTGTTGATTATGTTACTAAGTGGGTAGAAGCTATTCCAACTGGTAGTGCTGATCACAACACCTCTATTAAGATGCTTAGAGAAGTTATTTTTACGAGGTTTGAAGTTCCTAGATACTTAATGACTGATGGTGGTTCACATTTTATTCATGGTGCTTTCCGTAAGATGCTTGCTAAGTATGATGTTAATCATATAATTGCATCCCCATACCACCCATAGTCTAGTGGTCAAGTAGAACTAAGTAACAGAGAGCTGAAATTAATTTTGTAAAAGACTGTTAATAGATCTAGAAAGTATTGCTCCAAGAAACTCGATGATGCATTATGGGCCTATAGAACTGCATATAAAAACCCTATGGTATGTCTCCTTATAAAATGGTTTATGGAAAAGCATGTCACTTACCTCTCGAACTAGAACATAAGGCATATTGGGCTATTAAAGAGCTCAATTATGATTTCAAACTTGCCGGTAAGAAGAGATTATTTGACAACAGCTCACTTGACGAATGGAGAACCCAGGCTTACGAAAATGCCAAATTGTTTAAAGAAAAAGTTAAAAGATGGCATGATAAAAGGATACAAAAGCGGGAGTTCAACGTAGGTGATTATGTCTTGCTATACAACTCTCGTTTAAGATTTTTTTCAGGGAATCTTCTCTCTAAATGGGAAGGTCCTTACGTTATCGAGGAGGTTTATCGTTCCGGTGCCATAAAAATCAACAACTTCGAAGGCACAAATCCGAAGGTGGTGAACGGTCAAAGAATCAAACATTATAGCTCAGGTAATCCTATAAATGTTGAAACCAATGTTATTGAAACCGTAACCCCGGAGGACTACATAAGGGACACTTTATAGAATGATTCAGACCCCGAAAAGGAAGAGGTATGTGGTACGGTAAGTAAGCCGACTCCAAAATAGTTCTAATGGCAATTTTTCTCCGTTTTGGGATATTTAGAAAAATAGAAAGATAAGAGGCAGTCCGGAAAGGACACGAGGCATCCACGAGGGTGGAGGGCGTGCTCTACCCCCCTGGGCGCGCCCCCTACCTCGTGGGCACCTCGTGTGCCTCCCGGACTCCGTTTTCTTGCACGTTACTCCTTTTGGTCGATAAAAACTCATTATATATTCTCCCGAAGGTTTTGACCACCGCACCACGCGAATATCCTCTGCTTTTGTTTCGAGCTGTGTATTTGACAGATCTAGATCACCATGACGTCTTCAAGCACCCCCAAGGACAAGTTCTTCGAGAAGGTCATCAAACCCTACCTTGCGGAGGTGCTACAATACCCTCAAGCCATCGAGGTCCGTGAGGGTGTGCTGCACATCCGCGATGTTGATGGATCAAGAAGGACCGAAAGCGTGGAGACAAGACTCGAGGCCATGGAGCAGCAAGTTCTTAAGTGCCAAGGTATGGTGGAATGAGGACTCAACGCCAACCACATGAGGATCATGGAGCTTACCAACAACCACAAGCTGGATGTCAAGACCATTGAGGAGGCCATCTTCAAGATCCATGAGAAAATCGAGCACCTTCAAGCCCAGATCTATGACTTGCAAAACCAAAGCTGTGAGTATGAATATAGATTCAAGAATATGAGTTTGGCTGCAGATTTGAGGATCCCGGAGACTCGATCATCCTTCTACGATGGTGAGCCCATGCCTTGGAAGGTGGACGACAAGCCTGCGTCATTAACAACTCCATCATCACCACCTCCGAAGAAAGATACATAATCACATGGGTATGGGCACTCCCCTTGGCAACTACCAAGCTTGGGGGAGGTGCCCCGGTATCGTATCTGTTGGGGAACGTAGTATTTCAAAAAAAAAATCCTACGATCATGCAAGATCTATCTACTAGATGCATAGCAACGAGAGGGGAGAGTGTGTCTACGTACCCTCGTAGACCGAAAGCGGAAGCGTCTAATGACGCGGTTGATGTAGTCGAACGTCTTCGGGATCCAACTGATAGAAGCACCGAACGTACGACACCTTCGCATTCAGCACACGTTTAGCTTGATGACGTCCCACGAGCTCTTGATCCAGTTGAGCTTCATGGGAGAGTTTCGTCGGCACGACGGCATGGTGACGGAGATGATGAAGCTACCGGCACAGGGCTTCGCCTAAGCACTGCAACGGTATGACCGAGGTGTGTTTCTGTGGAGGGGGGCACCGCACACGGCTAAAACGATGTTGCTTGTGTGTTCTCAGGTGCCCCCAGCCCCCGTATATAAAGGAGCAAGGGGGAGGTGCGGCTGGCTAAGGGGCGTGCCATAGGAGTAGGTTTCCTACTCCTAGTAGGAGTAGGAATCCTCTTTCCTATTCCTACTAGGAGTAGGAAAGGAAAAAGGAAGAAGAAGAAAGAAGGAGAGAGGTGGCGCCCCCACTCCTAGTCCAACTAGGATTCCCCAGAGGGGGCGCCTGATGGGCCTCGAACCCCTCGTTGGTTACCCCAAGTGGAAGGTGTAAGATGCAGTATGTAGAAGTGTTTTCCCTTAGCAAAGATGCCAAGGATCGAATCCCCAGAGATTCCTAGGTTCAACAAGTAGGTGTCAACTGCTAACGGCGCAATTAGCAATCAACGTGGACCTGCACACAGATACAAATAACTTTGCTCCCAACGAGTACAGAGAGGTTGTCAATCCCTCCGGCCTTGTAGTTCACAAAGGATTAAAAGCAATGATAGTAGTGATAGATAGTGTTTTGCAATAGTAAGTAAAAGCGAGAAGTAAATAGCGGATGTGAACAATGATGGTAATATGGACCGGAGTCACATGATGTTCACTAGTGATGTCTCTCTCCCAAAAGATGATAAAATAGCTATATGAGGTAAACGAATTACAGCTGGGCAATTGACAGGACCACGAACGCAAACCAATGCTGACTACATTGCAAGAAAGGTTGAGGTTCAAAGCATGGGCGGTACACCAAAATAAGTAGACCGAAATCCATCAATATCTACTACTAATCATCCACCTTGAGATATCTATCCAGAACATCTCGCTGGTATTAAGTTGCGAGTCCCACCCATAGTGTAAACTCAATGCAACAGACAACTGCATTAAAAGAACTTTGCGTAAAGTAAACAATCCTTGCACCCGCGGGCACAAGCACCGTTGTTTTCCCCCTTGTGGCAACAGCACATCCCCTAGACTCATGTTTTTGTCACTCAAGCTAGTCATCGAGGGGCATGAACCCACAATCAAGCATAACGTTCCCTCTTGGAGTCACTACCTACTACTCGACCAAAGCAATAAATAACAACGGAGAACATGCAAGAATTATTTATGAACATAAATATAAAAGAGGTAGATCAAATATATTACTCAAGATCAATCTGAACATAATCTCATAATCCATCGGATCCCAGCAAACTCAACATAGCAACAGCATAAGGATTACATATGTGCCTCAATCATGTAGGGCAGCTCACGAGGACTAATTAGTGAAGCACAAGAACGGGAGGAGAACATCACATAGCTACTGGTCATGGACCCATGGTCCAAGGGAGACTACTCACGAGTCATCCGGGAGGCGTCCATGGTGGTGGAGAAGCTCCCGGTGGTGATCCTCCCCTCCGGCAGGGTGCCGGGAAGAGTTCTCCTGGTGCTCCCGATCTTGGAAGCGGCGGCGGCGGCGAAACAGAGATGGGATCGCGAAAAGAGTTCCTTTTCTGAGGGTTTCGGAGGACGCTTTAAATATATGCCAAAGGGGAGCATCGGGGAAGCTTCGGGGGGCCCAGGCGCCCCCCCCCGGTGCGGCCCAAGGGGGGCGCGCCGCCATTGCGCCTGGAGCCCTGGTGCCCCCCCCCCCCGGCTGCCCTTCGGACGCACGGTTGTTTCCGGAACGCTGATTTTTTATATAATTTTTCTGGATTTTTCCTGGCAGTTCTCGTAACGTGAAAACCTGAAATACAAAAACAGCCGAAAACAGAAACTGACACTGGGGTGCACTGGATAAGTAAGTTAGTCCAAATATGATCAAAAGTGTATGGAAGTGTATGAATATCATAGCAATATCACCCAAAAGTGGCATGGAGCAAGCAGAAGTTATAGATACGTTTTGGACGTATCAACATCCCCAAGCTTAATTCCTGCTCGTCCTCGAGTAGGTAAATGATAACAAGAATAATTTCTGTGGTGACATGCTATTAACCATATAGGACTTTCTCATAGTCATATGACAAAAGCTTATGAGACAATGATTCTATAGGAATTAAGTTGCCTCATGAGAAAATCACAAACGACTGAAAGTTTTACAACATGACATTGAAGCATCAAATAGATTTGCAATGAACATGATGTGCAAATATGATAAAGTGATATCTAGCTTGCCTCCTTTAGTGATGAAAAACATAAATGCAGGGGCACCCTCAAGGTTTAAGTGATGACTAGATACAATGATTTCAAAATAAACGATATCACAATCATGCAAAAGACAATGCTACTTTGGGACAATGCACATTACACTCAGAATGACAATCATGCTCTCAGTAGTTGGTGCTTTTAAAAGAAGATGGAGACTCAACATAAAAGTAAAAGAATGGTTATGTGCTAGAGCTTTTTATAGAAGCAATTTTGTCAACGGTAGTAGTACTTCATATGTGTCATGCATAAGACATCCTATAAGTTGCAAGCCTCATGCATCGAATACCAATAGTGCTCGCACCTTGTCCTAATTAGCTTGGATTTCCATGGGTTATCATTGCATTACATATGTTTCAACCAAGTGTCGCAATGGGGTATCTCTATGCCACCTGTACAAAGGTCCAAGGAGATAAATCGCATTTGATTTCTCGTTTTTGATAGATCTCAACTTGAGGACATCCATACCGGGACAACATAGAAAATAGATGATGGACTCCTCTTTAATGCATAAGCATATTCTCATAAGAGATTGAGGATTAAGGTCCAAGCTAAAACTTCCACCATGATACATGGCTTTGGTTGGCGGCCCAATGTTCTCCTCTAACAATATGCATACTTATTCAACCCACATCAAATCACCCTTACTTCATACAAGACGACCATGCATAGCAACTCACATGATATTCAACAAAAGTGTGACAGTTGATGGCGTCCCCAAAAACATGGTTACCGCTCAGCGAGCAACTTATAAGAAATAAGATACATAAGAAACATATTCTTTACCACAATAGTTTTTAAGCTACTTTCCCATGAGCTATATATTGCAAAGATTGAAGGTTTTAAAGGTAGCACATTTTATTAATTGGAGTGACGGTGAATACCACATATAGGTAGGTATGGTGGACTCGTATGGCATAACTGGTTTAAAAGGATATGGATGCACAAGCATTAATTCCGCTTAGTACAGGTGGAGGTTAGCAAAAGACTGGGAGCGACCAACTAAGAGAGCAATGGCGGTCATAATCATGCAGAGCGACAAAGCAACATTGAATCAGGCATGGTAGTTATATCGCTAGTCAGAAATAAAAGATCATCAAGGCTTGACAGACTTTCTTTACAGTCTTAAATATGCGTGAGCATACGCCAAGTCAATCAAAATAAAATCTCGACGTAAGATATTACTAAACCATACCACATCATAGGCAAACAAATCAAGTTGGTATTCCAATAACACATTGGGAATCCCCCAGCTATTTGAGACTAACCATAAGAAACGTGAACTACTAAGCACCATTATGCACGTAGCATATTTATCATAGACATATTAACCAATGCAACGGAAGCAAACACTCTTAATAAGGTGAGCATGGTAATTTAAAGAGAGTTCAAGCAACCAACTAAACAAAAGCTCTTTGAAAAGATAAGCATGAATACTGAGAGCAGAGCAAGATAGTAGCTATTAAAAGACAAAGAACACACATAGCAAAGATAGATATGAAAATTTTATGTTATATTCTAGGTAGAAGTGGAGCGTGTTTCTCTCCCACATAAAGGAATGCTGAGTTCCGACTCGTTGTGAAAAACTAAAAAGAAAACTAAAAGCAAGACGCTCCAAGCATAGCACATAACACATGAAGTGATAAAAATATAGCGAAACGAAAGACGAACTGATAATGTTGATGGAGAAGGAGATGCACGGGGGCATCCCCAAGCTTAGACGCTTGAGTCTCCTTGAATATTTCTTGGGGGTGCACGGGGGCATCCCCAAGCTTGAGCGCTTGACACTCCTGAATCTTTTTATCATCTTCCCTCGCACACTTGAAAACTCCCTTCATACATAACTCATCATGGTCTGATTAGCGAGGTTAGTACCCTTAATAAAATAATTATACCTTGCTGGAAATAATGATATTCTTGAAGTTATACTGTTTCTCAAGATTGCCAAAAGGTTTTTGCAAAGAAAAAGCAAGCTCTTGGTTTGCAAACTGAAGGAAAGGCAAAACAGGACAGAATCTGTGAAAAACAGAACAGCAGGTAGTAATCGATCTGTTCGGGATACTTCTGCAACTCAAATCAAACAACTCAGAACAGAAGCACGAAATACAATTATATAGAGAACGCTGTCGAAAAAATTCAGACCAAAAAGATGATCTGGTGATTTTATACGAATTTTTCTATCCAAGGACAGAATCTGTTTCCTGGACAGCACCTCACAACTTTTGAACTTTCTAGCAATCAGAGGCTATACTTGGCACAAATATGAAAAGTAAAGATACAATGATGATGCTACAGCAGTAAACAACATCAAGACTCAACAAAAGCAAAAAAATTATTCATGTGGGCTGCCTCCCAAAAGCGCTTTCTTTTATGCCTTTAAGCTAGGCATAATGCATAGATCAAGTTTTATCAAGAGTAAAAGAATAGCTAGCCCGTACAACGGACTCAAAAGGTAACTTGATCTTCTTTCGAGGGAAGTGTTCCATCCCTTTCTTGAGAGGAAACTGAAATTTTATATTACCCTCTTTCATGTCAATGATAGCACCAACGGTGCGTAAAAAGGGACGTCCCAAAATAATTGGACATGAAGGATCACATTCAATATCCATAATAGTGAAATCAACGGGAACATAGTTATCATTAACAACAATAAAAATATCGTTGATCCTCCCCAAAGGTTTCTTTATGGAAGAATCAACGAGACGAACACCAAAAGAACAAGAATCATAAGGTTTTAATTTAAGCATATCATATAGTCTTTTGGGCATAATGGAAGTACTAGCTACAATATCACATAAAGCATAGCACGAGAAGTTGTTTATCTTAATTTTTATCATAGGATCCCAACCATCTTCTAGCTTTCTAGGTATGGAGGCTTCTACTCTAAGTTTCTCCTCCCTAGCTTTGATGAGAGCATTAGTGATATGCTCTGTGAAGGCAAGGTTAAGCGTGCTAGTGCGGGGATCTTTGGCCATTCCTTGTAGAAAGGTGACAACTTCTGAAATACTACAATTATCAAAATCAGTTTTATCATTATTGGGCAAAATTGTAGTGTCATCCTCTTTGTTTGAATTGCTCTCTATTATAAGAGTTTGAACATCTTCCCAAGTTTGGGGAAGCTTAGGAGCAATTTTAAACTGAGGCTCATACTCTTTTCCTGGAAGACCATGCCATGGGCATAACCCTCCGTCAAGACTAATATAATCACAAGGTTGATTACTTTTGTAGATCCCGACAGTGGTAATTGGGGTAATGGAAGAAGGGGTGTACTCCTCCCATTTAGTGTTTTTGGTAGAAGCCATAGTAGCAAGCAAGCAAGATAACTATTTTTGTGGTTTTCGATAAAAAGGTACTAAAGCAAAATTTGAAAGGTAAACTAACAAGACTAAAAAGCAAAGGTAAAAGATAGCATGCAACTCCCCTATCCTGAAGAGTGGAGTCCCCGGCAACGGCGCCAGAAAATAATCCTTGATGGGCCTCGAACCCCTCGTTGGTTACCCCAAGTGGAAGGTGTAAGATGCAGTATGTAGAAGTGTTTTCCCTTAGCAAAGATGCCAAGGATCGAATCCCCAGAGACTCCTAGGTTCAACAAGTAGGTGTCAACTGCTAACGGCGCAATTAGCAATCAACGTGGACCTGCACACAGATACAAATAACTTTGCTCCCAACGAGTACAGAGAGGTTGTCAATCCCTCCGGCCTTGTAGTTCACAAAGGATTAAAAGCAATGATAGTAGTGATAGATAGTGTTTTGCAATAGTAAGTAAAAGCGAGAAGTAAATAGCGGATGTGAACAATGATGGTAATATGGACCGGAGTCACATGATGTTCACTAGTGATGTCTCTCTCCCAAAAGATGATAAAACAGCTATATGAGGTAAACGAATTACAGCTGGGCAATTGACAGGACCACGAATGCAAACCAATGCTGACTACATTGCAAGAAAGGTTGAGGTTCAAAGCATGGGCGGTAAGCCAAAATAAGTAGACCGAAATCCATCAATATCTACTACTAATCATCCACCTTGAGATATCTATCCAGAACATCTCGCTGGTATTAAGTTGCGAGTCCCACCCATAGTGTAAACTCAATGCAACAGACAACTGCATTAAAAGAACTTTGCGTAAAGTAAACAATCCTTGCACCCGCGGGCACAAGCACCGTTGTTTTCCTCCTTGTGGCAACAACACATCCCCTAGACTCATGTTTCTGTCACTCAAGCTAGTCATCGAGGGGCATGAACCCACAATCAAGCATAACGTTCCCTCTTGGAGTCACTACCTACTACTCGGCCAAAGCAATAAATAACAACGGAGAACATGCAAGAATTACTTATGAACATAAATATAAAAGAGGTAGATCAAATATATTACTCAAGATCAATCTGAACATAATCTCATAATCCATCGGATCCCAGCAAACTCAACATAGCAACAGCATAAGGATTACATATGTGCCTCGATCATGTAGGGCAGCTCACGAGGACTAATTAGTGAAGCACAAGAACGGGAGGAGAACATCACATAGCTACTGGTCATGGACCCATGGTCCAAGGGAGACTACTCACGAGTCATCCGGGAGGCGTCCATGGTGGTGGAGAAGCTCCCGGTGGTGATCCTCCCCTCCGGCAGGGTTCCGAGAAGAGTTCGCCTGGTGCTCCCGATCTTGGAAGCGGCGGCGGCGGCGGAACAGAGATGGGATCGCGAAAAGAGTTCCTGTTCTGAGGGTTTCGGAGGACGCTTTAAATATATGCCAAAGGGGAGCATCGGGGAAGCTTCGGGGGGCCCAGGCGCCCCCCCGGCGCAGCCCAGGGGGGGGGCGCCGCTAGGGCGCCTGGAGCCCTGGTGCCCCCCCCCGGCTGCCCTTCGGACGCACGGTTGTTTCCGGAACGCTAATTTTTTATATAATTTTTCTGGATTTTTCCTGGCAGTTCTCGTAACGTGAAAACCTGAAATACAAAAACAGCCGAAAACAGAAACTGGCACTGGGGTGCATTGGATTAGTAAGTTAGTCCAAATATGATCAAAAGTGTATGAATATCATAGCAATATCACCCAAAAGTGGCATGGAGCAAGCAGAAATTATAGATACGTTTTGGACGTATCAGCCGGCTAGCCCTATGGGCTGCCTCCCTCTTTTCCCTCAAGGCCCACTGTCAGGGATATTACTACCAGGTATAAACCGCCCAGGAGGGGCCGGTTTATGTTATCAAGATTATTTTACCAAGGACCAACGGATTATACAATAGAAGATTTCAGCCCAAGAGGTTTAGAGCCCAAGTGTTAGGGCCCATGATTTGTAAACCGTCATATTATGTAACTTGGGATGTAAGATAGAAAGAACAGAGACCGAGGCGGACACGTTTATGAGCCGGCCTCGGGACTCTGTAAACCGGACTGGGCGTCACCTCTTATATAAAGGGACAACCCGGCGTTGGTTCAGGACGGAGAGCAACAGTTCGAGACACAGGCAAAGCGGATTCGCTCCCTGGTCATCGAAACCCTAGCAATACACACCAAACTAGACGTAGGCTTTTACCTTCATCGAAGGGGCCGAACTAGTATAAAATCCCGGTGTCCTTGTCCGCTTTAACCCCTTTGAGCTAACCCGTAGCGATGGCCTCACGACTAAGTCCTTTTGCTAGGACATCCGTCGTCACAAAACCACGACAGTTGGCGCCCACCGTGGGGCTATCGCATGATGGTTTCGAGTTCTTGAAGGGCAGCTTTGAAGGACTCAAGGGCTACAAAGTGGGCCGGATGACTAAGAGTCATCGCGGCAAGATCTACATCGACGATGTAGGCTGGGGCCCCGAGGCCGATTCAATCGAATACGGGTACCGGGTCCCCTTCGGTGGCATCCACGTCTTCATCGGCAAGATCGGCAAACCGGGCCCTGAGCTGTATATCTTCCCCAACATCGTTGAGCCGTCTCAGCGTGCGAGACCTGCCCGGATTCAGCCCGCCGTGAAGCATGTCTTCGTTGGAGCAGTGCATGGAGTGCAAGCCGAGGACGGATCGGACTCTGGCGGCGAGACTGTTGTCTATTCCGGCGATGAATCTTCTTCCGGAGAAACAAAATCTTTATACCTGGTGTAGGACGGCCGATATGAGGGTTGTTCTGATGGTGATAGTATTCCGGACCCCCTCGATCCGCCGAACCGGGTTGCTGTCTTTATGGTCGGATCACAACCTATGCAGCAGTCCTCAACAACAGCGGCATTGACATTAGACGCGGTGGGGGCTAGGGCTGGATATCGTGCCCCGTCACCGTCTGAAACTTTATCCATTTTGGTCGATACTTTGACAGCGCTATTAACAGTAGAGGTAGCCCAGGCCAACAAGGAGCAGCATGATGCGGAGGTCGCTCAGGCGAAGGGGCCGAAGTAGTATAAAATCCCTATGTCCTTGTCCGCTTTAACCCCTTTGAGCTAACCCGTAGCAATGGCCTCACGAATAAGTCCTTTTGCTAGGACATCTGCCGTGACAAAATCACGACAGTTGGCACCCACCGTGGCGGCACGACTGGTCGATGCACTTCATGTTATTCCGGATTGGACGCTTCCCTACCTAGCATACATGAACCGAGGTGAGTTACCAGAGGACGAAGTCTTGGCTTGACAGGTAATCCGGCGGTCCAAGTCAATGACTATTGTCAATGGAGAACTTCATCATCGCAACGTCTCTGGGGCGTTTCAGCGATGTGTATCACCAGAGGAGGGCTATGACATTCTTAGTGAGATCCATGAAGGAGATTGTGGTCATCATGCCGGTTCAAAATCTTCGGTGGCTAAAGCTTTTCGTCATGGGTTCTACTAGTTGACGGCTCATGCCGACGCAGAGGACTTGGTCAGAAAATGTGATGCTTGCCAGAAATTTTCACGGCGTGCTCATATACCGGTGCAGGAGTTGAGGATGATTCCAATTACCTGGCCATTTGCGACTTGGGGGCATGATATGGTTGGACCCTTCAAGAGATCCCAAGATAAAAATACCCACCTTTTGGTGGCGGTGGACAAGTTTACCAAATGGGTTGAAGCGGAGCCTGTCAGTAAGTGTGATGCGGCAACGGCGGTTCAGTTCATAAAAAAGGTGACTTTCCGGTTTGGCTTTCCACACAGCATTATAACTGATAATGGCACCAATCTATCCAAGGGGGCTATGGAGGAGTTCTGTCAATGAGAGCACATCCGCCTTGATGTATCATCAGTAGCTCACCCTCAGTCTAATGACCAAGCTGAAAGAGCCAATCAAGAGATCTTGAAAGGCATCAAACTCCGGCTTATGGTTCCTTTGCAGAGAACACCGGGTTGTTGGGTGGAGGAATTACCTTCTGTATTATGGAGCATCAATACTAAACCTAACAGATCCACAGGGTACACGCCTTTTTTCATGGTATATGGAGCTAAAGCGGTCCTCCATAGTGATATCCGTCATGACTCGCCGCGGGTGGCGGCTTACGTTGAAGCGAATAATGAAAAAGCAAGGCAAGACGTGTTGGACTGGCTGGACGAAGAAAGGGACACAACAGCAGCTCGATCGACGATTTATCAGCAAGATCTGCGCCGGTACCACAGTCGTCGTGTTAAAACCAGGACGTTTCAAGAAGGAGATCTAGTGCTCCGGCTCATCCAATACCAGATAGACATGCACAAGCTATCCCCACCTTGGGAGGGACCCTTTGTGGTCAGCAAGAACCTGCACAACGGGTCATACCACCTCGTCGACGTTTGAGAACATAAGGACTCATGTACGGCGGAGGAGGAGACCAAGCAGCCGTGGAACATCGCTCTTCTTCGACATTACTATGCCTGAGCCATAGGCTCCACTTTATGTACATATCTTTACAATGTATATATTATAATCAATATAATAAACCGGCGCCCCCGATAAAGCGGGGTATCAGCCACCTTTTTTATATAAGAGTATCACATGGGGGCTTATGTGGGAAAGGGAGTTCCTATGGCCTCTTAAACCGGCGACCACATCAAGGCCATCATAAGAGCATAGCTCAGGTTGCTTCGGCAATTTCCACATGATGATGAGGGGCAAAAGAGAGTTTGATGCCTAGCACAACTCAAACATAGGCCCCGACGAGCAATTCTCAAATGCTACCCGGGGGCTCTTGATGCAAGACATCAACGAGTTGACAACCTTTGTAGTAAACACGGCTTGGAAGCTTGGTGTATACACCTAAAACCTTGGATTAACCTGCCTGCATCAAGTAAGTCACTCCGTCCAGGTAAACCTGGTACGACCCGACGAACGTACACACAAGTCAATCCTTACGGACCCTGAACTTGCTAACGTTAAATTGACGATCATCAAGTGATTACACAAGTCAAATCTTTACAAGATTTTTTGAACTTGGTAGCATTTGACATTGATGATTTGGTTAAGGATTGAGGACCATCTTAACAGGATTTGCAAAATGGTTAATGACAGTAGCCTGGCAGCTCATAGAAAGCCTCGAATTTGGAGCCTGGCAGCTCGTAAAAAGCCTCGACTACATGGTCTTATTTGCCCAAAAAAATTTATTTCTATTTTTTATGTTTTATCAAATCTTTATCCTCACGGTCTTTGGTTTTTCAACCAAGTCCATCGATTTAGGGAGTGGATGACTATAAGTTGCCACTACATCTGTATTTACATTATTCTAGTCTGGGTTATAAACACTAGTACTAACTACAGCTAAACCGGAGTTCATTGTAACCCGGTTCGGTTTTCATGGCGAGCCGACAAATAATCAAGGGAGTCATCAGCACTTACAGCTTGGATCGTTATTTATTCCTGCCGGATTAAGGTCTATTAAGAGACACTTAATCACAGGTATGATACATGCTTATACTTTATACATAGTTCAAGTTATCAACTTAGATCATATGCTTGGGCATTATGACCCGTCCGACGGTAAACCGCCAAGACACTTTGAATATTGTTTAATGCAGAAACAGGTAGAATAAACCGTCAAAAGCATTGAAAGCAAGATATATTCAAGAAGTTTCCAATCAAAGCAATCTCACAAAATATAAGTTGGGGACGAATGCAGAGTATCTCAGCTATCCTATTACAAGGTGCTGGAAGGCCCAAAAGAATATCAGTTTTTCTCAAACTACTGGGACATAAAGTTAAACCGACGCTGGTTTAAGATTCAGCATCAGCTCGCCGTGAAGATTGAGGGTCAGCTTGCTCCAGGTCTTCGGCGGTTTCTTCCAGCTGCTGGAAGTCAGTTGTGGTCCAATTAATCTTGGCAAGGGCTCGGAAATAAACTTCATCATTTATGAGTTCTGACGGATCAATGTCAGGAGCGAAGGTGTGCTGAGGGACGGGCGGAATAAGATTCTCAATATCATAAGACGGACGATCTGCCCGCACGTTCTCCGCATCATATCCTAGATGATATCTTGATAAATCAGCTTCATCGGCAAGTGTGCTCGCAAGAGGCCGCATATTCTTGGTTAAAGCACATAGATCATCACTGGAAAATGCTGATCCATCTTCCTTCATGCTTGGATATCTATTCATTGCTTCTGCCGGATCAAAGTCAGGAACCCAAGCCTTCGCTCGAGTTAAGGCCATCAGAGCACCGGCTCTTGCAGATGACTTCTTCACTTCGACCAGGTGGGCAGGCAGAATTGACAGCTTCTCCAAGAGTACCTTGGATTATGGTAGGAGCCGGTTTGTTGTGGGAGATAGCACTAATGGCCCTTTGAGCGCCGGAATATAGCTGCTCCACCAGAGTGTATGCAGCTTTCAGTTTCTTCCGCACATCATCACCAAGATGAGTGATACGCCTCCCTGCATTACAATTATGAGTTAAACCAAAGCAGTGCAGGATTGCAAGGATAAGGTTACGTTAAGATTACCTACCAAAGATGGCAGACGTCATATCATTTATTTGATGCCTCAATCCGGACAGCTCATCTGTCGCCGGATTAAGAGTAGCCTGTGCGTCACTGGCTCTCTTCTCCAGAGTAGCCTTTTCAAATTCCCAGGCTGACCGCTCTGTTTCAAAGTCCTTTTTTATCTTCTCCATATTGGCTAAAGCCAGTACAAGCTCGTCCTTGACTTTAACAACAGCAGTTTCTTGGAATTTTAAGTTATCCCGGAGCTCAGTTATTTCAGAGGCCCTCTGGTTCAAGTCAGTCTGCCAAAAATGAAAGTATATCAGATATTCATGGAGCAATTCAGTCAAAGTCCCAAGCACATAACAAGTTACGCACTTGATACTTGGGGGCTACTGTATATTTGCAGTGAAAACAGGCAATTTTTTCAAACAAGACCCAAGTACATACACAAGTTATATACTTGGCACTTGGAGGCTAATGTGACATTGTTGTCAAAACAGGAGAAGCCCCGGTTTACCCTAAAAGGCTAAACCGGCACTTGGGGGCTACGATGGAGTAAAGCTACAATTACAAGGCAAAAGCAGAAATAGAGGACAAAGATAAAGGAAAAGAAGTTACCTCATAACGTTCCGTCATTAGGTTTACTAATCCAGCTTCATAATCACGATTGGTATGCAGCCGGTTTAAGTATCTGGAATGAAGTTCCTGAGCACTGAGTTGAGCATAGCTGGACAAGTCAGTATTCCACTTGCCCTTGTCCTTGTTGAGAAATTCTTCCCTGGCAGTGTGCTTGGCCAAAGTGACAGCCTCCCCCGGGGTGGTAAAACCGGTCCCAGTGATTTCAACATCACCAGGTGAAGCGGCTGTTGCCTTAGAAGGATTAGCAGCAGCAGGACTAGCAGGGGAAGGGCTAGCCCGGGCAGCGCTGGCCGGTTCAAGAACACGCTCCATGGGATCGTTCCCCTGATCAACAAGGGTTTCTTGGTCCATAGGAGGAGGATCATCATGCAGAATCTCAACATTGTCTTCCAAAGGATCAGCAGGCTCAGGATCTTCTGTCGGTTCAAGAGCAGTATTGTCGGCTGCCATTTTGCTCAGCTTGGCCTTTTTGCTGGGCTTGGGCTTACTGTGCAAGTTAGAAATAATGAAATCAGAAGAATTAAAAATGAAAAAGTTAAACCGGAAAAAGCAAAAGACAACTTACCCAAGAACAATCTTGAGTGGAGGAATTTGTGTGGCTGTTGATTCGCCAGAGGATGAAAGAGGAGTTTCCTGATAATCCGAATCAGAAGGAATAAGGGACTGTCGAAAAAGACCTACTTTGGGAAAAAGAGCAGTTGGAGTGAGTAAAACCTCGGAACGACGCCTTCGAGCCGAAGTGTGCGTTAATCTGGTGGATTCAATCGCATGGCCACTGTGGCGAGTAGTGCGGCGAGCTTCCTGCTGTTGCTTCTTCAAAAGAAAGTTTGGATCCAAATGAGCATATGGATGAGAAAATCGAAATTTCCGGACTGTTCGACGAATTTTTGGTGGCGGCAGCGGTTCTGAATCAGAAGAGAGAGAGAGAGAGAGATTACCTCAACATCGTCCGCTTTACTGCCTTCAGCATGGGCCTGGGAGCAGTTATTGTTAATAAAAATATAGATAAAGAAAAGATAAGGAAATCAAAAGAATCAGGTGATACCTCGGAGGCCGGATCATCCTCTTCCGCATTAGATCCCGATGCGGCGGTATTATTCTTCTTGTTTCTCTTAACAGCCATGACCTTTTGGCGAGTTGCCTTCGCCGGTTTGTCCTGTGTCTTCCTTTTCCAGAAAGGGTCATTGTCCTATTTACAGGAATAAAGACATTTTAAGACAAGTACTACGAACGGATTAAAATAAAGCAAAATGACACCACAAAATCTTACCGATGGGGGTTTGTTGGTTACACAGAAGGGTGCCAAGCCGGTCTGACTGCAATCTTCCAGAGGTAAATTAAGCAGCTTCTTGATGGATTCATTAATCTCGCTTTCTGGCAGCACCGTATCTGTGTGGCGGAAAGGGTCCTTGGGATTCCCAGTATACTCACACATTGAACCGGAATGCCGGCTTAGCGGGAGAATACTCCAAGAAAGCCAGCAGCGGACGAAGTCAACTCCCGTCAGTCCGTTGGCTACGAAGGCCCTGAGCTTTGAAAGCCGAGGGGCATATTGAGCTCGCTCGTGGGCACTTAAACGCTGTGGAAAAGGATGATTCTTTGGAAGACGGTGGGAGCGATAACCCGACAGAGGATTTTCACCTTCCAGTGAAGTGTCTACACAGTAGAACCAAGTCTGATTCTAGTCCTTTGGATGGCTATGGAGAGTGGCGTGAGGAAAACTAACATCCTTCCTCTTCTGAATAGTCATTCCGCCAAGTTCAGTGTTTGGACCATCATGAAATTCAGTTCGGCGGTTTAAGTGAAAGAAGTCCTGGAATAGCTCCACTGTTGGCTCCTCTTGCAGATAAGCTTCGCAAAAGACTTGGAAGTTACAGATGTTTGATACAGAGTTGGGACCGATGTCATGTGGATGAATTTGAAAGTTTGCTAGCACATCACGAAAAAACTTTGACCCAGGAGGGTTGAACCCCCGGGCCAAGTGATAAAAAAAGACGATGATTTCTCCTTTGGTCTCTGGGGGACATTCGGATCCGGGGGCCCTCTAGTTAAGGACATCCTTTGGGCCTAAAGCACCAATTGAGGCCATTTTCTCTAAGTCATCCTCGGTGATCCGGGATGGGACCCAGTTGCAGGAAACAAACTGTTTGGCTTGAGTAGTCATCTTTTCGGAAGGGAAAGGGTGAAAATACAATGAAGATCCGGTTTGTGATCTCGCAGATTTAAACCGGCCTGCTCTATGAAGATAATGGTTTAAACGACGGTTTAAGGAGGGGCCTAATGGTATATGCCGAATTAAAGTATCTGAAAACAGCTATAGTAGTGACAGTTGCCGGATTATAGGATATGATAAGGCTAAACCGCCGACAAAGGTAAGTAAGATACATATCTAAAGTGTGGGGAAACAACTTTCACACAAGCAACAGTGAGATACGGATCTACATCATATGGAAAATTCAGAAATAATTCAAGTTATATTCAGCAGACGCGATGAAGGTCCTAAACAGATTCAGTCTAACTAGCAGTATTGGGAGAGATAAAGTTACAACGATGGAGCGGAGTCATGCTTACGGTGGTTGACCTAAAGTTTGAGATCTACGGCGAACTACTGCCTATGACGAAGAACTGCGAAGAACAGGGACTTATCTACGAGCTCGCATGAAACCCTAGAACTGAGATCTATGAGAAGGGGAGAAGAAAACATACCCATGGCGACGGGTGCGGAGAGGCACTTGCGAGTCTCTAGAAGCGTTCAGGTTGATGCAGCGGCCAGGCTTGACTAAGACGCAGAGTTTGACGGACGGCGACGGAGCTCGAGCGCAAGAGGACAGAGGAAGAAGAAGAGGCAAGGGGGGGTAAAAGGAGGCGCCCCTCTGCCCTATTTATAAGCCGAAGGGATAAAACGGTAGGCGCGGGAATCGAGGAGCCTAAAAAAGCGGATATGGACGATGATGTCGCCTCGATCTTCGGAGCTTTAATGAATAAAATGTAAAAGACAGGTACAAGTATTAAATGCGCAGATGGCATCACGGCGGGTTAAAGTGATTTGAGGAGACGACGTCACGCCGGTTTACAAAACATGCTGAAGCTACGGGAAGATCTGTACAAGACTTTGAAGATTGACATGAACAGGTTCAAATCAATCTGGGGCATAATGTCAGGGATATTACTACCAGGTATAAACCGCCCAGGAGGGGCCGGTTTATGTTATCAAGATTATTTTACCAAGGACCAGCGGATTATACAATAGAAGATTTCAGCCCAAGAGGTTTAGAGCCCAAGTGTTAGGGCCCATGATTTGTAAACCGTCATATTATGTAACTTGGGATGTAAGATAGAAAGAACATAGACCGAGGCACACACGTTTATGAGCCGGCCTCGAAACTCTGTAAACTGGACCGGGCGTCACCTCTTATATAAAGGGACAACCTGGCGATGGTTCAGGACGGAGAACAATAGTTCGAGACACGGGCAAAGCGGTTTCGCTCCCTCGTCATCGAAACCCTAGCAATACACACCAAACTAGACGTAGGCTTTTACCTTCATCGAAGGGGCCGAACTAGTATAAAATCCCTGTGTCCTTGTCCGCAATAACCCCTTTGAGCTAACCCGTAGCGATGGCCTCACGACTAAGTCCTTTTGCTAGGACATCTGCCGTGACAAAACCACGACACCTACTATGGTCCATACTCCCTCGGGGGGGGTAACCCCTTTGGCACTCCGGTTTTATCCGATAACACCCGGAACACTACCGGTGTCCGAATATAGTCGTCCAATATATCAATCGTTACGTCTCAGACATTCCAAGACTCCTCGTCATGTCCGTGATCACATCCGGGACTCCGAACTACCTTCGGTACATCAAAACTCATAAAATCATAATACCGATCGTCATCGGACGTTAAGCGCCCGGACCCTACGGGTTCGAGAACTATGTAGACATGACCGAGACTCTTCTCCAGTAAATAACCAATAGTGGAACCTGGATGCTCATATTGGCTCCTACATATTCTACGAAGATCTTTATCAATCAAACTGCATAACAACATACGTTGTTCCCTTTGTCATTGGTATGTTACTTGCCCGAGATTCAATCGTCGGTATCACTATACCTAGTTAATCTCGTTGCAGTCAAGTCTCTTTACTCGTTCCGTAATACATCATCTTGTGACTAACCCATTAGTCATTTGCTTGCAAGGCTTATTATGATGTGTATTATCGAGAGGGCCCAGAGATACCTCTCCGACACTCGGAGTGACAAATCCTATTCTTGATCTATGCCAGCACCACGAACACCTTCGGAGACACGTGTAGAGCATCCTTATAATCACCCAGTTATGTTGTGACGTTTGATAGCACACAAGGTGTTTCTCCGGTATTCGGGAGTTGCACAATCTCATAGTCATAGGAACATGTATAAGTTATGAAGAAAGCAATAGCAGTAAAACTAAACAATCAAGTTGCTAAGCTGATGGATGGGTCTTGTCCATCACATCATTCTCCTAATGATGCGATCCCGCTAATCAAATGACAACTCATGTCTATGGCTAGGAAATATAACCATATTTGATCAATGAGCTAGTCTAGTAGAGGCTTGGGACACTCTGTTTTGTCTATGTATTCACACATGTACTAAGTTTCCGGTTAATACAATTCTAGCATGAATAATAAACATTTATCATGATATATAGGGAAATATAAATGAGAACTTTATTTTTGCCTCTAGGGACTATTTCCTTCAGTCTCCCACTTGCACTAGAGTCAATAATCTAGTTCACATCACCATGTGATTTAACACCAATAGTTCACATCCTCATGTGATTCAACACTTTATAGTTCACATCGCCATGTGACCAATACCCAAAAAGGTTTACTAGAGTCAATAATCTAGTTCACATCGCCACATGATTAACACCCAAAGAGTACTAAGGTGTGATCATGTTTTGCTTCGTGAGAGAAGTTTAGTCAATGGGTCTATTACATTCAGATCCGTATGTATTTCGCAAATTTCTAGGTCTACAATGATCTGCATGGAGATACTCTAGCTAATTGCTCCCGCTTTCAATACGTATCCAGATTGATACTTAGAGTCATCTGGATTAGTGTGAAAGCTTGCATCGGTGTAACTCTTTACGACGAACTCTTTATCACCTCCATAATCGAGAAAACATTTCCTTAGTCATCCAGTAACTAAGGATAATTTTGACCACTGTCCAGTGATCTACTCCCGGATCACTTTTGTACCTCCTTGCCAAACTCATGGCAAGGTACACAATAGGTTTGGTACACAGCATGGCATACTTTATAGAACCTATGGCTGAGGCATAGGGAATGACTTTCATTCTTTCTCTATCTTTTGCCGTGGTCGGGTTATGAGTCTTACTCAACTTCATACCTTGCAACACGGGCAAGAACTCTTTCTTTGACTGTTCCATTTTGAACTACTTCAAAAAACTATGGCTGAGGCATAGGGAATGACTTTCATTCTTTCTCTATCTTTTGCCGTGGTCGGGTTATGAGTCTTACTCAACTTCATACCTTGCAACACGGGCAAGAACTCTTTCTTTGACTGTTCCATTTTGAACTACTTCAAAAAACTTGTCAATGTATGTACTCATTGAAAAAACTTATCAAGCGTCTTGATCTATCTCTATAGATCTTGATCCTGAATATGTAAGCAGCTTCACCGAGGTCTTTCTTTGAAAAACTCCTTTCAAACACTCCTTTATGCTTTTCCAGAAAATTCTACATCATTTCCGATCGACAATATGTCATTCACATATACTTATCAAAAAGGTTGTAGTGCTCCCAATCACTTTCTTGTAAATACACGCTTATCCAAAAGTCTGTATAAAACCATATTCTTTGATCACTTATCAAAGCATATATTCCAACTCCGAGATGCTTGCACCGGTCCATAGATGGATCGCTGGAGCTTGCACATTTTGTTAGCACCTTTAGGATTGACAAAACCTTCTGGTTGCATCATATACAACTCTTCTTTAATACATCCATTAAAGAATGCAGTTTTGTTATCCATTTTCCAGAATTCATAAAATGCGGCAATTGCTAACATGATTGAGACAGACTTAAGCATCGCTACGAGAAAATCTCATCGTAGTCAACACCTTGAACTTGTCAAAAACCTTTCGCAACAAGTCGAGCTTTGTAGATAGTAACATTACCATTGGTGTCAGTCTTCCTCTTAAAGATCCTTTTATTTTCAATGTCTTGCCGATCATTGGGCAAGTCAACCAATGTCCACACTTTGTTCTCATACATGGATCCCATCTCAGATTTAATGGCCTCAAGCCATTTTGCGGAATCTGGGCTCATCATTGCTTCCTCATAGTTCGTAGGTTCATCATGGTCTACTAACATGACTTCCAGAACCGGGTTACCGTACCACTCTGGCGCAGAATGCACTCTGGTTGACCTACGAGGTTTAGTAGTAACTTGATATGAAGTTTCATGATCATCATCATTAGCTTCCTCGCTGATTGGTGTAGGAATCAATGGAACTAGTTTCTGTGATGTACTACTTTCCAATTCGGGAGAAGGTACAATTACCTCATCAAGTTCTACTTTCCTCCCATTCACTTCTTTCTAGAGAAACTCCTCTAGAAAGGATCCATTTATTTTCAACGAATATCTTGCCTTTGGATCTGTGATAGAAGGTGTACCCAACAGTGTCCTTTGGTGTCGGGGGAAACTGTCCTCCCACGAGCACCTATGGGACCGGAGCCCCTTCTACGTTGCGGTAAGGGAGCGGAGGGAGCACGAAGAGCAGATCGAGGGGCACACGCGGGCAGTTTTACCCAGATTCGGGCCGCGCGGACGCGTAAAACCCTACTCTTGCTTAGGTTGTATTGAGTTCTTGAGCTCAGGAGCTTTAAGATCTACAGTACTAGCTACACCGAGCCAGAGAGTTGTCTAGGTTTCGAACCTCCTCTACGTTGTGCATGGGCCTCCTTTTATAGCTCAAAGGGGTCACCGACAGGTGTCAACGTAGAGGAGGGTAAAAGTGTAAATTTGGTGGTAGTTGCAACAGTGCATGAATAGTATATGAACAGTGGTCTTCACCTAACTTTGACAGTGGGGGACAAGGGCATTAAATGCCCGTCGCCGTCGCCCCCAAAAGCGTCCGTCCATGCTTCTCCGTTCGCCACGGCGGTAGCCTCATCACCGTGGCTTGCCACCGTGTGCCCCAGGCTGCACAACCACCTGCCACGTGCCCCTGGAAGGGCCCCAGGGCGACGCGTGGGCAGATGAGCTGGAGCGCGGGCACACAGCGTAGGTTTCCCCGGCAAGCACCTTGCCGGGGTCGTGATCTTGCCGGGCCCGGAAGCTTGTCGCTTTCCGGGTCCTGCCGGGGCGCATGATGCGCTGAGACATCTCTTGAGGCATGTGTTCCTTGGCCTTCCTGGCAAGCTCCTCTTGCCAGGGTCTTGTGATAAAGTGATAACCTTGGGCCTGGTGCGGCCTTCCCGGCAAGCTCCTCTTGCCGGGACCTTGATCTTCTGACTTGTATACTTTGTTCTTGAATGGCTTCATAGGGACCAGAACGGTTCCTGGCGAGCACGTGGTAAGCCCTGCCACGGGAAGCTGCTACTGCCCGTGCACAAGTTGGGGTACTAAGGTACCCCTATCTTAGTACACCGACAGGAGCCCCCGGGCCTGGGCCACACACGGTGCCGAGCGCTGTTGGGCCAGGCCCAAGACAGTGCACGGGCACACGCGGCCCACGGCAAGCCGTATCCCCTTCCGTATCCGCAGCATCCCTCCCTAACGGCACGCGTTGATTGCGGCGTCGTGGGAGAGATCGTGGCCTGTTCTTTAATGGGAAATGCGGAACGTCCCCCCACTTCCCTCTTAATAGCAGAGGAAGCAGGGTCGGTTCCCCTCCATCGTCTTCATTGCGCCTTGATTCTCCAGAAACCCCCGTCGCCCTCCGCCTCCCAAAGGTCGACAGAGAGCCAAGCCCCTCCCTTCCTCCGCCGTCTCCCGCATCCGCGGCACCGTCGACCTCCTCGCCTCTTTCACCGCCGCCCCCGCCATGGCTCCGAAGAGCGACAAGGCGAAGAGTGACAAGGCCAAGAAGGAGAAGTCCGAGCAGGCGGCGAAGCTGGCAGCCCTGCGGAAGAAGTGCGTGGTCTTCGCGCCGAGGCTTGGCGCGAGGGAGCTGCGGGACAAATACTATTTGTTCTGGGCGAGGGAGACCAAAGCTCATCCCCGCACCAGAGTCCTCCCCGCCGTCGCCGCTGACATGTTCCCCGGCGGGTACTTTATCTTTGCCGCATTCTTCCATTGTGGTCTGTGCCCTCCGTACTCGGAGTTCTTTTGTGATGTAATGAATACGTATGGCCTCCAGCTCCTAGATTTCACCCCCAACGCCATCCTTACGATGGCCGTTTTCGCACATCTGTGCGAAAACTATGTTGGGGTTCATCCAAATGTGGCTCTTTTCCGCCACTTCTTCATGCCTAGAGTAGAGTCCGGTGCTCCCCTCTCTGGCGGCATCTCCTGGATCTTCAGGCTGAACAAGAAGGAGGCGTACTTGAAGGGAGAGCTCCGCGGCAAGTGGGAGGAGTGGAGAGCCGATTGGTGCTAGGTGCTGGAAGCTAATCCTGAGCCCTTTACCTCGCCGCGCAAGACTGCCATAGTGCGCGGCAGGGATTGGAGTGAATTGGCCCCGGAGGACAGCAAGCTTCAGATCGCCCTCATTAGGATCATTCGTCTCCGGGTCGCCAATCTGACTGTTGGAGAAGTTGGAGCAGATTTCCTCCGCCGCCGCATCGCCCCTTTACAAGAAAGGAAGAGGCCCGCCTGGGAATTCGGCAATGCGGCAGACATCATGAGGCTGCGCCCTGGATTGAACTACAACTTCACTGTCTTGGAGTTGAAGGGGATGGTTCGGGAGCTCTTCAAGCATGACCCCGCCCACCCGGAGTGGTTCAAACCTTCCCGGGGAGTGGTGCCGCTGTGCAACAGCACTGCCCGCGATTCCATACGCGCGATGATGCCCGAGTGCGACTCACATGGCGTCGTCCCCACTTGGCTGGAGCCTCCACCGGAGACCGTGCTGACCTTCTTCGACAACTTGGTCGAGAAGCCCCGCAACGCCGAGGAGAAGAATGGCTTCATCCGGGATACTACTGACCGGGATGTAGCTTACATCGCCTCCAGGATGGAGGAGGCGGCCGCAGCTGCGGCTGCGGGAAAATTTGGATACACAGCGGAAGAGGCAGAGGTCGCGGACGTAGTGAGTCAAGCAGAGGAGGCGGAAATCCTCAAGCTGCTGAAGATTGCGCCCGAGGAGTTTGCCGGGGAGCCTTCCGTGAAGCTTGCCGGGACGAGCGAGGTTGCCGGGGGGAGCGAGGCCGCCGGGCATGGCACTGAGTCCAGCGGGCCTGCCGAGGAGGCGGAGGACGCCGAGGCTAGAGATTCTGACGAAGACACTGGTGGATCTCTGAATCTTGACGACGATGCCTCCTCATCCTCGGAGAACTGTCCGCCTCCGCCAAGCCCTCCGCAGCAACCGAAGAAGCGCCTCCGCAAGGCAACTGAGACGGCGAGGCCGCAGGCACCTCGACAGCAGCCGGCGCGCCGTGCAACGCGCGCCACCAAGACGAGCGAAGTCGTCAAGGAGGCGCCCCGTGCTCGAGCGCCAAGCGGAGGGGGATCTTCCCGGAGCGGAACGGGTGCTCCTTCTGCCCCTCGGTCCTCGACGACAACGGGGGCCGGGTCTTCACAGCCCACAGCCCCGGAGACCGCCAAGCGCCCGAGGGAGCCTTCTCCTCCTACTCCTCGCGCGGAAGCGCACCAGGCGGAGTTTGACTTCTCCGCCCTCAGCTCCGACGAAGAAGAAGAGGAGTAAGTACTTGCAATTCTTTTAGTTTGTTTGATTTTGTCTTGATTTTCCTTGCTTGGTTCTGATCTTGTTTTTGTTTTGCTTCGCAGGACCTTGACCCAGCGGATGGCGAAGAGGGCCAAGATCCCTGTGGTCAATATCGAGGACGACGAGCCCGTCGCGGCGACAAGCGACGCGCCGGCGACGAGCTTGCCGGATCAGCCTGCTGCTCCGAGGAGCAGCCCCCAGCACAGCCCCCAGCGTAAGTCTGGTATTTATCTTTCTGCTTGACGGGTGCGCTTGAGGTTATCATTTTGGTTGATGTTTTGTTGTCTTGTGCAGAAGTGGAGCCGCAGCCGCAGGAGCACCTGGAGGTCGCTCCCGACGAGCCACTTGCTCCACCCTCCCCGCCAAGGATGAACTCCCCGGCGAGGGAGAACGCTCCGCCAAGGACGGGCACTCCGCCAAGGGCGAGTACCCCGCCAAGGGTGAGCAGCCCGACAAGGGTGAGCAGCCCGCCAAGGGAGGGCGCAGGCGGCCCTCCGCCAGCAGGGGCCACTACTCCGCCGCCAAGGGAGAATTCCCCAGCGAGGGACCCCGTCGTCGAAGAAGTCCGCGAAGGTAAACCTTGCAACTTCTTCTTCTTGGATTTGTCCATTTGGATATTTGCTTGATTCTTTCTTTTCTCTTTCTTCCACTAGATCCTCCTGCCCCAGAGCTGATGGAGACGGAGGCCACCGCTGAGGAGGAGGTGCACGGCGACGGCGGCAACACCACTGCCACCGAGGGAATGGCTGGAGCCGATGAGCCTGCCGCTGAGGAGACCGCCCCGACCGCAGACGCCGCGGCTGGGGAAGGGACCGGCGACCGCACTGCCGGCCCGGAGGCCGCAGGAGCGCCGGACGCTGCACGAGCCGCCGACCCTTCCGCCTCCGCGGCTGGGCAGGGCGTCTACCTGGAGGCCGCCAACGGGGTTTTCATACAAGTCTCGTGGGCGTCCTCGTCTCGAGCACCCGCGGAGGGAGAGACCTTCGACGGAGAGGTCCTCGCCTCCGCCGGATTGAAGGTTGTTGAAGCGCCCGGCAGCAGCGACGAGCCCGAAGAGGAGAGACTCCTTCGTCGGCTCCTGGCCTTGTATCGGGCCAGGCAGGCGAAGTTGGAGTCTCGGGAGGCTCTGGCTGCCAAGGCTGGAGCTGATCTGGAGAAGCGCGCCGCGGAGCTCCGCGCCGCCAACCAGGCGGCCCTCCGCAACTTGGCGGAGGAGCGTGAAGAGCTTGCCGGGGCGCATCAAGCCTTCCTCCTTGAAAAAGCTGAGGCCGAGGAGCAGCAACGATTGGCCGCCGAGGAGCTGTCTCGGCGGGAAGGTGTACTTAACCAGCGGAAGGTCGACCTCGACACCCACGAGGACGACCTCGCCGCCAGGGAGCAGGCCATTGGCGGGGCTCTGAAGGAGGCGAGGAACGCAGCAGCCGCCGCAGAGACCGCCAAGAAGGACCTGGAGGCCAAGGTGGCGCAGACGGAGCTGTACCTGAAGGCGAGCGAGGAGAGGGTCACTGCGCTCAACGTGGAGCGGGAGAAAGATGCCCACACCAACTCTGAGCTGCAGGTATGTCTCTCCGAGAAGGGCAAAGAGCTCTCTGACGCCAGGAACTCCATCGCTGACTTAGAGCTGAAGGTTTCCACCTTGACTGACTCGCTCGACGCCGCCCGGGACCGCGAGACGAAGCTGAAGGACGAACTCCGCAAGGAAAGGGCCTTGGAGAGCGCCGCCGTCTCGGCGAACAACTTCAACCGGGCAGTGGAGAGCGCCGCCGTCTCGGCGAACAACTTCAACCGGGCAGTGGAGCAGTGGACCGATGAGCTGGTCACCTTCGCTGCCAATATTGACATGAAGATGATGGCGCTGAGGGCGGAGCATCTCGTGTACTCCCCGGACGAGAACCTCCCCCACAGCGCCAAGTTGAGTCTGTTCTTCAGGGGAATTGCGCCGGCGCTTGCGCGGCTGCGGGAGAAGATCCCCGTGCAGCTGGCCGACGAGGCGCGTCGGCTCTGCATGGGCACCAGGGAGCGGGTCTTGTCGAAGATCGTCTACCGCAACCCCGGCATCAACCTCGTCAATGTCCTCCACACCTTGCCGCCCGAAGCTGACCAGGAGGCGTTGAAGGCGCAGGTTGCCCACATCGTCGCCAAGGTGGGCAAGATCACGAGGCGTGAAGGCGACCGCGTAGATTAGATTCCTTTCATTCTGCTTCCTTTGCCGCTGCAAAGCATGTTACGGACAAGAATCTGTTAGTATTGCGGCAAGTTATCTTTGTAATATACATTCTTATTTTGAGCAACCAATGCAGTGTTATCTCCCTTGCTTTGGTCCCTTCACTTTGTATGCATTCCACCCTACGTTTTTAGGGAACTTGCCGGCAAAGGACCCTTGCCGCGAGCGCTGAGTGCTGGACTCTTAGCAGCCTGCTGGCAATACCTTCGCCGGCAAGAAACCTTGCCGCAGCTAGTCGCAGCACACTTAGGTTGCTGAGCGAACTCGAAAACGAAGTAAGGGCGCGACACTTGTCGCAGCTCACTTAAGTCGTTGAGCGTGCTCGAAACAAAGTAAGGGTGCGGCTAGCCACGGGTAGGTTCCTCCGCGCACAGGTTTTCCATACAAAGTGTGGTTGTTCAAGGAAGACAACTAAAAAATTTGAAAAGTTTGAAATACTCAAACTTGGGTAACTTAGCTTTCATGGGTTGCTTGCTCCCCGACAAGGCTTCTCTTTCTTGAACAGTACTTGGTTCATGCCTCCATCTCCTTCCCCCCCGGCAAACTTATGCGCGAGGAATATTCGTTCTGCTTAAGAGGGAAAGAAAAAGAGGAGGAAAAACAAGTATAGGGCCTCACGGCTTGCTAGTGCTTACCGGGTATGTGCGTTGCACAAGGTGCCAAACGATGCATGCAAATAACAAAGAAAAGCATGGAAATGACAAATAGTGCGAAGCACAAAAGCTTTACTGATGCACGGGATCTGCGCCCGGCTTTGTACAAAGGTTTACATGCAACAACGGCAAGACTTGTACAAAAGGTGGTTGCCGGAGCGGATCAAGGCAACCGCGCCTTATGGGTGAAACTTGCGAAGATGCTCTATGTTCCAGGAGTTGCTCACCGGTAAGCCTTCTTCGGTCTCAAGGCGGACTGCGCCGGGCCTTGTGACTTGTCTCACCCGATAAGGGCCTTCCCACCTCGGCGTCAACTTGTTGGAATTCTTGGCGGACTGAACACGCCGAAGAACAAGGTCGCCTTCCTCGAGACTCATGGCCCTGACCTTGCGGCTATGATAGCGACGCAAGGCTTGCTGGTATCGAGCAGCTCGTACAGCAGCCTGGAGACGTTCCTCCTCGAGGAGCAATGCATCATCTGGTCGCAGCTGCTCTTGCTCGAGCTCATCATAAGCGAGCACTCGAGGAGATCCGTATACGAGTTCCGTGGGGAGAACTGCCTCTGCTCCATAGACAAGAGCAAAGGGTGTCTGTCTGGTGGCTCGATTTGGTGTCGTCCTGATTGACCAAAGAGCCGCCGGCAGCTCCTCTAATCAGTTTCTTCCGCACTTGTGCAGCCTATCGAAGGTCCTTGTCTTGAGTCCGCGCAGCACTTCAGCATTGGCCCTCTCCGCTTGACCATTGCTCCTCGGGTGAGCAACAGAAGCGAAGCAGACCTTGGCGCCAAGGTCTTGGACGTACTGCATGAAGGTGCGACTTGTAAACTGTGTGCCGTTGTCGGTGATGATCCTGTTAGGGATTCCGAAACGGCAAACAATCGATCTGAAGAACCTGACTGCTGACTGTGCTGTCACCTTTCTCACAGGTTCCACTTCTGGCCACTTTGTGAACTTGTCGATTGCTACGTACAAGTACTCAAAGCCCCCGACTGCGCGGGGAAAGGGGCCGAGAATATCGAGCCCCCAGACCGAGAAGGGCCAGGACAAAGGGATCGTCTGGAGAGCTTGAGCTGGCTGGTGAATTTGCTTGGCATGGAACTGGCACGCTTCACACTTGGTTACTTGTGCAGTTGCATCTTGGAGGGCTTCTGACCAGAAGAACCCTTGCCGGAACGCCTTCCCGGCAAGTGCCCTTGCGCCAATGTGGTGGCCACATATGCCTCCATGTATCTCTGCCAACAGCTTCTGTCCATCTTCCCTGGAAATGCACTTCAACCTGACACCATTGAGTCTTCTTCTGTACAGTTCATTGCCAACGAACTGGTACATACTTGACTGCCTGGTTATTTTCTCTATCTCTTCTGGCTCGTCGGGAAGTTCTCCAGTTTGCAGAAAACGGACGATTTGCTATGCCCATGCTGGAGCCTGAGGCTCAACAACAAGGGCTAAAGGCATGAGGGTTGCTGCGGGAACCTCAGCTTCTACAGCAAGAACATGTGGCTCTGCCGGAGCTGATGGTCCCCCGGCAAGCCTGCCGGGGCAAGGCTTGTCGGGAACGCCTGCTTCAACTGTACAGACCCTTGGAACTGCAGGAGCAAACTGTTCCTCAGCATCTTGGCTGTTGATCTTGGGGACCTTGGCGGCGGCTTCGGGAAGATCCGCCGGCAAGTAGTCGCCGGAGACCAACTTTCTCTTCTTGTTTTGCCCAACTGATGGTGTAACGGATGGCTGAGTTAACTTGAGCACGAAGGTCCCTGGTTCCACAAGTAACTTCATTGCAGCACACATTGAGAGGCCATCTGCAATATCATTCTGAGCTCTTGGGACGTGCTCCATTTGTAGACCTTCAAAGTGTTCTTCAAGCTTCCTCACTTCATCAACATAAGCTTCCATCAAAGGGCTCTGGTAACTCTTATTCACTTGTCGGACCACCAACTGTGAATCTCCCCGCACAATCAACTTCTTGATCCCAAGCTCGGCCGCAATTCTGAGGCCGGCAAGAAAACCTTCATACTCTGCTGTATTGTTTGTCGCTTGCTCCTTGGGAAAGTGCATCTGGACAACATACTTGAGGTGCTCTCCGGTGGGCGCTATGAGTACCACGCCGGCACCGGCGCCTTGCAGCGAGAAAGCACCATCAAAGTACATTATCCATTCGTTGCTCGCTTCTTGGACGGGGACGCTTGTCTCTGGGACTTCTTCATCTGGCGTTGGGGTCCATTCTGCTATGAATTCTGCCAAGGCTCTGCTCTGTATGGTTGAAGTACTCTCAAACTTGAGACCAAAGCTTGACAGCTCCAGTGCCCACTCGACGATCCTGCCTGTTGCTTCGGGATTTTGTAATATCCTCTTCAACGGAAAGCGAGTGACCACCGTTATCTCGTGTGCTTGGAAGTAATGGCGCAACTTCCTTGAGGCCATGAGGAGGCCGAAAAGCAACTTCTGCACCCCAGAATATCTTGATCTAGCCCCCTGCAGAAGGGAACTTACGAAATACACTGGGCGCTGCACCATTTTCCTTCGCACTTCTCCTTGCTCCTGCGCAGGCTTGTCCTTGTCGGGGCCAGAGCTTGTCGGGGAAGCCCCCTGCTTGTCGCTGGATTCGCTTGCCGGTGATGTGGGTTCCTCATCTGCCTCCCTCTCCGCTACCAACGCAGCACTAACCACTTGATTGGTTGCCGCTAGGTACAGCAGCAACTTCTCTTGTGGCCTAGGTGCGACAAGTATCGGAGTGGAGGACAGGTATCCTTCCAAAGCTTGCAGCGCCGCCTCCGCTTCCGGAGTTCATTTCATAGGGCCTGCCTTTTTCAAAATTTTGAAGAAAGGCAGGGCGCGCTCTGCAGACTTTGAAATGAACCTGCTGAGGGCAGCCACACAACCAACAAGTCTTCTTACGTCCTTGACGCGCTTCGGGGCTTCAATCTGCTCGATGGCTTTTATCTTGTCGGGATTGGCTTCAATCCCCCTCTGGGACACAAAGAACCCGAGAAGCTTGCCGGAGGGAACTCCGAAGACGCACTTCTCTGGGTTTAGCTTGAGTTGGATCTTGCGCAGATTCTCAAAGGTTTCCTCCAAGTCTTGGATCAGAGTATCCTTGCTCTTGCTCTTGACCACTATATCATCCATGTAGGCTTCTACATTTCTGTGTATCTGTGGCTCAAAAGCAGTGTGCACCACCCTTGCAAATGTCGAGCCTGCATTCTTCAATCCAAAGGGCATGCGTATGAAGCAATATGTGCCGCATGGAGTAATAAATGCAGTCTTCTCTTCATCTTCCTTGGCCATGAATATCTGGTGGTAACCTGAGTATACATCAAGGAAGGAAAGCAGCTCACATCCGGCGGTGGAGTCAACAATCTGATCAATACGCGGCAAGGGAAATGGATCCTTGGGACATGCTTTATTCACATCAGTGAAGTCTATACAAAGTCTCCACTTCCCATTGGCCTTGCGTACGACAACTGGATTGGCTAGCCACGTAGGATGGATTACGCCTCTAACCAGGCCTTCTGCTTCCAACTTCTTTATCTCTTCGGCGATGAATTCTTGGCGCTCCACGGCTTGCTTCCTGACCTTCTGCTTGACGGGCCGCGCATGAGGACAAACAGCAAGCTTGTGCTCAATTACCTTCCTGGGAACGCCGGGGATGTCAGACGGTTGCCATGCGAACACGTCGACATTCACCCGCATGAAGGCAACGAGCGCGCTTTCCTATTTGGGGTCGAGTGTAGCGCTGATGGTGAAGGTACCACCAGTGCCGTCCTCCTTTGCAGACACCTTCTTGGTTGCCGGTGGAGCTGCCATTCCTTTCTTGCACTTGCCGGTGGAGCTCGATGGTGCGTCCTCGACGGCAGCGCAGCACTCGAAGAGGTGCGTTTGCCGGAGTGGGCCCCAGAGCTCTTGCCGGACTTGGTCTTGTTCTTCCCCCCGGGAGCTTTAGCGGCAAGTGTGTTGCTCTCTGCTGCGGCTGCTGCATCCCGGTAAATCTTGTCAGCGCAAATAAGCGCATCCTTCTTGTCGCCAGGGACAGAGATGACGCTTATCGGCCCCGGCATCTTGAGCATGTTGTATGCATAGTGGGAAGCTGCCATGAACTTGGCGAGGGCAGGACGGCCAAGTATCCCATTGTATGGTAATGGGATATCAGCAATGTCAAACGTGATTTTCTCCGTCCTGAAGTTGAGCTCCCCGCCAAAGGTCACTGGCAGCGTAATCTTCCCCTTCGGCTTGCTCCTTCCCGGGTTGATCCCTTGGAACGACCCGGTTTCCTCGAGCTCGCTGTCGGGGATCTGTAGTTTCTTGATCACAGCTGAGGAGATCAAGTTCAGGCCGGCCCCGCCATCAACCAACATCTTGGTGACCTTGAGGTTGCGGATAGTTGGTGAGACCAACATCGGCAAGCACCCGACCGCAGTTGTGCGGTCAGGGTGGTCCTCAAGGTCAAAGATGATGGGCGTGCCGGACCACTTCAGCAGCCTGCGTGACTCGACGGGCGGCTCAGCTGCATTCACTTCTCGCACCCACTGCTTGAGCTGGCGGTGGGAAGTGTGCAGAGAGGCACCTCCGTCGACACACAGAACCTATGTGGCCTTCTGGAACTCCTGCTCGCTGTTATCTCATTCTTCCATGTCATCATCGTCGTCTTCATCCTCATCCTTGTCGCGGCCCCGGGGAGGTCTGTCACCTTGCCGCTGCTTGGCCTTGCCGCGGCGTCCTCCCCGGACATTGAACGGCCGCTTCTTGCTGGGTTCTCCTCCGCCTCCTTGGGCCTTCTCCTTGTCACGTCGCTCATATTCAGCCTTCTGCTGCTCTACGAGGTATTCCACTCTTTTGCAGTTCTGGAGATCGTGGCCCTTGGTGTGGTGGATCTTGCAGTACTGCTTGTTGGAGCCGTCCTGCTTGTCGGCTGCCGCTACAGGGGCGGGCTCCTTGCCGGAACCGCCAGCCTGTGCTTTCTTGGCGGGAGCCTCCTTGCCGGACTACTCGATGGCCAGCACCTCCTTGCTCTTCTTCTTTCTGTTATTCCGCCGCCAGTTTTTCCTCGCCGGGGCGGCATCCTCGCTGTCGCTTCCTCCTGCGCCGGTATCCTCTCCGGGGAGTCTCCTCCCCTCTTCAGCGCGCGCGCACTTGTCAGCCAGAGCGTAGAGCTCGCTGACATCACGGATCTTGGTCATGGCCATCTCCTCCCTCATCCGGCGGTTACGCACGTTCTGGTGAAACGCGCTGATAACCGCGGCGGGGTGGACGTCGGGAATGTTGTGCTGGACGCGGCTGAATCTTTGGATGTATTTGCACAGGGACTCTCCCTCCTTCTGGGCGAGGATGTGGAGATCGCTCTCCTGGCCGTGGGGTTTGTGGCCGCTCGTGAAGGCGCCAACAAACTGGTGGCACAGATCTGCCCATGAGGAGATGGAGTTCTCCGGCAAGTGCATAAGCCAAGACCGGACGTTTGGCTTAAGCACTAGCGGGAAATAGTTGGCTAGGATCTTCTCGTCGCGTCCCCCGGCAGCCTGCACTGCTATAGTGTAGATACTGAGGAACTCCGAGGGGTGTGTCTTGCCGTCGTACTTCTCGGGTACGTCGGGCTTGAAATTCTTCATGCTGGGCCACTGGACTTGCCGCAGCTCACGGGTGAACACAGGGCAACCTGCCGCGTACGGCAAGTCACCTGGTTCACCGGGCGCGTGCGCGTCGATAGCGGTCCCAGCGCGCTGATCTGACTGTCTTCAGGCTTCTCGTCGACGCTCGATGCGAGTCCGAGCGTCCTCTTGTCGCCTGTCGTCTAGGACTTGGCGCTGATCGCGGCGAGCCCGCGGATCCGACGACGCCGTGGAGTCGTCGTCGACGTTGATCCGGCGGGGCGGCGTTTTCTGCTTCCGCAGCGGGGAGTGCACAGTAGTTGCACCCCCCGCGGTCTTGTCGCCATCGGCCTTCGCTTGGTCGACTTGCCGCGGCCGTGAGGTTGCCGGCTGCTGCGGCGCATCGTTGTTGGCGAAGGCGATGAGGCTCCGGATCGTCGCCCTCCAGTCTTCGGCCTTGTCCGCCGCTGGAGGGAAATCGAGGAGCAGCTGGGCCCTGGCCAGGGCCTCTGCTGGAGAAGAAGGAAACGGTGGCGAACGGTGCGAGGAGCGGGACACGCTCGGACTTCTAACCGCGTTAGAAGGAGCATGTTCCCGCCCCGACGACCGCGCCTTGCTCGTACCAGCGCGCTGGCCTTGAGCATCCCGTGATCCTCCGGCTTGGCCACGCCCCAGCAAGCGTATGGTACCTCCAGTACCACGCCGCTGCTGGTCTTGTACCTCCTGAGAGGGACGTGGTGCGTGCACGGACACCGAGGCTTTGGAATTCGCCCGGTCGTCCGTCATGTCCTTGGACTTGGTGGCGCCGTGAGTTTCCTCGCCGGCGACCACCCTTCCGCCGGCGTCTCCTCCACCAACCGTTGGTTCTGGTGGCGGTGGAATCGACGCAGACGGGCCTCCAACCTCCGAAGCCTTCTTCTTCGGAGGCATGTCGTTGTAGCTGATGAAGTTGATGAAGCTGAAGAACTTGCTGAAGGTTGCGCCCGCGTGAGCGCCGGATCAGGTTCGCACAACCTCGACGCACCCTACTTGGAGCGCCAAAGATGTCGGGGGAAACTGTCCTCCCACGAGCACCTATGGGACCGGAGCCCCTTCTACGTTGCGGTAAGGGAGCGGAGGGAGCACGGAGAGCAGATCGAGGGGCACACACGGGCAGTTTTACCCAGGTTCGGGCCGCGCGGACGCGTAAAACCCTACTCCTGCTTAGGTTGTATTGAGTTCTTGAGCTCGGGAGCTTGAAGTTCTACAGTACTAGCTACACCGAGCCAGAGAGTTGTCTAGGTTTCGAACCTCCTCTATGTTGTGCATGGGCCTCCTTTTATAGCTCAAAGGGGTCACCGACAGGTGTCAACGTAGAGGAGGGTAAAAGTGTAAATTTGGTGGTAGTTGCAACAGTGCATGAACAGTATATGAACAGTGGTCTTCACCTAACTTTGACAGTGGGGGACAAGGGCATTAAATGCCCGTCGCCGTCGCCCCCAAAAGCGTCCGTCCATGCTTCTCCGTTCGCCACGGCGGTAGCCTCGCCATCGTGGCTTGCCACCGTGTGCCCCAGGCTGCACAGCCGCCTGCCACGTGCCCCTGGAAGGGCCCCAGGGCGACGCGTGGGCAGATGAGCTGGAGCGCGGGCACACAGCGTAGGTTTCCCCGGCAAGCACCTTGCCGGGGTCGTGATCTTGCCGGGCCCGGAAGCTTGTCGCTTTCCGGGTCCTGCCGGGGTGCATGATGCGCTGAGACATCTCTTGAGGCATGTGTTCCTTGGCCTTCCTGGCAAGCTCCTCTTGCCAGGGTCTTGTGCTAAAGTGATAACCTTGGGCCTGGTGCGGCCTTCCCGGCAAGCTCCTCTTGCCGGGGCCTTGATCTTCTGACTTGTATACTTTGTTCTTGAATGGCTTCAGAGGGACCAGAACGGTTCCTAGCGAGCACGTGGTAAGCCCTGCCACGGGAAGCTGCTACTGCCCGTGCACAAGTTGGGGTACTAAGGTACCCCTATCTTAGTACACCGACATTTGGGTATCCTATGAAGACACATTTCTCCGACTTGGGTTTGAGCTTATCAAGTTGAAGCTTTTTCACATAAGCATCGCAGCCCCAAACTTTAAGAAACAACAACTTTGGTTTCTTGCCAAACCACAGTTCATAAGGCGTCATCTCAACGAATTTAGATGGTGCACTTATTTAACGTGAATGCAGCTGTCTCTAATGCATAACCCAAAACGATAGTGGTAAATCGGTAAGAGACATCATAGATCGTGTCGGATTCAGGGCTCCGCAAAACTCGATAAGTTCGAACACATGGGCGTGAATGAAGATCTCTCCCACTCACGTCTACCTAGCGCCTCGCTCTCATCTCGGTGGAAGGATTCAAGCAAACAACAGATAGAACACACAAGATTTTACCCAGTTTTGGGCCACCGTGTGGTGTAAGACCCTACTTCCTGCTTTGGTGGATTAGCCTCAGGCAAGCTGGGATATGAGCTAGTACAATGGTTTCTGGGCTCAGGAGGCGAGCTCAGGAGGGTTAGGAGGCAGTGTTCTTGTTCCTTGTGTGGTGGCTGAGTGTATGGATCGATCCCCCTCATAGTGGGAATCCTAGCTACTTATATAGGCGGCCATGGTCCTCTTCCCCGAAATGTTTAGGCGGGAAGGGATCCCACAACGCCCATTTTTGAGCGGGAACACAAGGACGTTCCTATCCTGACAAAAGTGGTCTTCGCCTGCAAAAGGATCAGGCGGTGACATGGTGGTGGGCTGGACGGTGACATCCTCCTTGTCATCCTTGCGGTCTTCGGTCTTGTTACACCAAAGGGGAAACATTTGCCCCACTCCTTGGGAACCAACGGCTGCGCTGTCCCCTTTGCACCGAAATGGCAACTGCGCCGCTGGCGGACGCTGGCACCCGCTAGTGCGGTGCGTCACTGCTGACATCACTGCCTCCTCCTGAGGCAGGCCTGGCCTTGGATTCTCCGCCCCTCCGGAGCACCTTGTTGAGGCTGCTCCCGAGGAGGTCTTGACGTCGTTCTCCTCGTGAGGGTCTTGGACAGCTGGTCGATCAGCTGGGCTATACTAGGCCATAGTAGGAGCGCGTTGCGGCCCGCAGACAGGCAAGTCTGGGTACCCTGGTTCCCAGGACACCGACAGTAGCACCGGGCACAAGGCGCGCGCGGAGTCGGCTTCGGGGCGAAGCCTTAGCCGAGGACGAAGCGCTGCGGGCCCCAAAAAGGCTGCGGGCCAGGCTGGCACGTGACGGTTGGATGGGACATGGGCGACTCCGCTTCCCACGTAGTCTTGGTAATTGTGTGACTTGACAACTTCTCAGCGCGGGCGGCGAGGCCATTATGGCTGCGCACGAGTGGGCGCCGGTTAGTCTTCTTGGCCTATATACAGGGGGTGAGGCGCCACGCCTCTCACTCGACTATCGCGGGCTGATCCCTGCTGCTTCCATTACTCCAAGGGCTTCCATGGCGCCGATTCGTAGGTTCTCGGTTGCGGAGAAGGGGAAGAGCTCGATGGTAGAGGCCGAGCGGCTCCCCTTGAAGAAGATGCGTCTTAGTTCTCTGGGTGCGTCCCTGAGATCGCCTGACGCCAGCACATAGTGCACGCGGGCGTCGCTAGGCTTCCCGCTTCCCTTGTATGCTCCAGCGGCAGGCAGGCGGAGTGGGGACGGCGACAGGGGTGGCGCCATCAGCCACCCGGAGAGACGGGCGTCTCCTCGCGCCTTGCTGCCGTCCCATTCTAATGATGATGCCCGCGAGTTCATCGTGTGGGCGGGGGCCCCTGCTACCTCTTGAGCTTGTGTTGTATTCCCTCGAAGAGGAAAGGGAGATGCAGCACAGTAGTGTAAGTATTTCCCTCAGTTTTTGAGAACCAAGGTATCAATCCACTAGGGGACCACGCGCGAGTCCCTCACACCTGCACAAACAAATAAGTACTTCGCAGCCAACACGATAAGGGGTTGTCAATCCCTTTACGGTCACTTACGAGAGTGAGATCTCATAGAGATGATAGTTTATATTTTTGGTATTTTTAGTTTAATAAAACAGCAAATAAAAGCGGTAAAAGTAAAGTAGATGTAGATTGATATGTTGAGAATAGACCCGGGGGCCATAGTTTTCTCTAGTGGCTACTCTCATGATAGCGATATTCTACGGCGGGTAAACAAATTACTGTCGACAAATTGATAGAAAAGCGAATAATTATAAGACTATCTAGGCATGATCATTGTATATAGGCATCACGTCCGAGACAAGTAGACCGACTCCTGCCTGCATCTACTACTATTACTCCACACATCTACCGCTATCCAGCATGCATCTAGTGTATTGAGTTCATAAGAACAGAGTAACACCTTAAGCAAGATGACATGATGTAGAGGGATAGACTCAAGCAATATGATGTAAACCCCATCTTTTTATCCTCGATGGCAACAATACAATACGTGCCTTGCTGCCCCTACTGTCACTGGGAAAGGACACCGCAAGATTGAACCCAAAGCCAAGAACTTCTCCCATTGCAAGAACTATAGATATAGTAGGCCAAACCAAACCGATAATTCAAAGAGACTTGCAAGGATATTATGAGCACACATAAAAAGTTCGGAGAAGAACCAAATATCTTTCATAGATAACCTTGATCATAAACTCACAATTCATCGGATCTCGACAAACACATCACAAAAAGAGATTACATCGAATAGATCTCCTCGAAGACCGAGGAGAACTTTGTATTGAGATCCAAAGAGAGAGAAGAAGCCATCTAGATACCAGCTATGGACCCGAAGGTCTGTGGTAAACTACTCAATACTCATGGTGAGGGCGATGATGATGATGATGAAGGCCTCATGATGGATCCCCCTCCGGTGGAGCTCCGGAACAGGCTCCAAGATGGGATCTCCACGGGAACAGAAGCTACGACGGTGGAATTAGGGTTTTCTCTCTGTATATGGAGTTTCTGGGGTACGTGGACTTATATAGGAAGAAGGAGGGCACCGGGGGACGCTCGAGTGGGCCTCGAGGCAGGGGGCGCGCCCCCCACCCTCGAGGGCCACTCGAGGCTCCCGTGACGTGGTTCTCAAGTTCCTCTGGCGTGATTTTCTCCAAAAATATCTCTCGCGAAGGTTTCATTCCGTTTGGACTCCGTTTAATATTCATTTTCTGCAAAACCCTGAAATAGGCAAAAACAGCAATCTGGACTGGGCCTTTGGGTTAGTAGGTTAGTCCCAAAAATGATATAAAAGTGAATGATAAAGCCCATTAAACATCCAAGACTTCATAAATAATAGCATGGAACAATCAAAAATTATAGATACGTTGGAGACGTATCAGCCCCTCCGCATTCATGGATCCTTCTTCCTCTGTTCCTGAGGGAGGTGCTCCCGGCCCGCGGCCGGGTGATGATGGAGCTGAGGCACGAGGGGTGATGCCTTCCTCCTTCGCATGCCGATGATGTCTACTACACAACCTTCTTCTTGTTGACGTTGTTGGGCCTCCAAGTGCAGAGGTTTGTAGGACAGTAGCAAATTTCCATCAAGTGGATGACCTAAGGTTTATCAATCCGTGGGAGGCGTAGGATGAAGATGGTCTCTCTCAAACAACCCTGCAACCAAATAACAAAGAGTCTCTTGTGTCCCCAACACACCCAATACAATGGTAAATTACAACACGAAATTACAACTCGATACTACAACAAAGTATGACTCTATATGAATGCCTCCGGCGGTGTACCGGTATGTGCAATGAAACAAGAGTGACATGTATAAAAATTATGCATGGTGCCTTTGCAACAAATACGATGTCAACTACATGATCATGCCATGGCAATATGACAATATGATGCGCGTCATATGAATGGAATAGTGGAAAGTTGCATGGCAATATATCTCGGAATGGCTATGGAAATGCCATGATAGGTAGGTATGGTGGCTGTTTTGAGGAACAATATGGTGGCTGTTTTGAGGAAGGATATATAGTGGGTTTATGGCACCGGCGAAAGTTGCGCAGTACAAGAGAGGTTAGCAATGGTGGAAGGGTGAGAGTGCGTATAATCCATGGACTCAACATTAGTCATAAGAACTCATATACTTATTGCAAAAATCTATGAGTCATCAAAACAAAGAAATGAACGCATGCTCCTAGGAGGGAGGTTGGTAGGAGTTAACCATCGCGCGCCCCCGACATCCACACAAAGGTTGGCACTCTACAAATACCTCATGCTCTAACTTCGTCACATAGCGGTTCACCATACGTGCATGATACGGGAATCACTAACCTTAACACAAGAATTTCTCTATTTCATAATAAGTCCACTAGCATGACTCTAATATCACTATCATCATGTCTCAAAACTATTATCAAGAATCCAACATCTCATTCTATTCAATGCACTTAGTGTGATTTTTTTACTACATTGACATTGGACGTTTATCATGCGAAGACTAGTTTCTTTAGCCTAAACACATTACCATGCTGTTTTAATAGACTCTAAAATAGATATAAGTGAAGCGTGAGACTTCAACAATTTCTACAAAATATTACCACCACCATGCTCTAAAAGATATAAGTGAAGCACTAGAGCAAAAACTATTCAACTCAAAAGATATAAGTGAAGCACATAGAGTGTTCTAATAATTTCTAGGCCAAATTTAACTCTCTCAAATAGTGTGTCCAGCAAGGATGATTGTAGAAAACTAACAATCAAAGACTCAAATTATACAACACGCTCCAAGCAAAACACATATCATGTTGCGAATAAAAATATAGCTCCAAGTATAGTTACCGATGGATGAAGACGAAACAGGGGATGCCTTCCCGGGGCATCCCCAAGCTTAGGATTTTGATTATATTGAATTTACTTGGGGTGCCATGGGCATCCCCAAGCTTAGGCCTTTGCTACTCCTTGTTCCATAGTCCATCAAAGCAATACTCAAAACTTGAAAACTTCACAACACAAAACTTAGGCACAAATTCTCATGAGCTCCGTTAGTATAAGAAAGCAAACCACTACTCAAACGTACAGCAATGAATTAATTCTTTGTTTATATTGGTGTTAAACCTACTGTACTCTAACTTCTCTATGGTTCATATCCTCCAATACTACTCATAGATGCATCGGAATAAGCAAACAACACACGAAAAACAGAATCTGTCAAAGACAGAACACTCTGTAGTAATCTGCAGGGTTCGCCTACTTCTGGAACTCCAAAAAGTTCAAACTAAATTGTTAAACTTGCGCAATTTGTCTACCAATTATCTGCAAAAAGAATCAACTAAAAATCACGCTCCAGTAAAATCCCACGACTACTTTAACGAGCGCTAACGATTCTGTTTTTCACAGCAAGATCATATAAATTTCACACAAGTCTTCCCAAAGGTTCTACTTGGCACAAACACTAAACAAAACATGAAACCACATATAATCAGAGGCTAGATGCAATATTTATTCCCTAACAGCAACAAAAACAAAAAAACAAAAAATTGGGTTGCCTCCCAACAAGCGCTATCATTTTACACCCCTAGCTAGGCACGAGACAAGATAGATCTAGGTATTGCCATCTTTGGAAGGAAATTCTTTGATTAAGCACTTATGATTCTTGGGCACTTCTTTGTCCCTATGAATAATCAAACTCTTGGGCAAGAAATCAAGAAATTCTAAAGTGTCAAAAGGGTCTCTTGCAAAAGTAAGAAAATTAGGGTGAACACTTATGGATTTGAGATCCACAAGTCTAGATGTTTCACCCTTGTCTTTAGGGACATACATGAACTTAGATAATTTAGTGGGGGTATTTGGAGTAGTTTTTATAGCGGAAAGAGCAGAACCCACATTAGTGATAACATCTTCAAGCTTATTGATTCTAGTAGAATCCTGATCTAGCTTTTCTTTAACTATGGGCTCTTTTTCCTTAAGATTTTTCAGAACAACTCCTACCTTGGATCCATATTGGGTGATTTCATTATGAATTTTTTTATCCAAGTTCTCTACCAATTCTATTGTAGCAAATTTGTTTTCAATGATTTCTAACCTTTGCATAACATGCTCCAAAGTTAAAACGGTCCCATTAACCATAAGAGGTGGTGAGCCAAATAATTCAGTCATAGCTTTATAAGAATCAATGGTGTGGCTACCCAAGAAATTCCCTCCGGTAATGGTGTCTAAGATAAACCTATTCCACGGAGTTATGCCAACATAGAAATTCCGTCAGGGTGCGAGTGTTGGAAATATGCCCTAGAGGCAATAATAAATAGGTTATTATTATATTTCCTTGTTCATGATAATTGTTTATTAACCATGCTAGAATTGTATTGATAGGAAACTCAGATACATGTGTGGATACATAGACAAACACCATGTCCATAGTAAGCCTCTTGTTAACTAGCTCGTTGATCAATAGATGGTCACAGTTTCCTCACCATGGACATTAGATGTCGTTGATAACGGGATCACATTATTAGGAAAATGATGTGATGGACAAGACCCAATCCTAAGCCTAGCACAGATCGTGTAGTTCGTATGCTAAAGCTTTTCTAAATGTCAAGTATATTTTCCTTAGACCATGAGATTGTGCAACTCCCGGATACCGCAGGAATGCTTTGGGTGTACCAAACGTCACAACGTAACTGGGTGGCTATAAAGGTGCACTACAGGTATCTCCAAAAGTGTCTGTTGGGTTGGCACGAATCGAGACTGCGATTTGTCACTTCATGTGACGGAGAGGTATCTCTGGGCCCACTCGGTAGGACATCATCATAGTGTGCACAATGTGATCAAGGAGTTGATCACGGGATGATGTGTTACGAAACGAGTAAAGAGACTTGCCAATAACGAGATTGAACAAGGTATCGGTATACCGACGATCGAATCTCGGGCAAGTACTGTACCGATAGACAAAGGGAATTGTATACGGGATTGATTGAATCCTTGACAGCGTGGTTCATCCGATGAGATCATCGTGAGCATGTGGGAGCCAACATGGGTATCCAGATCCCGTTGTTGGTTATTGACCGGAGAGTTGTCTCGGCCATGTATGCATGACTCCTGAACCCGTAGGGTCTACACACTTAAGGTTCGATGACGCTAGGGTTATAGGGAAAGTATGTGCGCGGTTACCGAATGTTGTTCGGAGTCCCGGATGAGATCCTGGACGTCACGATCAGTTCCGGAATGGTCCGGAGGTAAAGATTCATATATGGGAAGTCCCGTTTTGGTCACCGGAAAAGTTTCGGGCGCTATCGGTAGCGTACCGGGACCACCGGGAGGGTCCCGGGGGTCCATCGGGTGGGGCCACCGGCCCCAGAGGGCTGCGTGGGCCAAGTGTGGGAGGGGATCATCCCCAGGTGGGCTGGTGCGCCCCCCCCCCACCAGGGCCCAAGGCGCATCCAAGAGGGGAAGGGGGCAAACCCTAGGGCAGATGGACCCTAGGGCCCAATCTGGTGCGCCCCCTCTCCCTCTCCCCCTCTGGCCGCCATCCTTAGATGGGATATGAGGTGGCCGCACCCCTAGGGGTGGGAAACCCTAAAGAGGGCGCAGCCCTTCCCTTCCCCCTATATATATGTGAGTTTTGGGGCTGCCCACAACACGGTTTGACCTCTCTCGTTTGGCGCAGCACTACCTCTCTCCCTCCTCGTCTCTCGCAGTGCTTGGCGAAGCCCTGCTGGAGTCCCGCGCTCCTCCACCACCACCACGCCATCGTGCTGCTGTTGGATGGAGTCTTCCCCAACCTCTCCCTCTCTCCTTGCTGGATCAAGGCGTGGGAGACGTCATCGGGCTACACGTGTGTTGAACGCGGAGGCGCCGTTGTTCGGCGCATAGATCGGAATCAACCGCGATCTGAATCGTAGCGAGTACGACTCCTTCATCCGCGTTCTTACAACGCTTCCGCATCGTGATCTACAAGGGTATGTAGATGCACTCCCCCCCCCCTCATTGCTAGATTACTCCATAGATAGATCTTGGTGATGCGTAGGAATTTTTTTGATTTTCTGCTACGATCCCCAACAGTGGCATTATGAACTAGGTCTATGCGTAGTATCTTGCACGAGTAGAACACAAAGTAGTTGTGGGAGTAGATCATGTCAATTCTCTTGCCGTTACTAGTGTTATCTTGATTCGGCGGCATCGTGGGATGAAGCGGCCCGGACCGACCCTACACGTACTATTACGTGAGACTGGTTCCACCGACTAACATGCACTAGTTGCATAAGGTGGCTAGCGGGTGTCTGTCTCTCAAACTTTAGTCGGATCGGATTCGATGAAAAGGGTCCTTATGAAGGGTAAATAGAAATTGGCATAACACGTTGTGGTTTTGGCGTAGGTAAGAAACGTTCTTGCTAGAAACCTATAGCAGCCACGTAAAAACTTGCAACAACAATTAGAGGACGTCTAACTTGTTCTTGCAGCATGTGTTGTGTGATGTGATATGGCCAAAAGGATGTGATGAATGATATATATGTGATGTATGAGATTGATCATGTTCTTGTAATAGGAATCACGACTTGCATGTCGATGAGAATGACAACCGACAGGAGCCATAGGAGTTGTCTTATTTTATTGTATGACCTGCGTGTCACTGAAAACGCCATGTAATTACTTTACTTTAATGCTAACCATTAGCCATAGTAGTAGAAGTAATGTTTGGTGAGACGACTTCATGAAGACACGATGATGGAGATCATGATGATGGAGATCATGATGATGGAGATCATGGTGTCATGCCGGTGACGATGATGATCATGGAGCCCCGAAGATGAAGATCAACAGGAGCAAAATGATATTGGCCATATCATGTCACTGTTTGATTGCATGTGATGTTTATCATGTTTTACATCTTATTTTCTTAGAACGACGGTAGTAAATAAGATGATCTCTCACAAAAATTTCAAGAATGTGTTCCCCCTAACTATGCACCGTTGCTAAGGTTCGTTGTTCCGAAGCACCACGTGATGATCGGGTGTGATAGGCTCTAACGTTCGCATACAACGGCTGTAAGCCAGATTTACACACGCAATACACTTAGGGTTCAATTGACGAGCCTAGCATGTACAGACATTGCCACGGAACACGGAAGATCGAAAGGTCGAACATGAGTCGTATAGAAGATACGACCAACATAAAGATCTTCACCGTTGATGACTAGTCTGTCTCACATGATGATCGGACATGGCCTAGTCGATTCGGATCATGTATCACTTAGATGACTGGAGAGATGTCTATCTGAGTGGGAGTTCATTAGATGAACTTAGTTGTCATGAACGATAATCTAATTTGTCTTCGCAAATTATGTTGTAGACCAATAGATGCGTTGTAGCTCCCTGTTTAATACGATCCTAGAGAAAGACTAAGTTGAAAGATATTGTAAGCACTGATGCGGACTGGGTCCGTAGTCCGAGGAGTGTCCTCACTGCTACACAGAAGGCTTACGTCTTTGATGCACCGCTCGATGTGCAAACCCCTACAACGTCGTCTGTGGATGTTGTGAACACCTAACAGACACATCCTGATGACTACTTGATAGTTAAGTGCACCATACTTTACGGCTTAGAATCGGGATTCCAATGACATTTTGAACGCCATAGGACATATGAGATGTTCCAAGAGCTAAAACTGGGATTTCAGGCTCATGCCCGTGTTGAGAGGTATGAGACCTCTGACAAGTTCTTTTGCCAACAAGATGGAGGAGAATAGCTCAACTAGTGAGCATGTGCTCAGAGTGTCTGGGTGCTAAAATCACTTGAACCAAGTGGGAGTTAATCTTCCAGCTGAGATATTGATTGACGGAATTCTCTAGACACTATCACCAAGCTGCTAGAACTTCCTGATGAACTATGACATGCAAAGGATGGAGATGATCCTGGAGCTATTAGCGGTGCTTAAGACTGCAAAAGTAGAAATCAAGAAGGAGCATCAAGTGTTGATGGTTTAACAAGGCCACTGGTTTCAAAAGGGGCAAGGGCTAGAAGGGAAACTTCATGAATGGCAAACCAGTTGTCGCTCTGATGAAGGAACCCATGGTTGAACCCAAACCTCGAGACTAAGTGCTTCTATTGTAAGGGCTACGGTCACATGGTAGCGGAACTACCCCAAATACATGGTAGATAAGAAAGCTGGCAACTTCAACAAAGTATTTTTGATATACGTGTTATTGATGTGTACCTTACTAGTACTCCTTGTAGTATCTGGGTATTGGATACCGGTTCAGTTGCTATTATTAGTGACTTGAAGCAAAAGCTACGGACTGAACGGCTACTAGCTAAGGGCGAGGTGACGATGTGTGTTGGAAGTGTTTCCAAGGTTGATAATATCACCATCGCACGCTCCCTCTACCTTTGGGATTAGTGTTGAACCTAGATAAATGTTATTAGGTGTCTACGTTGAGTATGAATATGATTAGATCATGTTCATTGCAATACGGTTATTCATTTAAGTTAGAGAATATTGCACTCCTCAAACGGCATCAATCCGAGCACAGCAATTGTAACATTGGAGAACAATTGCCGGTTTGAATCTTTGAAATTAAAACTCGGACGGCTCAAACGGGAGTGCAATGACATGGGGACTTTGATGAGTGCCTTGGTGAAGTACGGAGACTCAGATAATACCAAGTATCCGGAGCCAGAAGGAGATAAAGCGGGAAAGGCCAGCAAGACTGGCAAACCGGCACCAGCTAATCCGATTACTTCAAGTGTGTTGGGCAAACGGAAACCGGAAAACAGCTCCGATTTTGTGGCTAATACAAAGGTTCAAGGCGGTTTTCAGGGTAGTCAGCAAGGTCCCACTCGCCAGACCGGTGGAGGAAACCCGGGTTGGGAGCAGGATTTGGATCAACCCTGTATAAAGCATAGCGGAAGAAAGGGGCCTGCACGGCACACGGCAAGAGAATGCCTGAACCCTATGATAGCAGGGAACGGCCATTTTAATCCTCTTAACCAGCCCCCAAACGGCGGTTCAGGGCCCGGGTTTTATGGTCCGGGTTACCAAGGGAACAGCTCCGGTTCAGGATATAGGGGCAATAACGGTTATCAAGGGAACAACGGTGGTTATCAATCCCGGCCAGGCGGCCAAGGTAGTCAAGGAAACTACAATGGTCAAGGAAATCAATCACATTATCAAGGTGGTTATCATGGTCAGGGAAATCAATCGTATCATCAAGGTGGTTACAACAATCAGAATAATCAGCAGCAGGGCCAAGGGAGTCACAATAACCAAGGAAATCAGCAGCATCAACGTCCGCAGCAACAACAGCAATCCGGATACCAGAGTAATCCGAAGGAGTTGAGCAGCGGTCAATATCATGTTTTCACCACAAGTTTATGCAAGAGAGACCAGAAGGTTTTAAAGCGGGCTGTTAATGCGGTAGAACCGGCGACGCCACAGTTTCTACGATGGTCAGAGTAGCCCATTGTTTGGAGCAGAGAGGACCACCCGTTACGGGTAGATAATCCAGGACATTTAGCCTTGGTGGTGGCACCTCAGGTGGGAGGATACAGGTTCACTAAAGTTCTCATGGATGGAGGTAGCAGTATCAATATATTATATTACGAAACCTTTCGCTGTATGGGTCTGACAGATAAACAGTTAAGGACATCAAACACAGTGTTTCACGGCGTGGTCCTAGGTAAGTCAGCTTATCCAGTTGGTAAGATTGACTTAGAAGTTACCTTTGGGGATGAGCATGATTCCAGATCGGAGATGATCACCTTTGAGGTTGTCAAAATTAAAAGTCCGTATCATGCTTTGTTTGGGAGGACGGTTTATGCTAAATTTATGGCTAGGCCATGTTATGTTTATCTGCAGCTCAAAATGCCAGGTCATAAAGGCACAATTACGGTGCACGGCAGTCGTAAGATAGCAGTGGAATGTGAAGAAGGTGATGCAGCTTATGCAGAAGCGGTATGTGCCACGGAAGAGTTAAAATTTTATAAGGATAATGTTGATCCGGCAGACATGACTCCGCTGAAGAAGCCAACCACCGAGCATGATCCGGCTTTGAAGTTTAAATCCGCGGAAGAGACTAAGCAGGTCGATTTTGTGCCCGGAGATTCGTCTAAGCAATTTACCATCAGTGCTAACTTGGATCCTAAATAGGAAAGCGCGCTCATCGAGTTCATCCGTGAGAACCGGGATATCTTTGCATGGAAGCCTTCTGACATGCCAGGTATACCGAGGGAACTCGCTGAGCACAAGTTAAATATTGATCCGAAGTTTAAACCGGTAAAACAGTATCTGCGCCGCTTCAACGAAGAGAGGCGCAAGGCTATAGGAGAAGAAGTGGCCAGGCTTTTGGCGGCAGGGTTCATAGTAGAAGTGTTTCATCCGGAATGGTTGGCTAATCCGGTGCTAGTTCTAAAGAAGAATGGGAAGTGGAGGATGTGTGTGGACTACACAGATCTCAATAAAGCTTGCCCAACTGATCCTTTTGCTCTACCTCGCATTGATCAGATTATTGATGCTACAGCAGGGTGTGAGCGGCTGAGCTTTCTGGATGCGTACTCAGGCTATCACCAGATCAAAATGGCAGTTGAAGACCAAGAGAAGACAGCATTCATAACCCCTTTTGGTGCTTTTTGCTATGTGTCTATGCCTTTTGGGCTCAAGTGTGCGCAGGCAACTTATCAGCATTGTGTTCAGAATTGTTTGAAGGGGCAGATAGGAAGGAACGTACATGCTTACGTGGATGACATTGTGGTTAAATCAAAGGAGGAAAGGACAATGATAGAAGACCTCAGAGAAACCTTTGATAATCTTCGGACTTACAGGATGATGCTCAATCCGGAGAAATGTGCCTTTGGTGTCCCGGCTGGGAAGCTTTTGGGATTCCTAGTCTCGAACCGGGGAATAGAAGCCAACCCGGAGAAGATCAAGGCCATCATATCTTTGACGAAACCAGCTTGCATTAATGATGTTCAGCGCATAGCTGGCCGGATCACGGCGTTGAGCCGGTTTATCAGTCGCTTAGGAGAAAAGGCGATCCCGCTTTATCAAATGTTGAAGAAAACGGACCGTTTCATTTGGAGCGATGAAGCGAATACAGCGTTTGAGAACCTGAAGCAGCAACTAGCGAAGCCGCCGGTTTTAGCTGCCCCTATCGACAAGGAGCCTTTGCTATTATATGTTGCTGCAAACACACGGGCAGTTAGTGTTGCGATTGTGGTTGAGCGCAAGGAAGCAGGGAAAGAACATCCGGTTCAGCGCCCGGTTTACTATGTGAGCGAAGTACTCATCGAGTCGAAGCAAAGATACCCTCATTGGCAGAAACTGGTGTATGGGGTGTTCATGGCAAACCGGAAGTTGAAGCATTATTTCCAAGGGCATCCGATAACTGTGGTTAGCTCAGCTCCGTTGGGAGATATAATCCAGAATAGAGAAGCAACAGGCAGAATAGCCAAGTGGGCCATTGAGCTCAGTCCACATGAATTGAAATATGTACCACGTACTGCTATAAAATCTCAGGCACTGGTGGACTTTATCAACGACTGGACAGAATTACAGACTCCAGAGGAGAAGCCAGATCTCACTTATTGGACGATTCACTTCGACGGCTCGAAGCAGTTGGAGGGCTCAGGGGCCGGAGTTGTTTTAACTTCCCCCAGAGGTGATAAATTTTGTTATGTCCTTCGGTTGTTATTTCCTTGTACTAATAATGCAGCAGAATATGAAGCCTTACTTCATGGTTTGCGGTTGGCAAAGGAGATGAATTTAAGCCGGGTTAAGTGCCTAGGCGATTCAGACCTAGTGGCACAGCAAGTTTCGGGCAAGTGGGATTCAAGGGATCCCCTCATGGCGCCTTATCGACGAGAGGTTGAAGCGGTTGCAGGTTACTTCAAAGGGTATCAGGTGGAGCATATAGACCGGCGGAAGAACGAAGCAGCTGACGCTTTAAGCCGGCTAGGGTCGCAACGTAAACCGGTACCACCAAACACCTTTTTGGATGAATTGCACAAACCTTCGGTTCAAGTACTTTCAGAGGATGATCTAGCTGTTCCGGACCCAGAGGCACAGCTGGTTGCGGCAACCCATGTTATTCCGGATTGGACGTTACCTTATTTGGTATATTTAAGCCGAGGAGAGTTACCAGAGGACGAAGATGAAGCACGGCAGATAATCCGGCGCTCCAAATCTATGACAATTGCCAACGGGGAGCTACACCATCGTAGCACCTCTGGAGTGTTTCAACGGTGTGTCTCAGCTGAGGAAGGTCGTGAGATTCTAAGGGAGATTCATGAAGGGGATTGTGGTCATCATGCCGGATCAAAATCTTTGGTGGCTAAAGCTTTCCGACATGGCTTTTATTGGTTAACCGCACATGCAGATGCGGCAGACCTGGTCCGCAAGTGTGATGCTTGTCAGAAATTCTCAAGACGTGCCCTTGTTCCGGCACAAGAACTCCGGATGATACCAATAACTTGGCCTTTTGCAACTTGGGGGCTTGACATGGTTGGTCCCTTCAAGAGATCCCAAGATCAGAAAACTCATCTACTAGTGGCAGTGGACAAGTTTACAAAGTTGGTTGAAGCGGAACCTATAAGCAAGTGTGATGCGGCAACGGCGGTTAAGTTCATCAAAAAAGTAATATTCCGGTTTGGTTTTCCACACAGCATCATCACAGATAACGGCACCAATTTATCTCAGGGTGAGATGGAAGAATTCTGTCACCGAGAGCATATTCGTTTGGATGTATCTTCTGTGGCTCACCCCCAATCCAATGGTCAAGCAGAAAGGGCAAATCAGGAGATTTTGCGTGGAATCAAGCCCCGGCTTATGACACCTTTGCAGAGAACCCCAGGGTGTTGGGTTGAAGAATTACCCTCTGTACTTTGGAGCATTAACACTACACCAAACCGGTCTACAGGTTATACACCTTTCTTCATGGTTTACGGTGCAGAAGCAGTTCTTCCAAGTGACATACGCCATGATTCGCCAAGGGTGGCGGCCTATGTAGAAGCCATCAATGAGGAGGCAAGACAAGACGGTTTGGATCGATTGGATGAAGAGCGTGACATAGCTGCAGCACGGTCGGCGATTTATCAACAAGATCTGCGCAGATATCACAGTCGCCGGATTAGAACCAGGACATTCCAGGAGGGTGACTTGGTACTCCGGCTTATCTAAGATCAAACAGATATGCACAAGCTATCCCCGCCATGGGAAGGGCCCTTTGTGATCAGCAAAAATTTACACAACGGGTCATATTATTTGGTGGACATTCGAGAGCACAAAGATTCACGGACATCAGAAGAGGAGACGAAAAGGCCATGGAACATTGCTCATCTACGGCCATATTACACTTGAGCCATAGGCTTCCATGTATCCTATGTATATATTATGAATAATGAATAAACCGGCACCCTCGGTAAACCGGGGGCTCAGCCTTTTTTCCACATACATAAAATTGGCGGCAAGTATCCATGTCAGTTTGTTATCAAAGAATCATATTTCAATATTAGCTGGTTTTTAGAAACTAATCTTTGCAGGGTGTGTGAAGGAGCGGTAGAACTCACAGGAGCAAGAGATTATATCCGGTTCAAGAAAAGAAAAACCCCATAAAAAGAAAAACCTGCAGAGTCAGGAGGAACGTCAGAGGCCCCTGGGGACAGTCGGGTTCGCCCACACCCCCTTGAATGGCTATGTTACGAATATTTGGGTTCCCTGAACAGTGGGTACGCCCACATTCAAATGATGGCCCGGCCCCTGGGGACAGTCGGGTTCGCCCACACCCCCTTGAATGGCTATGTTACGAATATTTGGGTTCCCTGAACAGTGGGTACGCCCACATTCAAATGATGGCCCGGCCCCTGGGGACAGTCGGGTTCGCCCACACCCCCTTGAATGGCTATGTTATGAATTTTTGGGCTCCCTGAACAGTTGGTACGCCCACGTTCAAATGATGACCCGGCCCCTGGGGACAGTCGGGTTCGCCCACATCCCCATGAATGGCTAAAC
>LR738711.1:771661417-771740676 GCA_902687465.1 Secale cereale | reverse complement strand
GGTTCCCTGAACAGTGGGGATGCCCACATTCAAATGATGGCCCGGCCCCTGGGGACAGTCGGGTTCGCCCACACCCCCTTGAATGGCTATGTTATGAATTTTTGGGCTCCCTGAACAGTTGGTACGCCCACGTTCAAATGATGACCCGGCCCCTGGGGACAGTCGGGTTCGCCCGCATCCCCATGAATGGCTAAACTTTGTGTTGAGCCTGGCAGCTCTTTGAAAAAGCCTCGATTGCATAGCTTGATTTACCATAATTATGTGTTTCTTGATGTTTTTTGTGTTTCATAACCTTTTTAACCAAGGGGAACAACTTTAGAAGTTGACTGTCTATCTAGTGTTATAAGTCTGGGTCATGAACACCAGCGAGAGTTAAACCGGCGTTCATCGTAACCCGGTTCGACTTCATGATGAGCTGACAAATTGGCAGCACGCAATCAGATACAAGTTACAAATTGCTGAACCGAGAAGAGAAATATTTATGGACAAGTTGAGCGGAAGAGTTTCAAGGACTTATTAGAATTGATGAAGACTGATTAAGGTAATTTTAACCATCCTGCCGGTTTAAGGTATTTTGGCTACATGCAATTCAGATATCACAGTTATTTGTTAAAGATATGCTTATTAGTTATACCAAGAGAACAAGTTAATCAGTCCAGTGGTAAAACCACTAGGACATATTTTTCATCTTTTTTATGGACAGAGCAAGGAATCCGCATCAATCAACAAGTCAGCGAACGAGTACTTTATAAAGACCAAAAGCCGGATCACAGTGCATTAAGTTTCAGCTAAACCTATTACAAGGCATAAAAGCCAAATAGTTGGAAGCATTGTTTACGGAATAACAATTATGATTACAGCAGTAACATTCAAGATTCCGCTTCTCCTTGCCGGGATGATTGGCCACCATCTTGTTCCGGAACATCCTCCTCCTCGTGAAGCGGCGGGAAATCTGGTGCACGCCAATCAATCTTGGCCAAGGCACGGAAATATACTTCATCGTTGATCAACTCAGCAGGATCAATATCAGGAGCAAAAGTGTGAGGACGAACCGGCGGAGTTAAGTTTGCAACATCGTAAACCGGTCGTTCCACCCGCTCGTTTTGCAGGTCATATGCTGGATGGTATCGAGACAAGTCAGCTTCCACCGCAATCTTGCTAGCGAGTGGACGCATTTCCTTTGTCAGAGCGTACAGATCCTTCTCATCAAATGCTGAACCGTCTTCCTTGGTGTCAGGAAATCCGGTTAACACTTCTGCCGGATCAATATCTGGAACCCAAGCTTTAGCCCTTGTAAGGGCCAGAAGAGCACCTCCTCGAGCAGCCGATTTCTTCACCTCTTCAAGACGAGTTGGCAGAATGGACAAACTGTTCAAAGTAGCCTTGATGGTTGAAGGAGCCGGTTTACCAAAGGAAGTAGCACTGATAATCCTTTGTGCTCCAGAGTATAATTGCTCAACCAAGGTATAGCAAGCCTTCAGTTTTTTCCGTACATCATCCCCAAGATGGGAGACACGGCGTCCTACATACAACAATGAAAGTTAAACCGGTACAGGTTACAGGTTGCAAAGATAACAGACAAGAGTTCAGGTTATGCTTACCAAAGATAGCAGAAGTCATCAAATCAATTTGACACTTTAACCCGGTCAATTCTTCAGTAACCGGGTTAAGTGCTCCTTCAGCATCCTGAACACGTTTTTCAAGATCCTTTTTCTGGACTTCAAAAGTAGTCCGTTCCTCATCAAAGAACTTCTTTAAATCTTCAGCAGTCTTTAAACTTACTTGAAGTTCTTTCTTCGGCTTTGAAGCGGCTGACTCAGTCTCTATAAGTCGGCTTCGAAGTTCACTGATTTCTACAGCATTCCGGTTCAGCTCAGCCTGTAAACAAAAGTTCAAAAACAAGGTTAGAAATTACAAAGTCTCAAGCACACAACCAAGTTGTCTACTTGACACTTGGGGGCTAATGGCAGTTGAAGTAAGACAGCAAAGACAAATTGAGAATACAAGTCTCAAGCACACAACCAAGTTGTATACTTGACACTTGGGGGCTAATGGCAGTTGAAGTGATACATCAGAAACAATTTTTTGAAATTACAAGTATCAACTACATAACCAAGTTATCTACTCGATACTTGGAGGCTAATGTATGGATCAGCAGTTCAAAACTACAAAGTTCCGGCTTACCTTCAATAAAGCAGATAAACCGGAACTTGGGGGCTGTCATAATATAAAGAGGCGTTGAAAAAAGACAAAGTCAGAAGAGGAAAACTTACTTCATATTTTTCCCTCATCAGGTTTACTAGGCTGGCTTCATAATCCCGGCTACTATGGAGCCGGTTAAGATATCCGGAATAGATGTCCTGAGCACTCATACTTGAGAGACTGGAGATATCAGTACTCCACTTCCCCTTCTCCTGAGTCACCTTTTCCGCTTTAGCTGTATGTTTTGCTAAAACGGTGGGTTCGGCTGGCGCAACATAAGCAGAGCCAGTAACCACGACATCAGGGGAAGTGGGTGCATTGGGAGGAGAAGCTTCAGTTTGAGCCGGATTAGGAGACGCCGGGTTAACTTGAGGAGAGTTAACCCGGGCCGGACTTGGTGGGTCTTGGATGTCTTCAGCAGCAGGTGTGTCAAGAGCGGGTTCGTCAACCGGAGCAGCTGGAGTACCTTCAGGAGGAACAGCGGTAGACGGATCAATCGCCGGTTCATCAGTAGAAGGATCAGCAACAGGCTTTTTAGCCTTGGCTCTTTTGCTGGGTTTCGGTTTGCTGGAAAAACAAGCAAAAATAAGTTAACATTATAATGGAAGGGGGGATCATGAACCGGAAGAAGTAAAGAGAATTACCCCGGGACGGTCTTCAAAGGTGGAAGCTGTGTAGCGGTTGATTCGCCAGAAGAAGACAGTGGAGTTTCCTGATAATCAGGATCAGTCGGTTTAAGTGGTTTTCTGATAAGACCGGCCTTGGGGTGAAGAAGAGTTGGAGAGAGCATCACCTCAGCACGGCGTTTTCGAGCCGGAGTTAACGAAATTCCAGAGGACTCCACTGCCAAGCCGCTATGGCGAGTGGTCCGGCGCAAAGCTTCGTGCTGTTGTTTCTTCAAAGTAAAATTGGGATCCAACTTAGCATAAGGATGATAAAATTGATACTTTCTAACAGTCCGACGGCTCTTTTGAGGAGGGGGTTCTGAATCGGAAGAAATAAGGGTTACCTCAATCTCCGCCGGGTTATCACCTTCGAGTGGATCCTGTGAAAGGCCATCATTAGATATGTGAACAAGTATATAAAAGCAAAATGTAAACCGGAGTAAGGCATACCTTGGAATCCGGATCATCATCCTCGGAAGGAGAACCGGCATCAACGGCTGCTTTCCTTTTCTTGTTTGCAGGAGTTTTTCGGCGAGCTTGCTTTACAGGTTTTTCCTGAGGTTTTCTCCTCCAGAAAGGGTCATCAGCCTAAATGAAAAAAGCAAGGGCAAGTAAAAGACGGTTCAAAGAGGACGGTTTATAAAATACAAGTTAAAGACGCTCACTTCAGGCAGCTTATTCTTCTTGAAGTATGGGGCCAAGCCAACTTTAGTGCAGTCTGTTAGAGCAGGATTGACAATTTTCTTGGCCGATTCAATTACTTCCGATTCAGAAAGCTTCTCCTTAGAAAACCTCTGAGGATCATCCGATTTACCGGAATAATTGCACATCAAATCAGGGCGCCGGCTTAAGGGAAGGATGCTCCTGTATAACCAGCAGCGAAGGAAATCAGTGCCGATCAGGCCATTGGCCATGAAAGCTCACAGCTTGGAGAGCTGTGGAGAAAACTGGATCCGTTCAGCAGCACTTAATCGTTGTGGCAAGGGGTGATTTGCCGGGATACGAGTTTCACGATAACCCGGCAAAGGGTTTTCACCTTCAGGAGATGTGTCTACACAGTAAAACCAGGACTTGTTCCAGTCCTTAGGATGAGTGTGCAAGGAGGCGTGAGGAAAAACTGCATCCCTCCTTTTCTGAATACTAATCCCACCAAGCTCTTGGTGAGGCCCGCTGGTGAACTCAGTACGCCGGTTTGCATGGAAGAAATCACGGAATAAATCAACTGACGGCTCTTCTTGCAGATAGGCTTCAGAAAACACTTGGAAATCGCAAATGTTGGAAACCGAGTTTGGTCCGATGTCCTGCGGGTGCAACTGGAAGGTACCAAGAACGTCCCGGAAAAATTTTGAACCGGGGGGAGAGAAGCCTCTGGAGATATGGTCCAGAAATACGATAACTTCCCCGGATCTAGGAGTGGGAGGGCACTCGTTACCCGGGGCACGCCATTTTAGCTCGGCCCGAGGCCCTAAGGTGCCGATGCTCGACAATTTGACTAAGTCTTCCTCAGTTACGACAGAGCGGACCCAATCGCACGAAACATACTGCTTAGCCATTTGAGCAAACTGCTGAAGAAAAGAAAAGTACATAAACCGGATTATGAACATACAAATGATCCGGGACTTATACATATTGTGCAGTGGAGAGAACGGAGAACTAGCTGGCATGGTTAAACCGGCAATCATAATACAAGTTATATCATTTCCGGTTTAAAATGGCAGTTGAAGAGGAATAGTTAAGTCATTGCATCAGTCTACATCGTTTCCGGTTTATGACATGATGATCTAAACCGGAACATACTTAGCGGATCTATCGAAGAGAAAAACAGGTTTTCAACGCATTGCTAAGGAGGAATAGATCTGAGCATACTGAGATAAAGAAACGAAAATTACACGGGAAATCTACAGAGGTCCAACTCAGAGCAGACGAGCTTACAGGATGTGCATAAAAAATGAGACCTAAAGCAGGCAACAGCAGAAATAAAAACGGCAAGATCTAAAGGACCTGACGCATCTACAGCAGAATAGAAATGGAAGAAGATCGGAAAGGTAAAGATACTACGGAGTTGCAGGTTTCAGAGAAAGAACATTACGAAGCTTGCGGAGAACTCTAATGGCGGAACGGATAAAACTATAGAGTCACTATGACGAAGATCTAATCTGATGCTAAGCGGGAGACCTACGGAATAGGGTTTAAAAGTTACAAAATTTCTATGAGAAAGGTATCTATGAAGAGACGAAGCTTCATCAGAAGCCCTAATGGCGGAAGAACACCAGCAAAGTAATGGCGGACACAGATCTACAATGAGGAGGATAAACATACCAGGGACAACGGGAATCGGTGGCGGAGAGAATCTGGACGAATCAGGTTGATGCAGCGGCCTGAGGAGCTCTTGATCCGACGAGACGATGGCGGCGCTCCGAGCTCGGGATCTAATGGAGTTCTTGCGGGTCAGGAAGCGGAAGGAGGAAGAAGACGCGAGAAGGAAGAATGAGGAGGGGCGGTATTATTTATAGGCAGAGAGGCAGACGCGAAGCGACAGGTGCGGTAATCAAGGGAGCAAAATCGGATAAAGATCCTTTAAACGCCTCGATTCTCGGGATAACCATTAAAAACAAACTACAGTACAGCTGGCGGCGTAAAATGCGGAGATGATGTCATTGTCAGACATTAATGATTTCGGAGGATGACGTCAGAGCCGGTTTACAAAGATGAAGACAGAAGAAAATTACAGGAGACGACGGAGACTGATATGAACAAGTTCAAATCATTCTGGGGCCTAATGTCAGGGATATGGTTAATAGGTATAAACCGGATATTGTAAACCGGCTTAGTTATATCGTACTTGGTTTATTATTTTAGTAGAGATTACGACCCACGAGATTTCAAGGCCCATGTATAGAAATACGGTTTGTAAACCGCCAAAGAGATGTAACTTGAGAGATAAGAAAGAAAGGGCAGAGACCGAGGCGGACACGATTATGAGCCGGCCTCGGGACTCTGTAAACCGGACCAGGCGTCACCTCTATATAAAGGGACGACCCGGTACCGGTTCAGGGACAAGCAACAATCGATCCGTCGAGACGCAGGCAAGCGATTCCGCTCCCTGTAAACCGACGCCCAAGCAATACCAAACCAACTAGACGTAGGCTTTTACCTTTTCGAAGGGGCCGAACTATAAAACCCTTTGTGTCCTTTGTGTGCCATGAACCCTTTCAAGCTAACCCGTGCGATGGTTCCATCATCAAGTCCGCTAAACCGGACATCTGCCGTGTTAATTCCACGACAATAATGGTTATTCTATTTACATGAATAATACCTTTATGGTCATGCACCCAATGGTTTATTGAATCTCAATCATAGGAATACACATGATAATAATAGGAACGCCAAAAGATGTAGAGTTAACAATGATAGTACCACTTTCTTGTGGCACTGCCGCTTAGGTCATTTTGGCATAAAATGCATGAAGAAACTCCATGCTGATGGATGTTTGGAGTCACTTGATTTTGAATTGCTTGACACATGCGAGCCATGCCTCATGGGCAGGATGACTAAGATCCCGTGTTCAGGTACAATGAAACGGGCAAATGACTTGTTGAAAATCATACATGCTAATGTGTGTGATCCAATGAGAATTAAGGCGTGTGGTGGATATCGTTATTTTCTCATCTTCACTGATGATTTGAGTAGATATGGGTATATTTACTTAATGAAGTAAAAGTGTGAAACGTTTGAAAAGTTCAGGCAATTTCAGAGTGAAGTTAAGAATCATCATAACAAGAAGATCATGTTCCTACGATCTGATCAAGTGGGGATTTTCTGAATTACGAGTTGGGAAATCACTTAAGACATTGTGGAATTGTTTCACAGTTGAAGCCACCTGGAACACCACAGCGTAATGGTGTGTCCGGACGTCGTAATCGAACCTTATGAGATATGGTGCGATCTATGATGTCTCTTACTGATCTACCGCTATTATTTTGAGGTTATGCATTAGAGGCGGCCTCATTCACTTTACATAGGGCACCATCTAAGTCCGTTGAAACGACGCCGTATGAACTATGGTTTGGCAAGAAACCAAAGTTGTCATTTCTTAATGTTTGGGGCTGCGATGCTTATGGCTACAGCCAGAAAAAGCTCGAACCCAAAACGGACAAATACATCTTCATAGGATACCCCAAAGGTAATAGTTGGGTATACCTTCTATCTCAGATCCAAGGGCAAAAATGTTTGTCGCTAAGAACGGGTCCTTTCTCGAGAAGGAGTTTCTCTCGAAAGAATTGAGTGGGAGGAAGATAGAACTTGATGAGGTTGTCGAACCCTCACTTCAACCGAAGAGTAGTGCAACACAGAAAGATGTTTCTGTGGAACCTACGACTGTTGAAGAGGAAACTAATGATAGTGATCATGAAGCTTCAGATCAAGTTGCTATCGAACCTCGTAGGTCGACAAGGATATGTACTACTCCTGAGTGGTACAGTGATCCTATCTTAGAAGTCATGTTGTTGGACAACGATGAACCTACGAACTATGGAGAAGCGATGGTGGGTCCGCATTCCGACAAATGGTTAGAAGCCGAGAAATCCGAGATAGGATCCATGTATCAAAACAAAGTATGGACTTTGGTGGACTTGCCTGATGATCGGCAAGACATTGAGATAAATGGATCTTTAAGAAGAAGACGAATGTGGACGGTAATGTCATCGTCTATGAAGCTCGACTTGTGGCAAAGAGTTTTTCACAAGTTCAAGGAGTTGACTATGATGAGATTTTCTCACCCGTAGCGATGCTTAAGTCCGTCGGAATCATGGTAGCATTAGCTGCATTTATGAAATCTGGCTTACGGATGTCAAAACAAGTTTCCTTACCAGTTTTCGTAAGGAAAGGTTGTATGTGATACAACCAGAGATGTTTTGTCGATCCTAAGGATGCTAAAAGGTATGCTAGCTCCAGCGATCCTTCCATGGACTGGAGCAAGCATCTCGGAGTCGGAATGTACGCTTTGATGGAGTGATCAAAGTTTTTGGGTATACAAAGTTTGTTAGAAACTTGTATTCACAATAAAGTGAGTGGAAGCACTACAACATTTCTGATAAGTATATGTGAATGACATATTGTTGATCCGAAATGATGTAGAATTTCTGGAAAGCATAAAGGGTTGTTTGAAAGGAGTTTTTCAAAGGAAGACCTGGATAAAGCGGCTTACATAATTGGGCATCAAGATCTATAGAGATAGATCAAGACGCCTAATGATACTTTCAAAAGGAACACACACCTTTGACATGATTTTGAAAGAGTTCAAAATAGATCAGTCAAAGAAGGAGTTCTTACCTGAGTTGTAAGGTGTGAAGTTGAGTAAGACTCAAAGCTTGACCACGGCAGAAGAAAGAGGAAGGACGAAGGTTGTCCCCTATGCTTTTGTCATAGGCTCTATACGGTATGCCTTGCTGAGTACCGCACCTGATGTGTGCCTTGCCACATGTCTGGCAAGAGGGTACAAAGGTGATCCAGGAGTAGATCACCAGATAGCGGTCAAAATTATCCTTAGAAAAAAAAGTAAATTTTTCTCGGTTATGGAGGTGATAAAGAGTTACGTCGATGCAAGCTTAACACCTATCCGGATAACACTGAGTAGAGATACCGGATATGTATAATGGAGCAACAGTTTGGAATAGCTCCAAGTGGAACGTGGTAGCAGCATCTATGATATGACATAAAGTTTTGCGCAGTACATAGGGATCTGAATGTTGCAGACCCATTGACTACAACCTCTCTCACAAGCATAACATGATCAAACCCAGAACTCATTGAGTGTTAATCACATATTGATGTGAACTAGATTACTGACTCTAGTAAACTCTTTGGATGTTCGTCACATGGCGATGTGACCCGTGAGTGTTAATCACAAGGCGATGTTAACTAGATTATTGACTCTAGTGCAAGTGGGAGACTGTTGGAAATATGCCCTATTATATTTCCTTGTTCATGATAATTGTTTAGTATCCATGCTAGAATTGTATTGATAGGAAACTCAGATACATGTGTGGATACATAGACAAACACCATGTCCCTAGTAAGCCTCTAGTTAACTAGCTCATTGATCAACAGATGATCATGGTTTCCTGACCATGGACATTGGATGTCCTTGATAACGTGATCACATCATTAGGAGAATGATGTGATGGACAAGACCCAATCCTAAGCCTAGCACAGATCGTGTAGTTCGTATGCTAAAGCTTTTCTAAATGTCAAGTATCTTTTCCTTAGACCATGATATTGTGCAACTCCCGGATACCGTAGGAATGCTTTGGGTGTACCAAACGTCACAACGTAACTAGGTGGCTATAAAGGTGCACTACAGGTATCTCCGAAAGTGTCTGTTGGGTTGGCACGAATCGAGACTGGGATTTGTCACTTCGTGTGACGGAGAGGTATCTCTGGGCCCACTCGGTAGGACATCATCATAGTGTGCACAATGTGATCGAGGAGTTGATCACGGGATGATGTGTTACGGAACGAGTAAAGAGACTTTCCGATAACGAGATTGAATAAGGTATCGGTATACCGACGATCGAATCTCGGGCAAGTACTGTACCGATAGACAAAGGGAATTGTATACGGGATTGATTGAATCCTTGACATCGTGGTTCATCCGATGAGATCATCGTGAGCATGTGGGAGCCAACATGGGTATCCAGATCCCGCTGTTGGTTATTGACCGGAGAGTTGTCTCGGCCATGTCTGCATGACTCCCGAACCCGTAGGGTCTACACACTTAAGGTTCGATGACGCTAGGGTTATAGGGAAAGTATGTACGTGGTTACCGAATGTTGTTCGGAGTCCCGGATGATATCCCGGACGCCACGAGGAGTTCCGGAATGGTCCGGAGGTAAAGATTCATATATGGGAAGTCCCGTTTTGGTCATCGGAAAAGTTTCGGGCGCTATCGGTAGCGTACCGGGGCCATCGTGAGGGTCCCGGGGGTCCACCGGGTGGGGCCACCGGCCCCAGAGGGCTGCGTGGGACAAGTGTGGGAGGGGACCAGCCCCAGGTGGGCTGGTGCGCCCCCCACCAGGGCCCAAGGTGCATCCAAGAGGGGAAGAGGGCAAACCCTAGGGCAGATGGGCCCTAGGGCCCAATCTGGTGCGCCCCCTTCTCCCTCTCCCGCTCTGGCCGCCACCCTTAGATGGGATCTGGGGTGGCCGCAACCCTAGGGGTGGGAAACCCTAAAGAGGGCGCAGCCCCTCCCTTCCCCCTATATATATGTGAGTTTTGGGTCTGCCCACAACACGGTTTGACCTCTCTCGTTTGGCGCAGCCCTGCCTCTCTCCCTTCTCGTCTCTCGCAGTGCTTGGCGAAGCCCTGCTGGAGTCCCGCGCTCCTCCACCACCACCACGCCGTCGTGCTGCTGTTGGATGGAGTCTTCCCCAACCTCTCCCTCTCTCCTTGCTGGGTCAAGGCGTGGGAGATGTCATCGGGCTGCACGTGTGTTGAACGCGGAGGCGCCGTTGTTCGGCGCTTAGATCGGAATCAACCGCGATCTGAATCGCAGCGAGTACGACTCCTTCATCCGCGTTCTTGCAATGCTTCCGCGTCGCGATCTACAAGGGTATGTAGATGCACTCCCCTCCCCCTTGTTGCTAGATTACTCCATAGATAGATCTTGGTGATGCATAGGAAATTTTTTGATTTTCTGCAACGATCCCCAACAGCGAGAACGGGTGTAGATTGGTTTTCGGTGGCTACGGAGGCTTTCGGCGGCTGAACTCCCGATCTAGGTTAATTTCCGAAGGTTTTAGTATTTGTAGGAATTTGTGGCCTAGGTCCCACGTCAGGGGGGCTTCTGGGTTGTCCTCAAGATAGGGGGGCGCCACCACCTTCCCAGGGCGCGCCCCCACCCTCGAGGGCAGCCCATGGCTCTCTTGGCCCAACTCTTTTGCTTCGGGGGCTTCTTTTAGTCCAGAAAAAATCATAAAAAATTGGCTCGTCAGTTGGACTCTGTTTGATATACCTTTTCTTTGAAAATCAAAAACAAGGAAAAAACATAAACTGGCACTGGGCTATGGGTTAATAGGTTAGTCCCAAAAATCATATAAAAGTGTATATAAAAGCCCATAAGACATCCTAGAAGGATAATATAATAGCATGGAACAATCAAAAATTATAGATACGTTGGAGACGTATCAAGCATCCCCAAGCTTAATTCCTGCTCGTCCTCGAGTAGGTAAATGATAAAGAAAGAAGTTTTGATGTGGAATGCTAACCAATATAAGTTTTCAATGTAATTCTCTTAATTGTGGCATGAATGTTCAGATCTGAAAGATTCAAGATAAAAGTTTATATTGGCATAAGAAATAATAATACTTCAAGCAATACTAACAAAGCAATCATGTCTTCTCAAAATACTATGGCTAAAGAAAGTTATCCCTACAAAATCATATAGTGTTGGCTATGCTCCCTCGTTATCACACAAAAATATTCATATTATGCACAACCCCAATTTCAACCAAGCATTTGTTTTCATACTCTATCTTTTCAAACCTTTCAACTTTCACGCAATACATGAGCGTGAGCCATGGATATAGCACTATGGGTGGAATAGAGGTGGTTGTGGAGAAGACAAAAAGGAGGGAGATAGTCTCACATCAACTAGGCATATCAACGGGCTATGGAGATGCCCATCAATAGATATCAATGTGAGTGAGTAGGGATTGCCATGCAACGGATGCACTAGAGCTAAATATGAATGAAAGCTCAACAAAAGAAACTAGTGGGTGTGCATACAACTTGCTTGCTCACGAAGACCTAGGGCATTTGAGGAAGCCCATCGTTGGAATATACAAGCCAAGTTCTATAATGAAAATTCCCACTAGTATATGAAAGTGACTAAACATGAGACTCTCTATATCATGAAGAACATGGTGCTACTTTGAAGCACAAGTGTGGAAAAAGATAGTTGCAATTGTCCCTTTTTTTTGGGCCTTTCTTTTTTCTTTGGCCTTTTTTTTTCTTTTTTTCTGTTTTTTTTTTTGCGGAGGGGCTTTATAGATTCAGCCTTTCCTCTCATGGGACAATGCTCTAATAATGATGATCATCACACTTTCATTACAACTTGATTATTACTACTCGATACTACAACAACAAAGTATGACTCTATATGAATGCCTCCGGCGGTGTATCGGTATGTGCAATGAAACAAGAGAGACATGTATGAAAAATTATGCATGGTGGCCTTGCCACAAATACAATGTCAACTACATGATCATGCATGGTAATATGACAATATGATGCGTGTCATATGAACGGAATGGTAGAAAGTTACATGGCAATATATCTCGGAATGGCTATGGAATTGGCATGATAGGTAGGTATGGTGGCTGTTTTGAGGAACAATATGGTGGTGTTTTGAGGAAGGATATATAGTGGGTTTATGGCACCGGCGAAAGTTGCGCGGTACAAGTGAGGCTAGCAATGGTGGAAGGGTGAGAGTGCGTATAATCCATGGACTCAACATTCGTCATAAGAACTCATATACTTATTGCAAAAATCTACAAGTCATCAAAACAAAGCAATCAACGCATGCTCCTAGGGGGGAGATTGGTAGGAGTTAACCATCCCGCGCCCCGGACCTCCACACAAAGGTTGGCACTCTACAAATACCTCATGCTCTAACTTCGTCACATAGCGGTTCACCATATGTGCATGATACGGGAATCACTAACCTTAACACAAGAATTTCTCAATTTCATAATAACTCCACTAGCATGACTCTAATATCACTATCCTCATGTCTCAAAACAATTATCAAGCATCCAACATCTCATTCTATTTAATGCACTTAGTGTGATTTTTTTAGTACATTGACATTGGACGTTTATCATGCGAAGACTAGTTTCTTTAGCCTAAACACATTACCATGCTGTTTTAATAGACTCTCAAATAGATATAAGTGAAGCATGAGAGTTCAGCAATTTCTACAAAATATTACCACCACCATGCTCTAAAAGATGTAAGTGAAGCACTAGAGCAAACAACAAACTACTCCGAAAGATATAAGTGAAGATCAATGAGTAGTTGAATAATTATGTAACTATGTGAAGACTCTCTAACATTTAAGAACTTCAGATCTTGGGATTTTATTCAAACAGCAATCAAAACAAAAAGAAAATAAAATGACGCTCCAAGCAAAACACATATCATGTGGTGAATAAAAATATAGCTCCGAGTATAGTTACCGATGGATGAAGACGAAAGAGGGGATGCCTTCCTGGGGCATCCCCAAGCTTAGGCTTTTGGTTGTCCTTGAATTTTACCTTGGGGTGCCTTGGGCATCCCCAAGCTTAGACTCTTGCCACTCTTTGTTCCATAGTCCATCAAAGCAATACTCAAAACTTGAAAACTTCACAACACAAAACTTAGACAAAAATCTCGTGAGCTCCGTTAGTACAAGAAAGCAAACCACTACTCAAAGGTACTTCAATGAATTCATTATTTATTTATATTGGTGTTAAACCTACTGTATTCCAACTTATCTATTGTTCATACTTCCCAATATTACTCATAGATGCATCGGAATAAGCAAACAACACACGAAAAACAGAATCTGTCAAAAACAGAATAGTCTGTAGTAATCTGCAGGTTTTGCCTACTTCTGGAACTCCAACAAATTCAAACTAAATTGGCAAATTTGCGGAATTTGGCTACCAATCATCTGCAAAAATAATCAACTAAAAGCACGCTCCAGTAAAATCTGAAGACTACTTTAGCGAGCGCTAACGATTCTGTTTTTCACAGCAAGATCACATAAACTTCACACAAGTCTTCCCAAAGGTTCTACTTGGCACAAACACTAAAAAACATGAAACCACATCTAATTAGAGGCTAGATGCAACATTCATTCCCTAACAGCAGAAAAAACAAAGAAACTAAAATAAAGTTGGGTTGCCTCCCAACAAGCGCTATGGTTTAACGCCCCTAGCTAGGCATAATGATGCTCACATAAAAGAAAAGAATTGAAACTTAAGGGGAGCATCATGAAGAATATGGCTATCACATTTAAGTCTAACCCACTTCCTATGCATAGGGATTTTGTGAGCAAACAACTTATGGGAACGATTATCAACTAGCATAGGAAGGGAAAACAAGCACAACTTCAAAATTTTAAGCACATAGAGAGGAAACTTGATATTATTGCAATATGCAAAAGCATATGTTCCTCTCTCATAATAATTCTCAGTAGCATCATGAATGATTCAACAATATAACCAGCACATAAAGCATTCTTTTCATGATCTACTTGCATAGAAATTTTACTACTCCCATCATAAGCAAAATTCTCCTCATTCATAGTAGTGGGAGGAGCAAATTCAACAAAATAACTATCATGTGAAGCATAATCCAATTGAAAACTAAAATCACGAAGAAAAGTTTCATGGTTATCATTATTATTAATAGCATACAAGTCGTCACAATAATCATCATAGATAGCAACTTTGTTCTCATAATCAATTGGAACCTCTTCCGAAATAGTGGATTCGTCACTAAATAAAGTCATGACCTCTCCAAGTCCACTTTCATCAATATAATCATCATAAATAGGAGGCATGCTTTCATCATAATAAATTTGCTCATCAAGACATGGGGGACTAAACATATCATCTTCATCGAACATAGCTTCCCCAAGCTTGTGGCTTTGCATATCATTAGAATCATGGATATTCAAAGGATTCATACTAACAACATTGCAATCATGCTCATCATGCACATATTTTATGCCAAGCATTCTATGTAATTCTTCTTCTAGTACTTGAGCACAATTTTCCTTTCCATCATTTTCACGAAAGATATTAATAAGATGAAGCATATGAGGTAACCTTAATTCCATTTTTTTGTAGTTTTCTTTTATAAACGAAACTAGTGATAAAACAAGAAACTAAAAGATTCGATTGCAAGATCTAAAGATATACCTTCAAGCACTAACCTCCCCGGCAACGGCGCCAGAAAAGAGCTTGATGTCTACTACACAACCTTCTTCTTGTAGACGTTGTTGGGCCTCCAAGTGCAGAGGTTTGTAGGACAGTAGCAAATTTCCCTCAAGTGGCTGACCTAAGGTTTATCAATCCGTGGGAGGCGTAGGATGAAGATGGTCTCTCTCAAACAAACCTGCAACCAAATAACAAAGAGTCTCTTGTGTCCCCAACACACCCAATACAATGGTAAATTGTATAGGTGCACTAGTTCGGCGAAGAGATGGTGATACAAGTGCAATATTGATGGTAGATATAGGTTTTTGTAATAAGAAATTATAAAAACAGCAAGGTAACTAAAGGTAAAAGTGAGCACAAATGGTGTTGCAATGATAGTAGACAAGGCCTAGGGTTCATACTTTCACTAGTGCAAGTTCTCTCAACAAGGATAACATAATTGGATCATATTACTAGACCTCAACATGCAACAAAGAGTCACTCCAAAGTCACTAATAGCGGAGAACAAGCGAAGAGAATATGGTAGGGTACGAAACCACCTCAAAGCTATTCTTTCTGATCGATCTATTCAAGAGTCCATAGTAACGTTCAATCTATCATAGAGTTCGTACTAGAATAACACCTTAAGACACAAATGAATCAAAACCCTAATGTCACCTAGATACTCCATTGTCACCTCAAGTATCTGTGGGCATGATTATACGTTATGCATCACATAATCTCAAAAACATCTATTCAACCAACACATAGAACTTTAAAGAGTGCCCCGAAGTTTATACCGGAAAGTCACGACGAAAACGTGTGCCAACCCCTATCCATAGATTCCCAAGGTCACGGAACCCGCAAGTTGATTACCAAAACATACATCAAGTGGATCACATGATATCCCATTATCACCACAGATAAACACGTGCAAGACATACATCAAGTGTTCTCAAATCCTTAAAGACTCAATCCGATAAGATAACTTCAAAGGGAAAACTCAATCCATTACAAGAGAGTAGAGGGGGAGAAGCATTATAAGATCTAACTAGAATTGCAAAGCTCGCGATACATCAAGATCGTGCCATCTCAAGAACACGAGAGAGAGATCAAACACATAGCTAATGTTACATACCCTCAGCCCCGAGGGTGGACTACTCCCTCCTCGTCATGGAGAGCGCCGGGATGATGAAGATAGCCACCGGAGAGGGATTCCCCCCTCCGGCAGGGTGCCAGAATGGGTGTGGATTGGTTTTCGGTGGCTACATAGGATTTCGGCGGTGGAACTCTCGATCTAGGTTAATTTCCGAAGGTTTCAGTATTTATAGGAATTTTTGGTGTAGGTCCCACGTCAGGGAGGTTTCTAGGCTGTCCTCGATATAGGGGGGCACCACCACCTTCCCAGGGCGCGCCCCCACCCTCGAGGGCAGCCCGTGGCTCTCCTGGCCCAACTCTTTTGCTTCGGGGGCTTCTTTTGGTCCAGAAAAAATCATAAAAAATTGGCTCGTCAATTGGACTCCGTTTGATATTCCTTTTCTGCGAAACTCAAAAACAAGGAAAAAACAAAAACTGGCACTGGGCTCTGGGTTAATAGGTTAGTCCCAAAAATCATATAAAAGTATATATAAAAGCCCATAAGACATCCTAGAAGGATAATATAATAGCATGGAACAATCAAAAATTATAGATACATTGGAGACGTATCAGCCGACGTGGAGGTGATCTCTTCTGGCCAGGTCTTCATGACCTGGGGTTGGGGCGTGGTGCGTCGCGCCTGCGCCCCCGCCGGGAGGCACATTCTTCATTTCGTGCTAGATACGACGGACACGATGACCTTCAAAGTCTTCGAGGCGGACGGCCGTCGACTGCCATGTGGCGCGGGGAATGGTCTCACCGGCGACCATTCCCTATGCCATCAGGGCAGCGAGGCGCTCGCCATTGGCTACGCCTCCAACTCTCCTGGTAGCAGTTACGCTACCCCTGAGACGGCCTCGAGCTCCGATGAGAGCTATGAGCCGCCAAGTCGCCGCCCCTATTGCCGGAGGGAAACGGTGTCCTCTCGGCGGCGTCGTTGTTGAAGGAGTTCAAGCCGCATTCCTCGGGAGCTTCTTCCTTAGCTTAGTTCCAGCGGGACATGATGGAGGGCTCCATAAGGGCATGTAAATTCTTGTAATACTTTTGCTATTGTTCGGCGTTATAAACTTATGTCCTGCATGAGACCCTTGTTAGAGCATGACTTTCCCTTCCTTCTCTTCTCGCGGTAATTTAGGGCCCTATGCCTGCGAGACCCAGTCCCGGGACAAGCCTCAGCCTGTGCTGGTATGCCAGGTCATGATGCCGTGGTCAAGGCTAGGAGGTGAGGGGTCCAGGGTCCGGTAGGAGCCCCCGAGGCGCGATGCTCATGAGGTCCCTCTTGGCGTGCAGGTAGCCGCCCACCGGTCCATCGCGAAGGGTTTTCATGCCCTAGCGGATTCGTGATTATAGTGGGTGGAGGCGTAGGTACGCGAGTGGGTGCGGCGTTGAAAACTTATCTCAGCGATCCTGGTGGTCAGCTGGTGGTGGTACTTGATTTTCCGTTACCCTCCCTTTGGGGCGAGGTTATGTGTCCAGATGTCTTCATGAGGAGGTAACGATGGTCGCTCCTAAAGCCTTGGGGGCAAGGGTCGCGGAGCAGGTGGAGGCGTTCCTCCAGGCCACTGCTACCGCAGCCGAAGAGGAGAAGGCCGGTGATGACGCGCCCGGCAATGCCTGATCCGTCCTGTTCAGAGAGAGAAGTGGGGGTGCCTTAGGGTGGCATAAGAACTTTGTTCGAATTTGAAAAACTTGGTGTTATTGTAATAGCTAGACGACTTCCATGCTTGCTTCCTTTCATGTTTGCTTAGGTGCTCTGCATCGGCAGGGCCCAACCCCGCGCATACCTCGATCGCCATTGAGCCCTCCGGATGACCGGGATTACCGTAGTAACTAGACTCAAGGGATGAGGGGCTACGTGGCCAGTGAGGCCCTTGGGTCGCGATGCCCAAGGGCCCCCCTTGACGTTCAAGAAATCCCATTTTTGTTCTGCGTCGGCAGGGGCCAACCCCGCACATACCTCGATTGCCATTGAACCCTTCGGGTGACCGGGGTTATCGTCATAACTAGACTCAAGGGATGAGGGGCTACGTGGCTAGTTAGGCCCCTGGGTCGCGATGCCCAGGGGTCCCCCTTGACGTACGAACGGCTCTCATGAAGGACAACGAGCACCATACCTTGCCCACGAGCCTTCGCGTGGGATGGGGGCACGAGAAGGCCAGGTGTCTGGGCACCTGGTAGGGTGGCATCTGCCAGGCGTGACCTGAGCATAGCCCCCGTGCCTAGCCCCCCTCGCGACACCCATCCAAGGAGAAGCTGTGAGCGTCGTGAGCTGAAAAGCTCCCTGAGGTTGGTGCGACCACTGGGGGCCACCCTCAGTTGTTTATAACTAGCACGGAGCATAGAGCTACCACACTTGCGCGGAGTGTGGGCATAACCGCGCCTCGGTTGTAGCGGCTAGCACGGAGCTTGGTGCTTCCACTAGTTCGTGGTCATAACCGCTCCTTGGTAGGATCTGCCAGCGCGGGGCTTGGTACTTCCACTGGACCATGGGAGGGAGCCTCCCACCGGGAGAGACTCCGGGGCATGTACAGCCTCGTCCTGACACGTGGCTTGCACGGTAGGACAGCCAAGGTGTATATGGGCCCTCCTCAGGACAAGCTGAACGACTCCGAGGAAGTTCTCGTGAGCTTACGCATCACCCATGAAACCCTACCCTGAGGCGGGTTGCGCCTGAGTCTTCTTCTGCAAAATGTGAAAAGAGAGGTGTTGTGTCGACCTGCGCCGAGTGCATCTCTAGAGGGTATCGCATGAGAAGGCCGCAGCACCAGCGACCCCAGGAGGTGACGTCACGGGAATGGCTCGCGAGACAGAGCTCAGCCACTAGATTTGTCGACGCTGCAGGGACGGACCCGAGCACAGACGTCGTGCCCAGTCTTCTGATGCAACGATCCAAAAGAAAAACAACCGGCGCGCGGTTCCCGCGTGAGCGAGGCACCTGGCACGGGCCCCTACTTACCCATCCACGATTAGCCCATGCGAGAACAAGGCACCAAGGACCATGGGAGATGACGTCACGGAAATGGCTCACGAGACAGAGCTCAGCCCTTGGGTTTAGCGACGCTGCAGGGATGGACCCGAGCATAGACGCCATGCCAGTCCTTAATCATGGGGCGGTCACGAGTGGGCTCACAAGGGCTCATGACCTTAGTGGTGGTGAGGACGCCAAGCATGTAGATAATGCGAATGGAAAGAAACATCTAGCCTTGACCATGCTAAAAGGGAGATAACCGCGGAGGAACAGCCCCCATCGGTCCGAGGATGATGCAGCCCAAGAGGCACCCTCGATTGGATACCTGAAGTGTCACCTGATACTTGTCGAATGAGAGTTGGGGTAGCTGAAGACACGAGCCGTGCGGGTTGCTCCCGAGGATCGTCGGGCTCCTGAGACCCAGGGGCTCTGGAGGCTCTCAGTGGTCGCGCGGGTCCGGTTCTCGCTCTGTTGGACCGCCTGCCACTGAGCCTCCCGAGCCCCCAAGGCCTACTGCGCGAGATGCTGGAACATGGCAGCTGCGTTGCGGAAGACGAAGAGTGTGCGTACGTAGCTGCAGGGGAGGGCCCTCCTTCGGCCGACCGCCGTCGGCCAGAAGGGCTCCTAAGAGGCGGCTCGGTTGAGACCCGCGATGTCGACGCAAACGCAGAAGTGGTCGCGCGGGCTGCGAGCGGGTGAACTTGGGGTTGTGCGGTTACGCCCACCGCGGATGAGTCTTGTGTACTAAAGTTCCTCGGTAACTTGGTCGATGAAGTCCTGAGCCCCCAGCGCTGAACGGCTCACGCTGGGCTCACAAAAACGCGCGTCAAGACACGCTTGCAGGTGGTGCTTGAACACCTCCCTCGAGAAGTCGGTTAGCCCGAGACACTCCAGAGGAGAGCCCCCGAGCCCGTCACGAGAGGGGCGTCGAGCGCGCCTCCCTATGCGAGGGTGGAGGGCGCCTTGTCAGCAGGCGCAAGTCCTGAGGCTAGGCCGTCGGGAGCCTCTGCGTCCTGAGGTCCGTCGACTGGTAGGTTCTTCTTCTTCTTGGGGGCGGTCTGCTGGGTGAGGACGGCCCCATCCTCATCGAAGCATTCGACCACCGCGATCTGGTAGGCACGCTCTAGGGAACGCATCGCTTCCTTCTTGTCGGAGGCGATCGTGATGACTCCGCCGCTCCCGGGCATCTTGAGGATGTTGTAGCCGTGATGGGTCGCCGCCATGAACTTGGCGAGGGCAGGATACCCAAGGATGGCATTGTACGGGAGGTGGATGTTGGTGACGTCGAAGTCGATGAGCTTGGTGTGGTAGTTATCGCGGTCACCGAAGGTGACGGGGAGGCGGACCTGCCCCATCGGGAGTGTGGAGCCATCCGTGACTCCGTAGAATGGCTTGGTCTGGTGGAGCTGATCGTAGGGAATCTGGAGCGTCTCGAAGGTTTGGACGGAGAGGACGTTGAGTCTTGCTCCGCCGTCGATGAGGGTCTTGGTCACGAGGACGTTATTGATGGTCGTGGAGCAAAGCATCGGGAGGGTGCCTGGGGCTGCAGTGCACTTGAGCTGGTCCTTGGGGTCGAAGGCAATGACTTGCTTGGTCCACCTGAGGTTGCGCGCGGTGTCAGGCCTAGGAAGTGCCGCATTCACCTCACGGGCAAACTGCTTGAACATGCGGTGGGAAGCTGGGGCATGGGCTCCTCCCAAGATGCATGCAACCGCACGCGGTTCCTGGAAGCCCCCTGCCCCGTCTCCCTGGCGGTCGTCGTTGTTCCTCCTTGGCGGTGGTGGCAGCGGAGGCAGGCCTCCATTGCCCTGAGGGCGACCCTCACGAGGCTGGTCGCACCAGGGGCATCACGAGGCTGCTCCCGCCAGTGGTCTTCACGAGGCTGCTCACGCCACCCTTGGCGTGAGTTCCTGCCATCCCAACGTCCTCCTCCTCGACCTCCTCCACGGCCGTAGCCGCGGTTGTCGCGCTCAGGGCACTGCCCGATGCGCCCGCCATGCATCGCCCTGAGCTCCTGGCAGTCATCAGTGTTGTGGCTGTGGACATTGTGGAAGACGTAGTATGGTCGGTTGTCTCTGGGGAGGTCATCATAGCCGCAGCCACGCTTCACTTCTGGCTCCGTAGCCAGCATGGCGGGTCCCTTGCGCTTCGATTCCTTGGCCTTGGTCTTCTTATCGTCCGCCTCCGCCTCAGGCAGCTCCTGGAGGGAGAGGTGTCCTTCCTCTGCCCTGGCGCACTTCGCCGTGAGCTTGAACATCTCGAGGGTTGTGCACAGGTCTTCGTGAATGGCGAGCTCCTCCCTCATCCTGACGTCACGGACGCCGTCGGAGAACGCGGAGATGATGGCCTCGTCCAAGACCCTGGGGATCCAGAGGTGCATGGTGTTGAAGCGTTGGATGTATTTCTGCAGGGTCTCTCCCGGCTGCTGCCTCACGCGGCGCAGATCAACAGCTCCCGGGGCACGGTTGCGGGTGCCTTGGAAGTTCGCGACGAAACGCTCGCGAAGCTCTTCCCGGGAAGAGATGAATCCCACGGGGAGGTTCAGGAGCCAGGAGCATGCGCCGTCCTTCAGAGCCATGGGGAACCAGTTCGCCATGACCTGCTCGGTGCCGTTGGACACCTCGATGCTCAGCTCGTAGAGTTGGAGGAACTCCGTGGGATCGGTGTTGCCGTCGTAGCGCGGAGGCAGGTCCGGCTTGAACTTGCTGGGCCAGACGAGGCGCCATAGCTCAGGAGCTAGGGCGCGACACCCAGCCACGCTCATGATCGCAGGCGCCCCTGCGCCTGCGGTGCTGGTTCTTGGGGTGCTGGCGCCATAACCTCCTGTGGCGCGCGGTCTGGTTGCTGCGGGCTAGGGCGCCCGAGAGCCCCTGCATGGGGATGCGGAATCACCTGGCAGCTCTCCTCGTCGTGCGCATGAGCTCTGCGGGGTTGCTCATGTCGAGGGGCCTTGCGTCGGACCTCCTGGACGGCGCGGCGGAGTGGAGGCGGAGCCGGGACCCCATGGCCTTCGTTCCCCGCCGGAGGCAACGGAGGACGTGAGGAGTGCGTTGGTGCAGGTGCTTCTCCAGTGGCGTTAACGAGCTCGGTGATGCGGTGGAGCCACTCGTCGTAGAGGTCATTCGTCGGGCGGTAGCGCAAGAGCTCCCGCGCCATCAGTAGCGCAGGTTGCTGGTAGACCGGCCAGCAGCGGACCAGCGAGGACGTCGTCACGGCCGGCGAAGGTGAAGGCGTTGCCGTGCGGCCATCCCGCCGCACGGACGGTGGCAGCGACGAGTCCTGCTGCTCGTGGATGGCCGGGTCGGTGACGGCGTTGGCGACCAGCGAGTTGGGGCGGAGCGGTGCACCATTGTCCGCGGGCGTCGTCTGAGCGACGTTCGCGGCGTGGTGGGTGGCGCGAGCTCGGCGTGTGTCCACGATGGCTGTGGAGCGGAGTCGGTGACGAGAACGCGACGAGGTCGTCGGAGATGCGAGATTTCGACACGCCCCCTACCTGACCCGCCAAATGTCGGATTCAGGGCTCCGCAAAACCCGATAAGTTCGAACACAGGGGCGTGAACGAAGATCTCTACCACTCACGTCTACCTAGTGCCTCGCTCTCGTCTCGGTGGAAGTATTCAAGCAAACAACAGATAGAACACACAAGAGTTTACCCAGGTTCGGGCCACCGTGTGGTGTAAGACCATACTTCCTGCTTTGGTCGATTAGCCTCGGGCAAGCTGGGATATGAGCTAGTACAATGGTTCATGGGCTCAGGAGGCGAGCTTAGGAGGGTCAGGAGGCAAGTGTTCTTGCTCCTTGTGTGGTGGCTAAGTGTATAGATCGATCCCCCTCACAGTGGGAATCCTAGCTACTTATATAGGCGGCCACGGTCCTCTTCCCCTGAAATGTTTAGGCGGGAAGGAATCCCATAACGGCCATTTTTGAGCGGGAACACAAAGACGTTACTATCCTGACAAAAGTGGTCTTCGCCTGCAAAAGGATCAGGCGGTGACACGGTGGTGGGCTCGACGGTGACATCCTCCTTGTCGTCCTTGCGGTCTTTGGTCTTGTTGCACCAAAAGGGAAACTTTTCCCCGCTCCTTGGGAACCAACGGCTGCACTGCCCCCTTTGCACCGAAATGGCAACTACGCCGCTGGCGGACGCTGGCACCCGTTGGCACGGTGCGTCACTGCTGCCATCACTGCCTCCTCCTAAGGCAGGCCTGGCCTTGGATTCTCCGCCCCTCCGGAGCACCTTGCTGAGGCTGCTCCCGAGAAGGTCTTGACGTCGTTCTCCTCGTGAGGCTTAGCTCCCTCGCGAGGGTCTTGGACAGCTGGTCTATCAGCTGGGCCGTACCAGGCCGTAGTAGGAGCGCGTTGCGGCCCGCAGACGGGCAAGTCTGGGTACCCTGGTTCCCAGGACGCCGACAGATCGCACCATATCTAATAAAGTACGGTTACGACGTTCGGACACACCATTACGTTGTGGTGTTCCGGGTGGCGTGAGCTGTGAAGCTATTCCACATTGTTTTAAATGAAGACCAAATCGTAACTCAAATATTCGCCTCTGTGATCAGATCATAGAAACTTAATTTTCTTGTTACGATGATTCTCTACTTCACTCTGAAATTCTTTGAACTTTTCAAATGTTTCAGACTTGTGTTTCATTGAGTAGATATACCCATATCTGCTCAAATCATTAGTGAAGGTCAGAAAATACCGATACCCGCCGCAAGCCTCAACACTCATCGGTCCACATACATCAGTATGTATGATTTCCAACAAATCAGTTGCTCGCTCCATTGTTCCGGAGAACGGAGACTTAGTCATCTTGCCCATGAGGCATGGTTCGCAAGCACCAACTGATTCATAATCAAGTGATTCCAAAAGTCCATCAGTATGGAGTTTCTTCATGTGTTTTACACCAATATGACCTAAACGGAAGTGCCACAAATAAGTTGCACTATCATTGTTAACCTTGCATCTTTTGGCTTCAATATAATGAATATGTGTATTACTACGATGGAGATCCAACAAACTATTTTCATTGGGTGTATGACCATCGAAGGTTTTATTCATGTAAAGAAATAACAATTATTCTATGACTTTAAATGAATAACCGTATTGCAACAAACATGATCAAATCATATTCATGCTCAACGCAAATGCCAAAAACATTTATTTAGGTTCTACACTAATCCCGAAAGTATAGGGAGTGTGCGATGATGATCATATCAATCTTGGAACCACTTCCAACACACATCGTCACTTCACTTTTAACTAGTCTCTGTTCATTCTGCAACTCTTGTTTCGAGTACTAATTTTAGCAACTAAACCGGTATCAAATACCCAGGGGTTGCTATGAACACTAGTAAAGTACACATCAATAATCTATATATCAAATATACCTTTGTTCGCTTTGCCATCCTTCTTATCCGCCAAGTATCTAGGGCAGTTCCACTTCCAGTGACCATTTCCTTTGCAGTAGAAGCACTTAGTTTCAGGCTTGAGTTTAGCTTTGGGTTTCTTCACGGGAGTGACAACTTTCTTGTCATTCTTCTCAAAGTTCCCCTTCTATCCCTTTGCCCTTTACTTGAAAGAAGTGGTCTTGTTAACCATCAACACTTGATGTTGTTTCTTGATTTCTAACTTCGCCGATTTCAGCATCGCGAAGCGTTCGGGAATTACTTTTTTCATCCCTCGCATATTATAGTTCATCATGAAGTTCTATTAACTTGGTGATAGTGACTAGAGAAATTTGTCAATTACTATGTTATCTGGAAGATTAACTCCCACTTGATTCAAGCAATTGTAGCACCCAGACAATCTGAGCACATGCTCACTGGTTGATCTATTCTCCTCCATCTTGTAGGCAAAGTACTGTCAAAGGTCTCATACCTCTTTATACAGGCATGTGTATGAAATACTAATTTCAACTCTTAGGAACATCTTATATGCTCCGTGGCATTCAAAACATTTTTGAAGTCCGGGTTCTAAGCCGTAAAGCATGGTGCACTAAACTATCAAGTAGTCATCATACCGAGCTTTTGTCAAAACGTTCATAACATCTACATCTGCTCCTGCAATAGGTCTGTCACCTAGCGGTGCATCAAGGACATAATTCTTCTGTGCAGCAATGAGGAAAATCCTCAGATCACGGAACAAGTCCGCATCATTGCTATTATCATCTTTCAACTTATATTTCTCCAGGAACATATAAAAATAAACGGGGAGCTACATCGCGAGCTATTGATCTACAACATAGATATGCTAATACTACCAGGACTAAGTTCACGATAAATTAAAGTTCAATTAATCATATTACTAAAGAACTCCCACTTAGATAGACATCCCTCTAGCCATCTAAATGATGACGTGATCCAAATCAACTAAACCATGTCCGATCATCACGTGAGATGGAGTAGTTTTCAATGGTGAACATCTTATGTTGATCATATCTACTATATGATTCACGCTCAACCTTTCGTTCTCCAGTGTTCCGAGGCCATGTCTGTACATGCTAGGCTCGTCAAGTTTAACCCGAATATTCTACATGTGCAAAACTGTCATACACCCGTTGTATTTGAACGTAGAGCTTATCACAGCCGACCATCACGTGGTGTCTCGGCATGACGAACTTTTGCAACGGTTCATACTCAGGGAGAACACTTGTACCTTGAAATTTTGTAAGGGATCATCTTATGATGCTACCGTAGTACTAAGCAAAATAAGAAGCATAATGAGATAAACATCGCATGCAACCAAAATATGTGACATGATATGGCCATCATCATCTTATGCTTTTGATCTCCATCTCCAAAGCATCGTCATGATCTCCATCGTCATCGGCTAGACACCATGATCTTCATCATAGCGTCGTGGTCGTCTCGCCAACTATTGCTACTACTACTATCGCTAACTCATAGTGATAAAGTAAAGCAATTACATGGCCTTCGCAATTCATACAATAAAGAGACAACCATAAGGCTCTTGCCGGTTGCCGATAACTTTACAAAACATGATCATCTGATACAATGACGTATAACTCATCACGTCTTGACCATATCACATCACAACATGCCCTGCAAAAACAAGTTAGACGTCCTCTACTTTGTTGTTGCAAGTTTTACGTGGCTGCTACGGGCTTAGAAGGAACCGTTCTTACCTACGCATACAAAAACCAGAATGATTTTTCATCAAGTATGTGTTGTTTTAACCTTCACAAGGACCGAGCGTAGCAACACTTGATTCAACTAAAATGAGAGAGACAGACACCTGCCATTCACCTTTAAGCAACGAGTGCTCGTAATGGTGAAACCAGACTCGCGTAAGCGTAATGTCGGTCTGGGCCGCTTCATCTCACAATACCGCCGAATCAAAGTATGACATGCTGGTAAGCAGTATGACTATTATTGTCCACAACTCATTGTGTTCTACTCATGCTGGTAAGCAGTACTCACAATACCTGGCTCATGATGTCACTGCTGGGGAATGTAGTATTTCAAAAAAAAATCCTACGATCACGCAAGATCTATCTACTAGATGCATAGCAACGAGAGGGGAGAGTGTGTCTACGTACCCTCGTAGACCGAAAGTGGAAGCGTCTAGTGACGCGGTTGATGTAGTCGAACGTCTTCGCAATCCAACCGATCCAAGCACCGAATGTACGACACCTCCACGTTCAGCACACGTTCAGCTCGATGACATCCCATGTGCTCTTGATCTAGTTGAGCTTCACAGGAGAGTTTCGTCAGCACGACGGCGTGGTGACGGAGATGATGAAGCTACCAGCGCAAGGCTTCGCCTAAGCACTGAAACGGTATGACCGATGTGTGTTTCTGTGGAGGGGACACCGCACACGGCTACAACGATGTTCCTTGTGTGTTCTAAGGTGCCCCCTGCCCCCGTATATAAAGGAGGAAGGGGGTGCGGCTGGCTAAGGGGCGCGCCATAGGAGTAGGTTTCCTACTCTTAGTAGGAGTAGGAATCCTCTTTCCTATTCCTACTATGAGTAGGAAAGGAAAAAGGAAGAAGAAGGAAGAAGGAGAGAGGTGGCGCCCCCCACTCCTAGTCCAACTAGGATTACCTAGAGGGGGCACCGGCTAGCCCTATGGGATGCCTCTCTCTTTTCCCTCAAGGCCCACTATGGCCCATACTCCCTCGGGGGGGTTCCGGTAACCCCTCCGGCACTTCGGTTTTATCGGATAACACCCGGAACACTTCCGATGTCCGAATATAGTCGTCCAATATATCAATCTTTATGTCTCGGACATTCCGAGACTCCTCGTCATGTCCGTGATCACATCCGAGACTCCGAACTACCTTCAGTACATCAAAACTCATAAACTCATAATACCGATCATCATCAAACATTAAGCGTGCAGACCCTACGGGTTCGCGAACTATGTAGACATGACCGAGACACATCTCCGGCTCATAAGGTGTTCATAATGGCTCCTACATATTCTACGAAGATCTTTATTGGTCAAACCGCATAACAACATACGTCGTTCCCTTTGTCATCGATACGTTACCTGCCCGAGATTCGATCGTCGGTATTACTATACCTAGTTAATCTTGTTACCGGCAAGTCTCTTTACTCATTCCATAATACATCATCTCGTGACTAACCCATTAGTCATTTGCTTGAAAGGCTTATTATGATGTGTATTACCGAGAGGGCCCAGAGATACCTCTCCGACAGTCGGAGTGACAAATCCTATTCTTGATCTATGCCAACACCACGAACACCTTCGGAGACACCTGTAGAGCATCTTTATAATCACCCAGTTACGTTGTGACGTTTGATAGCACACAAGGTGTTCCTCCAGTGTTCGGGAGTTGCACAATCTCATAGTCATAGGAACATGTATAAGTTATGAAGAAAGCAATAGCAGTAAAACTAAACGATCAAGTTGCTAAGCTAACGAATGGGTCTTGTCCATCACATCATTCTCCTAATGATATGATCCCATTGATCAAATGTCAACTCATGTCTATGGCTAGGAAACATAACCATCTTTGATCAATGAGCTAGTCTAGTAGAGGCATACAAAGGACACTCTGTTTTGTCTATGTATTCACACATGTACTAAGTTTCCGGTTAATACAATGATGACCCACAAGTGTAGGGGATCTATCATAGTCCTTTTGATAAGTAATAGTGTCGAACCCAACGAGGAGTAGAAGGAAATGATATGCAGTTTTCAGTAAGGTATTTTCTGCAAGCACTGAAATTATCGGTAATAGATAGTTTTGTGATAAGGTAATTGATAACAAGTGACAAATAGTAATAGTAAATAAGGTGCAGCAAGATGGCCCAATCCTATGTGTAGCAAAGGACAAGCCTGGACAAACGCTTATATGAAGTAAAGCTCTCCCGGGGACACATGGGAATTATCGTCAAGCTAGTTTTCATCACGTTCATATGATTCACGTTCGTTACTTTGATAATTTGGTATGTGGGTGGACTGGTGCTTGGGTGCTGTCCTTACTTGTACAAACATCCCACTTATGATTAACCTCTATTGCAAGCATCCGCAACTACAAAAGAAGTATTAAGGTAAACCTAACCATAGCATGAAACATGTGGATCCAAATCAGCCCCTTACGAAGCAACGCATAAACTAGGGTTTAAACTTCTGTAATTCTAGCAACCCATCATCTACTTATTACTTCCCAATGCCTTCCTCTAGGCCCAAACAATGGTGAAGTGTCATGTAGTCGACGTTCACATGACACCACTAGAGGAAAGACAACATACATCTCATCAAAATATCGAACAAATACCAAATTCATAGGACTACTTATAGCAAGACTTCTCCCATGCCCTCGGGAACAAACAGAACTACTCACAAAGCATATTCATGTTCATAATCAGAGGGGTATTAATATGCATAATGGATCTGAACATATGATCTTCCACCAAGTAAACCAACTAGCATCAACTACAAGGAGTAATCAACACTACTAGCAACCTACATGTACCAATCTGAGGTTTTGGTACAAAGATTGGATACAAGAGATGAACTAGTGTTTGAGAGGAGATGATGCTGGCGAATATGTTTATGAAGATAACCCTCCCCAAGATGGGAGAGTTGTTGGTGATGACTGCGGTGATGATTTCCCCCTCCCGGAGGGAAGTATCCCCGGCAGAACAGCTCCGCCGAAGCCCTAGATTGGTTCCGCCCAGGTTCCGCCTCGAGACGGCGGCATCTGGTCCCGAAAGCCTCCTTATGATTTTTTTTTCAGGTCAAAACACCTCATATAGGAGAAGATGGACATCGGGGGGTCACCGGCTGGCCCACGAGGCAGGGGGCGCCCCCACCCTCATGGATAGGTGGTGGCCCCCCTAGCAGATCACTTTCGCCAGATATTTTTTATATTTTCTGAGACGGTGTTTCGTGGAGTTTCGGAGATTTTTGAGTTGTGCAGAATAGGTCTCCAATGTTTTCTCCTTTTCCAGCCCAGAATTCCAGCTGCCGGCATTCTCCCTCTTCATGTAAACCTTGTAAAATAAGAGATAAAAGGCATAAGTATTATGACATAACGTGTAATAACTGTCGGATTCAGGGCTCCGCGAAACCCGTTAAGTTCGAACACAGGGGCGTGAACGAAGATCTCTCCCACTCACGTCTACCTAGCGCCTCGCTCTCGTCTCGGTGGAAGGATTCAAGCAAACAACGAACAAATACACAAGAGTTTATCCAGGTTCGGGTCACCGCAAGATGTAAGACCCTACTTCCTGCTTTGGTGGATTGGCTCCGGGCGAGCTAGAGTACGAACTGGTACAAGGGTTCCTGAGCTCAGGAGGCGAGCTCAGGAGGGTCAGGAGGCTAGTGTTCTTGCTCCTTGTGCCATGGCAATCTGTGTGTGTCGATCCCCTTCTCGGTGGGAATCCTAGCTACTTATATAGGCGGCCACGGTCCTCTTCCCCCGAAATGTTTAGGTGGGAAGGGATTCCACAATGGCCATTTTGAGCAGGAACACAAGGACGTTCCTATCCTGACAAAAGCAGTCTTTGCCTGCAAAAGGATCAAGCGATGACACGGTGGTGTGCTCGACAATGACATCCTTCTTGTCGTCATTGCGGTCTTCGGTCTCGTTGCACCAATGAGGAAACCTTTGCCCCGCTCCTCGGGAACTTGCCGCTGTGCTATCCCCCTTGCACCGAAATGGTAACTGCGCCGCTGGCGGACGCTGGCACCCGCTGGTGCGGTGCATCACTGCTGACATCACTGCCTCCTCCTGAGGTAGACTTGGCCTTGGGTTCTCCGCCCCTCCGGAGCACCTTATAGAGGCTGCTCCTGAGGGGGTCTTGGCGTTGTTCTCCTCGCGAGGCCTGGCCCCTCGCGAGGGTCTTGAGCAGCTGGTCAATCAGCTGGGCCTTACCAGGCCGCTTGTAGGAGCGCGTCGTGGCCCGCAGACAAGCAAGTCTGGGTACCCTGGTTCCTAGTACGCCGACAATAGCCCCCGGGCCCATGGCGAGCACGGAGTTGGCTTCGGGGCTAAGCCTTAGTCGAGGACGAAGCGCCGCGGGCCCCAAAGGCTGCGGGCCAGGCCGGCGTGCGACGGTTTGATGGGACATGGGCTGCCCCGCCTCCCACGCAGTCTTGGTAGTTGTGCACCTTGCTAGTCACACGACCGGTAGGGCTTCTCGTTGCCGCTTCTGCTTCCTTCTACCCAATCACCCCCCATCCCTGCTTGCCTTCTCTGCCCTCTATTGCTTGCCGCCATGCCACGTGGAGCGAAGAAGAGAGGAGACGGCGAGGCTGCCGCGTCACCGCCGGTGCTCAAACCGGTGCTTGGTTGCTCCGCCATAGTGAACCAGGAGGGTCTGGACAAGGTGCGCCGCGCCTTGGCCGACGCAACTAACGAGTGGGGACCGACCCGCATATGCCTCACCTCCCGGCCGGTGAGGGAGCTTGGCGCCAACGACATCTAGCTTCATCTTTATGCTATCTTCGGCGGTCTCGTCCCCCCTTTAACCGCCTTCTTCTACGCAGTGCTCACGCATTACCAGATTTGGGCGTTACACCTAGACCCTGGGTCCATCGTCCTTCTTTCTGGCTTCGCGTTCCTGTGTGAGGCTTTCGTTGGCGTTTCCCCTTCTGTGGCCTTGCTCCGTCACTTCTTCGCCCTCTCCTTGGTTGACGGGAGGCAGCGCTCAGGGCTGCCTCCGGGATTGATTTTTCGCTTCGTCTTGCCACTGACGGGTTCCGCCGGCAATGGGTGTTCCTCGATGCCGTCGAGTACAATCCCCAATTTCATCTTCCCGATGCACCAGCGGTACCGCACTCTGGTTGGAGGCACGAAGCCCTCTTGGATCCTCAGGCAGAGCTTGTGATGCGTCGTCTGGCCAACTTGAAGAAGAGCGGGTTGACCCTGGCGATGGTGGTGAGGGACTCCCTTGTCCTCCGTGTCGCCCCTCACCAGCGCCATTCCAACCCGATGTGGGTTCTTGATGATCGCACGCGTCTTCAGCAGGAGTAGCTCCCTCCTGACACGATATAGGGGCTGATGCGGCTGCTTGTTGGTGAAGTGCCTGAGGCTCGCCCTGGTTCCGCGGTTCCCTTGTACTTGGCTCCAAAAGCCGGAAGGGCCCTTGCTGACAGGATTCTCCGCTTTGATGCGTGAGGGCTGGTCCCAGGAGGCACCCCCAGTCCTCGCGACGATTCCTTGGTGGTATCCGGGCCCGCAAGCCCGTCTTTCCTTTCTGGGGTAGACGCATCTGGCGGAGCCCCTGGCCTGTGTTCCGCCCCATCCTTGGAGCGAATGGACGAAGCGCCGCCGCCGGGGTTGGTGGAGGTGGCGCGGAGCGCTGAGGCGCCGCCGGTTCCTGAAACAGCCGAGGCGGAGGTGCAGCGGCCTCTGGCCGAGGCGAGTCCGGGAAGTGCCATCTCAGGGAGTGAGGCGCCGGCTGTAGGCGCCTGCTCCGGCCTTGTTCCGGGACTAGGCATACCTGCCTCGGGCAGCCTCCCGCCGTCCTTCGCGACGCTAGGCAAGAGCCGGAGGCTGAGGAGCGTCTTTGGTCCTGCTCCGAGGGCCTTGAAGAGGATGAAGCTGACTGTACCAAGCAGGTGTGTGTGCTTTGGTTCTCCCCGTCTCTCTTAGTGTGGTTCAGGTGACTTCTTGATCTGCAAGGTTTCTTCTCCTTCATCCGTGAGTCACCCGGCGAGGCCCGCGGGAGCTTCTGCCTGCATTCCTTTTCCGGACCAAGCCAGGCCTTCAGGAGGCCATGCGCGGGCCCTCGAAATCATGCACGGGCCTTACTGCGCAGGTCGTGTCCCCAGCCCCCAAGCATCCTTGGGGTTATGCAACTCTTGGTACATCGGGAGCCCGCTCCGTGCTCCGGGTCTTGCCTTCATCGTGGGTCAGCCAGCCCTTGAGGCGGCTCGAGCAGCTGCCCGTCCATCAAGTCCATACCCGCTCCTAGCGCCGGAGGTGCCGCGCGCCTCCGGAACTAGCTCCGAGGTATGCGCCGAACCCGCGGAAGAGGGGGAGCCCCCTTTGGGCGACACGGGTGCCGGGGACGAGCCCGGTCGTCTTCTGGAACTTGCGGTGCGCCGGAGTGTGGTCCGCTATGGCCTTGTGCGGGAGGCGTCGGACGCCCTGAAGCGTCTCGAGGTCGAGGTTGCTGAGGTTGATGAGCGCGTCAAGGCCGAGGGTCTGCACCTGGCGAGGGGTTGGCGCCAGCTGAGGGCTGCCGTCAACCTAAGCCAGATGCAGCATGACATTGCCCTGAGGAAGGCAGAGGCGTTGGTCGGCGCGGCTCAGGAGGCTTGCAGTCGTGCCCTGAAGGAGGCCCGAGATGCCGAGCGCCGCTGCGCGGCCACGGAGGAGCGTGAGCGCGAGCTCGAAGCTTCAAACGCCGCGCTTGAGTGCCAGGTTCGTGCCCGAAGGGTTGCCCTTGCTGCACCTGTGGCTGACGATGATAGTCCCGCTAGCCTCTCGGCGCGGGAGGAGGCACTGGCACTTGAGGCGATGGAGCTGAGCATGGAGCGCGAGCACCTAGAGACGATGGAGCACCAACTAGCCGAGGCCGAGGGCAATCTTGATGACCGTGAGGTCGCGGCGAAGAAGGCTGCTGGGGAGGCGGAGCGACTCCGGAAGGATTACCGCCAAAAGCTGGGGCTTCACGAGACTCGCTTTGCTGACAAGCGCAAGGAGCTCCAGAAGGAGATCACGTTACTTAAGAGTAGTCGGGCGGATGCCGAGCATCGCCTGCAGGTGTCGGAGAAGGATCGCGTTGCAGCCGAGCGTCGCGAACGGTCGTCGAAGAAGGCTTGTGCCGAGGCGGAGCGCCGCGAGCGAGCGTTGGAGAAGGCTCACGCCGCTGCCAGGGTGGAATTGTCCTGCCTCTACCAGCAAGTGGAGGACGTTTCCACCCTCGCGGCTTGAACCTACGAGGAAGCTGCACGAGTCCGTGGAATGCAGCACACCCGCTCAGAGATGTTTGAGGCCCTGCGGCACCGGGCCGGCCAAGCCCTAGACGAACTCCTTGGCTCGGGGGTCGCTGGCCCCCTGGTTAATGATGACGCCGGATACCTCGGGTTCTTTACCATGGTGGTGGAGTGTCTTGAAGGTGGGGTCAGGAAGGCTCGTCAGCGCGTCGAGGAGCAAAGCTGCGACGTCCTGAGGAGCGCGGTTTCCCGCATCTTCGGCAACTTGCACCGTTTTGACTCCCGTGCGGACTTCGAGGCCCTGCTGGAGCCTGCACTTGAGGCGGTTGCCGGCCCCTCAGAGAATTGGGTGAGTGATCATCTGGACGCGTTGGTGACGGAGCTCGTTCCAGCTATCGAGGACGCGTCGGTGCTTTGGGGGCGACGCCGCCCGTTCCGGCGAAGACGCTGATGCTTAATCCAGTTCCTGCCATAAATTTGCTTTTTTGGTTGTGGCTCCAAAGTCGGGTGAGGCGGGTGTCACAAGGTTTATACTTTTGAAGATGTAATTGAAAACTGTAAGAATGGGCTTTTAGTACTCCCTTGTTTGCTCCTGAGGTCGTGGCCTCAAATCCTAGTCGCGCGTCGGGACGGAGCGTCCGCCGGCCTCGTCTGGGCTCGCCTCGCGAGTACCTGCTGTGAGCGCAAGAGTGGTTGGCGGTCCGGTAGCGGACAGGCAAAACGTGTGCCCATGCCGGGCCCCTGCTCGCGAGGGGTGACAGGGCGGGGTTGCGGACGTAGCCTGGCTTGGCTAAGCGAGTCGAAAAGACGAACTAGCGAAAAGAGAACACGGTGGAAATCACGAAACACAGACAAAACTCTCTCTTTATTCAAGAAACGAGTCGCACGGCGGCGAGATCGGCCTGAGAAATCAGATACAAAAGGAGAAAATGCGAATGGCAAAAAGAGGGGCCGCGTCCGGCCCCTTGGCAGGTCTTCAGTCTTCTCCCCAGCATGGAACATAGGGATACCACTGGTGGATGTGGGCATAGCCATTGGGGGGCAGTGTCGACGGCCAGCGCAGAGCATGGTGCTTCCACTCGGCGTGGGACGGAGCCCCCGAGGTCCTAGGGCGACGCTCCGGAGACTCCGGGGCGTGTACAGCCCCACTCATTATTACGTGAGAGTGTCACGAGCGGAGATCTTCTGATGTGCCCGCCCCTTCGCTTTGAGGGCCCCGCCCCGCGCTAGTCCGTCCCTCATGAACTCACCTGAGGGCGGCATCCATGAAGTGGGTCACTGCGCATGATGGGGGGATGGGACCTTGGCCATAGGCCCCCCTCCGAGCACCAGGCGCGCCGCTTACGCGATCTCCGAATGTGTTTCGCCCCTGAGGGCTAACGTTACTCAGAGACGCGGCGTCCTGAGGTGCGAGGGGGACCCCGCCCTACCCACACTCCTAATGACCCCTGAGCCCTTCCTTATCAGGGCCGGGCTCAGCGGGTACGGCATTTCGTGAGCAGGGGGACGGAGCCGCGGTCTTGGGCCCTCCTAATGCGCGTAGGAGGGGCTGCCGTACCGCCTCCAGACGCACCCTCCGCAGCCCGGGGGATGATGCGCCAGGAGGCGCGGCGTCTTGTGGTTGAACGGAGGGGGGAGAAGGCCCCTCTCCGCGCGCATCGTACCCGCCGCCAGTGAGCCCCTGGTGAAATCCAGGGCGGGCCATGCGTGACGGGTCACGCGCGGGGGGGCGAGGGCCTGACCCGGGCCTTCCCTCCCCTTTCTGTCTTGATGTGGCATCCAGAGTAGCCCCCTGGCCTGCCGAAGCCTGGGCCAGAGACATTGTTGGCCCGAGGCCTATAGCCGGTGCTGCGGGGCCAGCCCCCGCAGGCACCAGCGCGCGTCTCACCCGCGCTCCATGGCCGTGGGCGATGATGGTGGTGGATCGAGGGTCATGAGCGGGGGATCCGCCTCCTGACCTCCCGCTCCTGAGCCCCCTTGTGCCGACGCCTGGTTGCATATGGTGTTCGGCGTAGCCCTGAGGTCGCTCTCCTGTGGCTCCTTGACGGGGGCAGTTTCTGAATACAAAGGGCTCCGAGGCAGAGGGGCGGCATCATATGCAGGGTTTAGCGGATCATACCCCATGTTGCCTTTGTAGGTCGCCGCGGGTCTTGACCATACGGGCGACCGGGTGTGGCTGAGGCGGCCACCTTAGCAGCCCTCATGTTCGCCATCTTGCGCCGGTCCCGCGAGCTTGCCGCCACGTGTTCGACCGCCCGTGTTGCTACACGGCCTTGGCGCCGACTGGGTGGAGGATGCTGCCGGTCCTCTGGCGGCAGGTTCGCGATGCTCATTGTGCCGTCGGCCCCGATCAAAGACGGGTGACGGCGGGTCCTGTGGCCGAATGGTGATGCCTGAGCGGCGCGGACGCCACGGGCTTCCGCACGCGTCTGGTGCGCCTACGCCATCGTGGTCGCGGTTTGTTGGAGCTGGGATACGCGGGGTTGGTGGACGAGTCCGGCTGAGGTCGTCGGAGAGGCGAAATCTTGACACACCCCCTACCTGGCGCGCCAAATGTCGGATTCAGGGCTCCGCAAAACCCATTAAGTTCGAACATAGGAGCGTGAACGAAGATCTCTCCCACTCACGTCTACCTAGCGCCTCGCTCTCGTCTCGGTGGAAGGATTCAAGCAAACAACGAACAAACACACAAGAGTTTATCCAGGTTCGGGCCACCGTGAGGTGTAAGACCCTACTTCCTGCTTTGCTGGATTGGCTCCGGGCGAGCTAGAGTACGAACTGGTACAAGGGTTCCCGAGCTCAGGAAGCGAGCTCAGGAGGCGAGCTCAGGAGGGTCAGGAGGCTAGTGTCCTTGCTCCTTGTGTCGTGGCAATGTGTGTGTATCGATCCCCTTTTTGGTGGGAATCCTAGCTACTTATATACGCGGCCACGGTCCTCTTCCCCCGAAATGTTTAGGCGAGAAGGGATTCCACAACGGCCATTTTGAGCGGGAACACAAGGACGTTCCTATCCTGACAAAAGCAGTCTGCGCCTGCAAACGGATCAGGCGATGACGCAGTGGTGGGCTCAACGATGACATCCTTCTTGTCGTCCTTGCGGTCTTTGGTCTCGTTGCACCAATGAGGAAACCTTTGCCCCGCTCCTTGAGAACTTGCGGCTGTGATGTCCCCCTTGCACCGAAATGGTAACTGCCCCACTAGCGGGCATTGGCACCCGCTGGCGCGGTGCGTCACTGCTGACATCACTGCCTCCTCCTGAGGTAGGCTTTGCCTTGGGTTCTCCACCCCTCCGGAACACCTTATCGAGGCTGCTCCTGAGGGGGTCTTGGCGTTGTTCTCCTCGCGAGGCCTGGCCCCTCGCGAGGGTCTTGAGCCGCTGGTCAATCAGCTGGGCTGTACCAGGCCGCTTGTAGGAGCGTGTCGCGGCCCGCAGACACGCAAGTCTGGGTACCCTGGTTCCCAGTACGCCGACAATAACAGTCCATAGTGGAATAAATATCAACATAAAAGCATGATGCAAAATTGACGTATCAACTCCCCCAAGCATACACCTCGCTTGTCCTCAAGCGAAAGCCGATATCAAAAAATATGTCCACATGTTTAGTGATAGAGGTGTCAATAAAAGTAAAATACGGACATGAGGACATCATGATCATTCTCATAACAGCTGCACATTTATATTGTCATATGACTCTTATGCTAAAGTAACAATCTATTCACAATGTCGAGTATGAATCAGAAACTTCATTGAAAACCAAAAAACTAAGATCTCGGTCATTGAAGCAATTGCAATTTATCGTATCATCGAAAAGAGTCAATATAAGAGCTTTTCAGCAAGTCCACATACTCAACTATCATTTAGTCTTTCACAATTTCTCACACTCACGCAATACTTATGGGTATGGAGTTTTAATCGAACATAGAGAAAGATAGGGGCTTTTGTTATTGCCTCCCAACCTTTTACCACAAGGGTAATGTCAACAGTAATAGATTATTATAGCTTACATCCAAGTGGGTATATATGTCAGGATCTTTCCAACACAATGTGCTTGCCAAAGGATAAAATGTAAAAAGGAAAGGTGATTATCACCTTGACTCCTATAAGGCAAGAATAATAAATAGGACCTTCGCAGAGGGAAGCAGAGGTTGTCATGTGCTTTATTGTTGGATGTACAAAATCTTAGCGCAAAAGAACGTCACTTTATATTGCCACTTGTGATAGGGGCCTTTATTATGCAGTCCGTCGCTTTTATTACTTCCATATCACAAGATCGTATAAAGCTTATTTTCTCCACACTAATAAATCATACATATTTTAGAGAGTTTGCAACAATGACAACTTACTTGAAGGATCTTACTCAATCCATAGGTAGGTATGGTGGACTCTCATGGCAAAACTGGGTTTAAGGATGTATGGAAGCACAAGTAGTATCTCTACATGGTGCAAGGAGTTTTGGCTAGCATGAGCGGGGAAGGCAAGCTCAACATGTTGGATGATCCATGAAAATATACTTTATTTTAGATATAAGAAAACCTAACCCATTATGTTGTCTTCCTTGTCCAACATCAACTCTTTAGCATGTCATATTTTAATGAGTGCTCACAATCATAAAAGATGTCCAATATAGTATATTTGTATGTGAAACCTCTCTTTCTTTATTACTTCCTATTAATTGCAACGATGACCAAAACTATTTTTTTCAACTCTTAACAACTTTTATTCATCATACTCTTCATGTGTGAAGTCATTACCTTCCATAAGATCAATATGATCTCTTTGATACTTTTTATATTTTCTTTTATTCTCTCATGGCCATAGCGAGGAAATCAAGCCCTTGAATCAACACTAATCTTTATTATATAGCTTACGGAATCGATTACAAAGATAAATATCATAAAGCAAAAGCTCACAACTAGATCATGCTAACTTTATTCTACTAGATCAAGATATTATCAAAAGGATCGAACTAAGAAAAACGGTAAAGATAGGAGTGTGATGGTGATACGATACTGGGGCACCTCCCCCAAGCTTGGCAGTTGCCAAGGGGAGTGCCCATACCCATATGATTATGTCTCCTTCTTCGGAGGTGGTGACGATGTGGTTGGAAGCAGTGATGATGGGTCATCATACATCGAGCGTAGGAGATCCTCCAACTTGCGGATTATACCTTTGAGTGCGGCGATATGCTCCTTCAGCAAAATATTTTCACTTGTGAGATACTTGTTTTGTATTTGAGCTAACTCAATCATCTTGAAAGCTTCAATCTCAGTTGAAGTAAAAATATTTGGAAGGGGTTGACGGATGTCTTCTTCTCCTATTGTCGGAGCCTGATCTTCCATAGCCTTCTTGATCCTATTCTCCTTGTTGATCTCCTCGAGTTCATCCCTCTTCAGTTATATCTTCATTAGCCAAGCATTGTTGCCCTCATTGTTGGAGGAGGAGGACGACATGATGCCTGGCCTTGTCAACCCTAGCAGGAAATAGCTCGAAACAAGAACAGAGGATTTTTGCATGATACGATGGTCAAAACCTTCGGGAGAATATATAGTGAATTTTTACCGACCGAAAGAATTAACGTGCAAGAAATCGGAGTCCGAGAGGCACACGAGGTGTCCACGAGGCAGGGGGCGCGCCTAGAGGGTAGGACGCGCCCTCCACCCTCGTGGACGCCTCGTGTCCTTTTCAGATTGCCTCTTATTTTTTTTATTTTTCTAAATATTCCAAAACGGTGAAAAATTGCCATTATAACTGTTTTGGAGTCGGTTTACTTACCGTACCACATACCTCCTCCTTTTCGGAGTCTGAATCGTTCTGGAAGGTGTCCCTTATGTATTCCTCCGGGGTTACAGTTTCAATAACATTGGTTTCAACATTTATAGTGTTACCTGAGATATAATGTTTGATTCTTTGTCGTTCACCACCTTCGGATTTGTGCCTTCGAAGTTGTTGATTTTTATGGCACCGTAACGATAGACCTCCTCGATAACGTAAGGACCTTCCCATTTAGAGAGAATTTTTCCTGCAAAAAATCTTAAATGAGAGTTGTATAGCAAGACATAATCACCCACGTTAAACTCGCGCTTTTGTATCCTTTTGTCATGCCATCTTTCAACCTTTTCTTTAAACATCTTGGCATTCTCATAAGCCTAGGTTCTCCATTCATCAAGCGAGCTAATGTCAAATAACCTCTTCTCACCGGCAAGTTTGAAATCATAATTGAGCTCTTTAATAGCCCAATATGCCTTGTGTTCTAGCTCAAGAGGTAAGTGACATGCTTTTCCATAAACCATTTTACATGGAGACATACCCATAGGATTTTTGTATGCAGTTCTATAGGCCCATAATGCATCATCAAGTTTCTTGGACCAATTCTTTCTAGACCTATTAACAGTCTTTTGCAAAATTAATTTCAGCTCTTTGTTACTTAGTTCTACTTGACCACTAGACTGTGGGTGATAAGGGGATGCAATCCTATGGTTAACATCATACTTAGCAAGCATTTTACGGAAAGCACCATGAATAAAGTGTGAACCACCATTAGTCATTAAGTATCTAGGGACTCCAAACCTCGAAAAAATAACTTCTTTAAGCATCTTAATAGAGGTGTTGTGATCAGCACTACTAGTTGGAATAGCTTCTACCCACTTAGTAATGTAATCAACAGCAACTAAAATATGTATATACCCATTAGAGGAAGGAAACGGTCCCATATAATCAAAGCCCCAGATATCAAATGGTTCAATAACAAGTGAATAATTCATAGGCATTTCTTGACGTCTACTAATATTACAAATTCTTTGAAATTCATCACAAGATAAGACAAACTTTCGAGCATCCTTGAAGAGAGTAGGCCAATAAAAACCAGATTGCAATACCTTATGTGCAGTTCTATCTCCAGCATGGTGTCCTCCATAACCTTCGGAGTGGCACTTGTGTAGGATTTATTCCTGTTCATGCTCAGGTACACAACGTCTAATAATACCATCTACTCCTTCTTTATAAAGGTGTGGGTCATCCCAGAAGTAATGTCTTCAATCATAGAAGAACTTTTTCTTTTGCTGGTATGTGAAACTAGGTGGTATAAACTTAGCAACAATCTGATTAGCATAATCAGCATACCATGGAGCAGTATGAGAAGTATTTATGACAGCTAATTGTTCATCAGGAAAGCTACCATCAATAGGTAGTGGGTCATCAAGAATATTCTCTAGCCTAGACAAGTTGTCTGCAACGGGGTTCTCAGCTCCCTTTCTATCAGTAATATGCAAATCAAATTCTTGTAGCAAGAGAACCCATCTAATAAGTCTAGGTTTAGCATCTTTATTTTCCATAAGGTATTTGATAGCAGCATGATCAGTGTGAATGGTTACTTTAGAATCAACAATATATGGTCTAAACTTATCACAAGCAAATACGACTGCTAAAAACTCATTCTTAGTAGTAGCATAATTTCTCTGGGCACTGTCTAGAGTTTTACTAGCATATTGGATAACATTCAATATCTTGTCAACTCTTTGTCCTAGAACAACACCTACAGCATAATCACTAGCATCACACATAATCTCAAAGGGTAAATTCCAGTCAGGAGGCTGGACAATAGGTGCAGAGATCAATGCTTTCTTAAGTATTTCAAATGCTTCTACACAATCATCATCAAAGACAAAAGGAACATCTTTTTGTAAGAGATTAGTCAGGGGCCTAGAGATTTTTGAGAAGTCCTTAATGAACCTCCTATAAAACCCGGCATGACCAAGCAAACTTCTTATACCTTTGATGTCCTTGGGACACGGCATCTTTTCAATAGCATCAACTTTAGCTTTATCAACTTCAATACCTCTTTTAGAAATTTTATGCCCCAAGACAATGCCTTCATTAACCATAAAGTGGCACTTCTCCAATTCAAGACAATATTAGTTTCTTCACATCTCTGCAAAACTCGATCAAGGTTGCTCAAGCAACCATCAAAAGAAGTTCCGTAAACGAAAAAATCATCCATGAAAACTTCAACAATCTTTTCACAAAAATCAGAGAATATATCCATCATGCATCTTTGAAAGGTAGCAGGTGCATTACATAAACCAAAAGGCATGCGTCTATAAGCAAAGGTACCAAAAGGACAAGTAAAAGTTGTCTTTTCTTGACCCCCTTTTGACACAGGTATTTGAGAGAAACCAGAATAACCATCTAGAAAGCAAAAATGGGTGTGTTTGAAAAACCTTTCTAGCATTTGATCAATAAAAGGCAAAGGGTAATGATCTTTCTTAGTGGATTTATTTAATTTGCAGATATCAATTATAATCCTATAACCTGTAACAATTCTTTGCGGGGTCAATTCATCTTTATCATTAGGAACTACAGTCATACCTCCCTTCTTAGGGACACAATGGACAGGACTTACCCACTGGCTATCAGCAACTGGATAAATTGTACCTACCTCTAGAAGCTTTAGTATTTCCTTCCATACAACTTCTTTCATCTTAGGATTTAACCGTCATTGATGATCGATAACCGGTTTCGCGTCCTCTTCCAACTTTATCTTGTGTTGGCATAGAGTGGGACTAATGCCCTTAAGATCATCCAGAGTATATCCAATAGCAGCATGGTGCTTCTTTAGAGTTTTCAATAGTTTTTCTTCTTCCTGCTCTGAAAGGTTAGCACTAATAATAACATGATATATCTTCTTTTCATCGAGATAAACATACTTAAGAGTATCAGGTAATGGTTTAAGTTCAAACACGGGATCACCCTTGGGTGGAGGAGGATCCCCTAGGATTTCAACAGGCAAGTTGTTTTTCAATAAGGGTCCATGTTTAAAGAATATTTCATCTATTTCCCTTCTCTCATTCATATACATATCATTTTCATGGTCTAGCAGATATTGTTCTTAGGATCGTTAGGGTGGCACAACAATAGAAGCAAGACCAATAATTTCATCCTTCCTAGGAAATTCTTTATCATGGGGTTGTCTACGAAATTTAGCAAAGTTAAAATCATGAGACATATCCCCTAATCCAATAGTAACAATAGCTTTTACGCAGTCTATCTTAGCATTAACAGTATTCAAGAAGGGTCTACCAAATATAATGGGATAGAAATTATCTTGTGGGGAACCAAGAACAAGAAAATCAGCAGGGTATTTAACTTTCCCACACAAGACTTCAACATCTCTAACAATCCCCATTGGTGAAATAGTGTCTCTATTTGCAAGTTTAATAGTCACATCAATCCCTTCTAACTCAGTGGGTGCAATATCGTGCATAATTTCTTTATATAAGGAATGAGGTATTGCACTCGCACTAGCACCTACGTCACATAAACCATGATAGCAATGATCTCCTATTTTAACAGAAATAATAGGCATGCCTACAACAGGTCTATGTTTATTCCTAGTATCTGGTTTGGCGATTCTAGCAGCTTCCTCTTGGAGGTAAATAACATGTCCATCTAAATTTTCGACCAAGAGATCCTTTACCATAGAAACACTAGGTTCAACTTTAATTTTCTCAGAGGGTGTAGGTGTTCTAGTATTACTCTTACGAACCACAGTTGAAACTTTAGCATGATCCTTTATACTAATAGGGAAAGGCGGTTTCTCAATATAAGCAGTAGGAACAATAGGATCAAAACTATAAGTGATAGTCTTTTCTTAAACTTTAACAGGTTCAACTACTTTTAATTCAATGGGAGGATGGTATTTAAACCACTTCTACTTGGGAAGATCAACATGAGTAGCAAATGATTCACAGAAAGAAGCTACTATCTCATAGTCAAGTCCATATTTTGTGCTAAATTCACGGAAAACATCGGTATCCATAATAGATTTAACACAATCAAACTTATGGGTTATACCTGACTCCTTACCTTCGTCGAGGTCCCAATCTTCAGAATTGCATTTAATTCTTTCCAATAAATCCCATTTGAATTCAATAGTCTTCATCATAAAAGAACCAGTACAAGAAGTATCGAGCATGGAGCGATTATTGAGAGAAAGTCGAGCATAAAAATTTTGAATGATCATTTCTCTTGAGAGCTCATGATTGGGGCATCAATATATAGCATTGAATTAAGCCTCCCCCAAGCTTGAGCGATACTTTATCCTTCGCGAGGCAAAAATTATATATATAATTACGATCACGATGAACCTGGTGCATAGGATAGAACTTGTGATGAAATTCCAACTTCAGTCGATTGTAGTTCCATGATCCAATATCATCGCATAGCCAAAACCATGTCAATGCATCTCCCTTAAAAGATAAAGGGAAGACCTTCTTCTTGATAACATCCTCGGGCATACCTGCAAGCTTAAATAACCCACAAACTTCATCCACATAGATTAGGTGCAAATCGGGATGTAGTGTTCCATCTCCTGTAAAGGGATTAGCTAGCAGTTTCTCTATCATACCCGAAAGAATTTAAAAGCAAACATTTTCATTAGGTTGAGGAGCAACTCTTTGCTCTACTGGTCGGGGTGAAGATACCCCGAGCAAGCCCCTCAAAGGATTATGAGCCTTGGTAACAAGTAACAGTAAATTTCAGCACACTATATAAATTTTTCCTTCCCAAATTCCACTTACCAAAGGCGCTTCACTCCCCGGCAACGGTGCCAGAAAAGAGTCTTGATGACCCACAAGTGTAGGGGATCTATCGTAGTCCTTTCAATAAGTAAGAGTGTCGAACCCAACGAGGAGCAGAAGGAAATGTTAGGCAGTTTTCAGTAAGGTATTTTCTGCAAGCACTGAAATTATCGGTAACATATAGTTTTGTGATAAGGTAATTGATAACAAGTGACAAATTGTAAAAGTAAATAAGGTGCAGCAATATGGCCCAATCCTATTGGTAGCAAAGGATAAGCCTGGACAAACTCTTATATGAAGTAAAGCGCTCCCGAGGACACATGGGAATTATCGTCAAGCTAGTTTTCATCACGTTCATATGATTCGCGTTCGTTACTTTGATAATTTGGTATGTGGGTGGACCGGTGCTTGGGTGTTGTCCTTAGTTGGACAAGCATCCCACTTATGATTAACCTCTATTGCAAGCATCCGCAACTACAAAAGAAGTATTAAGGTAAACCTAACCATAGCATGAAACATGTGGATCCAAATCAGCCCCTTACGAAACAACGCATAAACAAGGGTTTAAGCTTCTGTCACTCTAGCAACCCATCATCTACTTATTACTTCACAATGCCTTCTTCCAGGACCAGACAATGGTGAAGTGTCATGTATTCGACGTTCACATGACTCCACTAGAGGAAAGACAACGTACATCTCATCAAAATATCGAACGAATACCAAATTCACATGACTACTTATAGCAAGACTTCTCCCATGTCCTTAGGAACAAACATAACTACTCACAAAGCATATTCATGTTCATAATGAGAGGGGTATTAATATGCATAATGGATCTGAACATATGATCTTCCACCAAGTAAACCAACTAGCATCAACTACAAGGAGTAATCAACACTACTAGCAACCTACTGGTACCAATCTGAGGTTTTGATACAAAGATTGGATATAAGAGATGAACTAGGGTTTGAGAGGAGATGGTGCTGGTGAAGATGTTGATGAAGATAACCCAACCCAAGATGGGAGAGTTGTTGGTGATGACGGTGGTGACGATTTCCCCCTCCGGAGGGAAGTATCCCCGGCAGAATAGCTCCGTTGGAGCCCTAGATTGGTTCGGCCTCGAGACGACGGCGTCTGGTCCCTAAAGCCTCCTTATGATTTTTTCCAGGTCAAAACACCTCATATAGGAGAAGATGGGCATCCGGGGGTCACCGGCTGGCCCACGAGGCAGGGGGCGCGCCCCCCACCCTCGTTGACAGGTGGTGGCCCCCCTGGCAGATCTCTTTCGCCAGATATTTTTTATATTTTCTGAAACGGTGTTTCGTGAAGTTTTTGAGCTTTTTGAGTTGTGCAGAATAGGTCTCCAATGTTTGCTCCTTTTCCAGCCCAGAATTCCAGCTGCCGGCATTCTCCCACTTCATGTAAACCTTGTAAAATAAGAGAGAAAAGGCATAAGTATTGTGACATAACGTGTAATAACAGCCCATAGTGCAATAAATATCAACATAAAATCATGATGCAAAATGGTCGTATCATACAATTCTAGCATGAATAATAAGCATTTATCATGATATATAAGGAAATATAAATAAGAACTTTATTATTGCCTCTAGAGCATATTTCCTTCAGTATCACCGTCACACTCCTATCTTTACCGTTTTTCTTAGTTCGATCCTTTTGGTAATACTGTGTTCTAGTAGAATAAAGTTTAGTATGATCTAGTCGTGAGCTTTGCTTTATGATCCTTATCTTTGTAATCGAGGCCGTGAGCTATATAATAAAGATTAGTTTTGAGTCAAGGGCTTGATTATCTCACTATGATCATGAGAGGACAAAAGAAAATATAAAAAGTACCAAGAGATCATATTGATCTTATGGATAGTAATGACTTCACATATAAAGAGTATGATGAATAAAAGTTGTTGAGAGTTGACAAACATAGTTTTGGTCATCGTTGCAATTAATAGAAAGTAATAAGGAAAGAGAGGTTTTCACATACAAATATATTATCTTGGACATCTTTTATGATTGTGAGCACTCATTAAAATATGACATGCTAAAGAGTTGATGTTGGACAAGGAAGAAAACATAATGGGTTATGTCTTCTTATATCTGAAATAAAGTATATTGTCATGGATCATGCAACATGTAGAGCTTGCCGTTCCCCCTCATGCTAGCCAAAACTTCTTGCACCAAGTAGAGATACTACTTGTGCCTCCATACATCCTTAAACCCAGTTTTGCCATGAGAGTCCACCATACCTACCTATGGATTGAGTAAGATCCTTCAAGTAAGTTTTCATTGTTGCAACTCTCTAAAATATGTATGATCTATTAGTGTTGAGAAAATAAACTTTATACGATCTTGTGATATGGAAGCAATAAAAGCGACAGACTGCATAATAAAGGTCCATATCACAAGTGGCAATACAAAGTGACGTTCTTTTGCGCTAAGATTTTGTACATCCAACCATAAAAGCACATGACAACCTCTGCTTCCCTCTGTGAAGGGTCTATCTATTGTTCTTACCTTATAACAGTCATGGTGATCTTCACCTTTCATTTTTACATTTTATCCTTTGGCAAGCACATTGTGTTGGAAAGATCTTGACATATATACCCACTTGGATGTCATTTATCATGATTTATTATTGTTGACATTACCCTTGAGGTAAAAGGTTGGGAGGCAACACTATAATCCCCTATCTTTCTCTGTGTCCGATTAAAACTCCATACCCATAAGTATTGCGTGAGTGTGAGCAATTGTGGAAGACTAAATGAAAGTTGAGTATGTGGACTTGATGAAAAGCTTGTATATTGACTCTTTCGAATGTTACGATAAATTGCAATTGCTGTAATGACCGGGATCATAGTTTGTTAGTTTTCAATAAAGTTTATGATTCGTACTTGACATTGTGAATAGATTGTTACTTTAGCATAAGAATCATATGACAATATATATATATATATATATATATATATATATATATATATATATATATATATATATATATATATATATATATATATATGTTGCTGTTATAAGAATGATCATGATACCTTCATGCTCGTATTTTATTTTATCGACGCCTCTATCTCTAAACGTGTGGACATATTTTTCGATATCGGCTTTCGCTTGAGGACAAGCGAGGTCTAACTTGGGGGAGTTGATACGTCAATTTTGCATCATGCTTTTATGTTGATATTTATTGCACTATGAGATGTTACTACACATTATGTCACAATACTTATGCCTTTTCTCTCTTATTTTACAAGGTTTACATGAAGAGGGAGAATGCCGGCAGCTGGAATTCTGGGCTCGAAAAGGAGCAAACATTGGAGACCTATTGTGCACAACTCAAAAAGCCCTGAAACTCCATGAAACTCCGTTTCAGAAAATATAAAAATATCTGGCGAAAGAAGTACAGGAGGGAGGCCACCCACTATCCACGAGGGTGGGGGCGCCCCCCTAGGCGCGCCTCCTGCCTCGTGGGCCACCTGGCAGCCCCCCGATGCCCATCTTCTTCTATATGAGGTGTTTTGACCTGGAAAAAAAATCATAAGGAGGCTTCCGGGACGAAGCGCCGCCGTCTCAAGGCGGATCCTGGGCGGAACCAATCTAGGGCTCCGGCGGAGCTGTTCTGCCGGGGATACTTCCCTCCGAGAGGGGGAATCATCGCCATCATCATCACCAACAACTCTCCCATCTTGGGCAGGGTTACCTTCATCAACATCTTCACCAGCACCATCTCCTCTCAAACCCTAGTTCATCTCTTGTATCCAACCTTTGTATCAAAACCTCAGATTGGTGCCTGTGGGTTGCTAGTAGTGTTGATTACTCCTTGTAGTTGATGCTAGTTGGTTTACTTGGTGGAAGATCATATGTTCAGATCCATTATGCATATTAATACCGCTCTTATTATGAACATGAATATGCTTTGTGAGTAGTTACATTTGTTCCTGAGGACATGGGAGAAGTCTTGCTATAAGTAGTCATGTGAATTTGGTATTCGTTCGATATTTTGATGAGATGTATGTTGTCTTTCCTCTAGTGGTGTCATGTGAACGTCGACTACATGACACTTCACCATTGTTTGCGCCTAGAGGAAGGCATTGGGAAGTAATAAGTAGATAATGGGTTGCTAGAGTGACAGAAGCTTAAACCCTAGTTTATGTGTTGCTTCGTAAGGGGCTGATTTGGATCCACATGTTTCATGCTATGGTTCGGTTTACCTTAATACTTCTTTTGTAGTTGTGGATGCTTGCAATAGAAGTTAATCATAAGTGGGATGCTTGTCCAAGTAAGGACAGCACCCAAGCACCGGCCCACCCACATACCAAATTATCAAAGTAACTAACGTGAATCATATGAGCGTGATGAAAACTAGCTTGACGATAATTTACATCTGTCCACGGGAGCGCTTTCCTTCATATAAGAGTTTGTCCAGGCTTGTCCTTTGCTACAAAAAGGATTGGGCCATCTTGCTGCAGCTTATTTACTTTTCCTATTTATTACTTATTACCAATTATCTTATGACAAAACTATCTGTTACCGATAATTTCAGTGCTTGCAGAAAATACCTTACTGAAAATTGCATATCATTTCCTTCTGCTCCCCGTTGCGTTCGACCCTCTTACTTATCGAATGGACTACGATAGATCCCCTACACTTGTGGGTCATCAGTCATCGGTGGCGGCTTCGGTGAGGTCGTCCATGTTATCCAGGGTGTTGTATTCCACAGAGTCTGTGTTGCTCGCCAAGCTTTGGCGTGCCTTGGAGCGACGGTGTTGTCTACGGCATTTGGACGGCTCATCGATGGGCTTGTTGTCATCCTGCTTGGGCGTGTTGTCGTCGTCTTTGGGGTGTGTTCACCATGTAGATGGCGTATGTGGACGTGGTTGACCAGCAGTCGGTGGCGGGGGAGTGACATTAGCGTTGTCCGTGGCTCCGCTATCCTCGTCCACGTATTCGGTGTTCTTCGAAATTTAGTCCAACATGTCGGTTAAGTCGTCGATTGTAGTTACCAAGTGGGTGGTGGGTGGGACGCAAAATTCCCTATAATTCTCCTCAAGGGGCTGCTAAACGCAGGTTGGGGTGAATCCTCCCGCATGGACATGATCTGGATTCGATCCCGCGCCTCGTTCAATAGAGCGAGGGTCATAGGGTTGACTTGGCTCCGAATTGAATCTCGATCTTCAAGGGCCAAATCGAGCTCGAGGCCCGAGATCAATTATGCAACCGGACAAGCAGAGGATACCAAGGACAAAGCCTAGTCCTCGGATGTTGTTCCCGTATTGGGGCTCGAGGCCGAGCCGATTGGGAAGACCTCGGGTGAGGGTGACACCTGACGTCCGAACACAACCTCCGCGTCGAAGCCCGGAGCCGTGTTTTTTACGAGCATCATTGGCATGGTTGTAGGGGATTTTTGGCCTCCGGATAGGACAGAGGTGTCCGAGCTTGAGTCCGGTAGGAGGGTTGAGGCTGGCCCGTGGATCAGATCGGGGAGAGCTCCGGGGTGGGCACAGCAGGTCCCATGGGGGTGCCCAGCAGGCCCACAAATCCGGCGAAGACTAAGGACGGTGTACGAGTCTTGCGTAGGACTAAGGACATCAATCATAACCGTTGGTCTTTTAAATCCAACGGCCAATATCAGTAGGATTCGCATGAACGGTACACTACTGCTACCTTTAATGTGTTCTAGAACAATCATGTGCCGTTTTCTGAAAAATGAAGCCCATAACTGGCCCCAATGGGCCGTGTTGACACATGACCACCAGATGGTCAGATTGAGCCCAGACATGATGGTTTAGTAGGAGAATGCGGATATTTCTCAAAAAAATTAGCATGTAGAGAAAGTGAAGCAACATTCAGTTCTTTTTAAATGAACGTACAGTTTTATGGCATGAATGCTACTTCCTGTTTTTACAACATTTAACTAATATTGGCATTTATACATCACTATAATTACTTATTCTTTGAATCTATTAGCACATATGTCACTTCTTTTCCCTTTTATGAAAATCACTCCGTTATATTAAGACGTGCGTTGCATGTGTATACATTAAGGACATTATAACCGCACCTAAAGCGAGTTCTCACATCGATTTGAATTTTGAGCCGTCCGTTTTAATGATCTGAATGTTTCTAGCCGTCAGATCCGCGCTGGCCTGGCTGTCCTATGGCCTGCTGCTCCAGAGGCCGAAACGGAGGCCTCTGGCGCATTGGGCCGTCCCCCAGCCGCGGTGTCGACATCTCCAGCACTGGGCTTGCGAGGCCTAGAAATCCCGTCCAGCCCCTCTCTCTGGCAGCGCCTTCTCCCCTCCCCAACCTCTCCTCTTTCCTGCGAGTCTGCGACCTGCCGTCCCCTTCATCCATCGCCGCAGCCGCCATTACCCTTCCTTTCCTTCCACCTCTTTCTTACAGCAATGGATGGATGCTGGTTACTGGATCCGGAACCCCTACTCTCCCCTTGTGATATTCCTCTAATTTCCAAGTTGATTAATGGCCTGAACTTCTTAATTTGCCCTTGATTTTGGTCTCTGGTTCTTCGGTTGCAGGTCGTGGTCGCAGACGCGAGGGTTGAAGAGCATCCAGGCGTCGCTGCGAGAGAGAGAGGGTGGCTGCAGGAGGGATGGCGTCCCCCTACTCTCTATCTCTCGGAAGCTCCCCAGTCCTTCGCGTCGACTGTGAATCAAATATGATTGATGTCCTTAATCCTACGCAAGACTTGCCTTGGACCGCGGTGTACTCCAGATTACCGAATCTAGTACGGTGTTCGGGAGCAAAATTGTTGATCTGGTCAAGATGACCTGTCGAATTGGCGCGCAGGACGATGATGCCGAACGCGAAGAGCTGACCTGAGACGAAGAGGTCCCCGAAGTTGACGCAGAAGGAAATATGCCCTAGAGGCAATAATAAACTTGTTATTTCATATTTCCTTATATCAAGATAAATGTTTATTATTCATGCTAGAATTGTATTAACCGGAAACTTGATACATGTGTGGATACATTTACATAGACAAAACACCGTGTCCCTAGTAAGCCTCTACTAGACTAGCTCGTTAATCAAATATGGTTAAGTTTCGTAACGATAGACATGTGTTGTCATTTGATGAATGGGTTCACATCATTAGGAGAATGATGTGATGGACATGACCCATCCGTTAGCTTCGTTCGGTTTTAATACTATTGCTTTCTTCATGTCAAATACATGTTCCTTCGACTATGAGATTATGCAACTCCCGGATGCCGGAGGAATACCTTGTGTGCTATCAAATGACACAATGTAACATGGTGATTATAGAGATGCTCTACAGGTATCTCCGAAGGTGTTTGTTGGGTTAGCATAGATCAAGATTAGGATTTTTCACTCCGAGTATCGGAGAGGTACCTCTGGGTCCTCTCGGTAACGCACATCATAAGAAGCCTTGCAAGCAATGTGACTAATGAGTTAGTTACGGATGATGCATTACAGAACAAGTAAAGAGACTTGCCAATAACGAGATTAAACTAGGTATGAAGATACCAACGATCGAATCTCAGGCAAGTAACATACCGATGAGAAAGGGAATAACGTATGTTGTCATTACGGTACGACCGATAAAGATCTTTGTAGAATATGTGGGAGCCAATATGAGCATCCTCGTTCCGCTATTGGTTATTGATCGGAGAGGTGTCTCGGTCATGTCTACATAGTTCTCGAACCCGTAGGGTCCGCACGCTTAACGTTCGATGACGATTGGTTATTATATGAGTTATGTGATTTGGTGACCGAATATTGTTCGGAATCCCGGATGAGATCACGGACATGACGAGGAGTATCGAAATGTTCGAGAGATAAATATTTATATATAGGACGATGGTATTCGGACACCCGAAGAGTTCCGAGGGGTACCGGGTACATATCAGAGTACCGGGGGGTTAACGAAACCCCCCGGGGGAACAATGGCCCTCATGGGCCATATGAGGGTAGCACACCAGCCCACAAGGGGTGGCGCGCCCCCCTAAAGAAGGAGGCCAAATAGAAGAAGGAAGAGAGGGTTCGGCCCCTAATACGTCCAAAACGTATCTATAATTTCTGCTTGCTCCATGCCACTTTTGGGTGATATTGCTATGATATTCATACACTTCCATACACTTTTGATCATATTTGGACTAACTTACTAATCCAGTGCACCCCAGTGCCAGTTTCTGTTTTCGGCTGTTTTTGTATTTCAGGTTTTCACGTTTCGAGAACTGCCCAGAAAAATCCAGAAAAATTATATAAAAAATCTGCGATCCGGAAACAACACTGCGTCCGAAGGGCAGCCTGGGGGCACAGGGGCTCCAGGCGCCCTGTGGGCCCCCCCCCCCCTGGGCCGTGCCGGGGGGGCGCCTGGGCCCCCCGAGGCTCCCCCAGTGCCCTACTTTGGCATATATTTAAAGGGTTCCCCGTAACCCTCAGAACAGGACTTCTTTTCGCGATCCCATCTCTGTTCCGCCGCCGCCGCCGCTTCCAAGATCGGGAGCACCAGGAGAACTCTTCCCGGCACCCTGCCGGAGGGGAGGATCATCACCGGGAGCTTCTCCACCACCATGGACGCCTCCCGGATGACTCGTGAGTAGTCTCCCTTGGACCATGAGTCCATGACGAGTAGCTATGTGATGTTCTCCTCCCGTTCTTGCGCTTCACTAATTAGTCCTCGTGAGCTGCACTACATGATCGAGGCACCTATGTAATCCTTATGTTGTTGTTATGTTGAGTTTGCTGGGATCCGATGGATTATGATGTTATGTTCAGATTGATCTTGAGTAATATATTTGATTCACCTCTTTTATATTTTAGTTCATAAGTAATTCTTGCATGTTCTCCGTTGTTATTTATTTCTTTGGCCGAGTAATAGGTAGTGACTCCAAGAGGGAACGTTATGCTCGATTGTGGGTTCATGCCCCTCGATGACTAGCTTGAGTGACAGAAACATGAGTCTAGGGGATGTGCTGTTGCCACAAGGGGGAAAACAACGGTGCTTGTGCCCGCGGGTGCAAGGATTGTTTACTTTACGCAAAGTTCTTTTAATGCAGTTGTCTATTGCATTGAGTTTACACTATGGGTGGGACTCGCAACTTAATACCAGCGAGATGTTCTGGATAGATATCTCAAGGTGGATGATTAATAGTAGATATTGATGGATTTCAGTCTACTTACTTTGGCGTACCGCCCATGCTTTGAACCTCAACCTTTCTTGCAATGTAGTCAGCATTGGTTTGCGTTCGTGGTCCTGTCAATTGCCCAGCTGTAACTTGTTTACCTCACATAGCTGTTTTATCGTCTTTTGGGAGAGAGACATCACTAGTGAACATCATGATACTCCGGTCCATATTACCATCATTGATCACATCCACTATTTACTTTTCACTATTTTATTTACTATTGCAAAACACTATCTATCACTACTATCATATTGCTTTTAACCCTTTGTGAACTACAAGGCCGGAGAGATTGACAACCTCTCTATACTCGTTGGGAGCAAAGTTATTTGTATCTGTGTGCAGGTCCACGTTGATTGCTAATTGCGCCGTTAGCAGTTGACACCTACCTGTTGAACCTAGGAGTCTCTGGGGATTCGATCCTTGGCATCTTTGCTAGGGGAAAACACTTCTACTTACTGCATCTTACGCCTTCCACTTGGGGTAACCAACGAGGGGTTCGAGGCCCATCAAGGAGTATTTTCTGGCACCGTTGCCGGGGACTCCACTCTTCAGGATAGGGGAGTTGCATGCTATCTTTTACCTTTGCTTTTTAGTCTTGTTAGTTTACTTTTCATTTTTGCTTTTAGTTCCTTTTATCGAAAATCACAAAAATAGTTATCTTACTTGCTTGCTACTATGGGTTCCACCGAGAACACCAAGTTGTGTGACTTCACTAGTCACAACAACGATGACTTTATCAGCACACCTATCACTACACCTGCCACTTCAGCACCTTCATATGAAATTAAACCTGCTTTACTGAACTTAGTTATGAAAGAACAATTCTCCGGTGCTGGAGATGATGCTGCTTTACACTTGAACAACTTTGTTGAACTTTGTGATATGCAAAAGTACCAAGAAATAGATGGTAATATTGTTAAGCTTAAGCTTTTTCCTTTCTCTTTGAGAGGAGGAGCTAAAATTTGGTTTCAGTCTTTGCCTAGAAATAGCATAGATTCATGGGACAAGTGCAAAGATGCTTTTATCGGAAAATACTATCCACCTGCTAAAATTATCCAACTTAGAAGTAACATCATGAATTTTAAACAATTGGATAATGAACACATTGCCCAAGCTTGGGAACGTATGAAATCTCTTATCAAAAACTGCCCTACTCACGGTTTGACTACTTGGATGGTTATCCAAACTTTTTATGCAGGCTTGAACTTTACCTCGCGGAACTTGTTAGATTCGGCCGTGGGAGGAACTTTTATGTCAACTACACTTGGTGCTGCCACGAAGCTTCTCGATGAGATGATGACCAACTATTCCCAATGGCACACCGAACGCGCTCCAACAGGTAGGAAGGTAAACTCTGTCGAGGAGATTTCCTCCCTCAATGAAAAAGTTGACTTGATCATGTCTCTACTTTCGAATCAATCTACTGTTGATCCACGTGATGTTCCTTTAAATTCTTTGATTGCTCAAGAACAAGTAGATGTTAACTTTATCTCTAGAAACAATTTCAATAACAATGCTTATAGGAGTAACTTTGGTAACAATTCTAGACCGTTCCCCTCTAACTCTTATGGGAACAACAATGCTTATCCTAGTACCAAGAACTCCAATACTGAACTAGAGACTATGCTTAGAGATTTCATCACTACCCAAAAAGCCTTTAATAAGAATGTAGAAGAGAAACTACATAAACTAGATGATCTTTCTTTTAAGGTAGACCACTTAGCCAATGAGGTAAAATTGCTAAAAATTGAAACTTCTCCTCTTAAGGAGAGGGAAGTCATCCCTATTAATGCTACTCAAGTACAAATTAATGAAAATATTAGGATGATGGCTAAGCTTAAAGAAAGATGGGCTAGAGAAAGGGAGGAAGAGGAAAGAATTAAGAGCCTTCCTACCCACCACACTGTTGCTACTATCCAAGTTATTGAGGATGTTCACACTCTTAGCACCCAATGTACTCCTGGTCCCAATGGACCTATTAATGGTGATGCTATAGAAACTACCAAACAGGTGAGCCTTAAGTACGCCACTACCACTTTACTTGATGCTCGTGACCTTGATTTTGATAATTGCACTCTTACAGAAGTTATTGATTTCCTTCACAAAATGTCTAGAGATCCCCGCACTAGCACGCTTAACCTTGCCTTCACAGAGCATATCACTAATGCTCTCATCAAAGCTAGAGAGGAGAAACTTAGAGTAGAAGCCTCCATACCTAGAAAGCTAGAAGATGGTTGGGATCCTATGATAAAAATTTATTTGAATGACTTCTCTTGTTATGCATTATGTGATGTTGGTGCTAGTACCTCTGTTATGCCCAAAAGGATATATGATATGATTAAATTGAAACCTTATGACTCTTGTTCTTTTGGTGTTCGTCTCGTTGATTCTTCCATAAAGAAACCTTTGGGGAGGATTCACGATGTTCTTATTGTTGTCAATGATAATTATGTGCCTGTTGATTTTACTATTATGGATATTGAATGTGATCTTTCATGTCCAATTATTTTGGGACGTCCCTTTTTGCGCATTGTTGGTGCTGTCATTGACATGAAAGAGGGTAATATAAAATTTCAGTTTCCTCTCAAGAAAGGGATGGAACACTTCCCTCGTAAGAAGGTCAAGTTACCTTTTGAGTCCATTGTACGGGCTAGCTATTCTTTTACGTTTGATAAAACTTGATCCATGCATTATGCCTAGCTTGAAGGCATAAAAGAAAGCGCTTTTGGGAGGCAGCCCACATGAATAAAATTTTTGCTTTTGTTGTGTCTTGATGTTGTTTACTGCTGTAGCATCATCATTGTATCTTTGCATTTCATATTTGTGCCAAGTATAGCCTCTGATTGCTAGAAAGTTCAAAAGTTGCGAGGTGCTGTCCAAGAAACAGATTCTGTCCTTGGATAGAAAAATTCGTATAAAATCACCAGATCATCTTTTTGGTCTGAATTTTTTCGACAGCGTTCTCTATATAATTGTCTTTCGTGCGTCAGTTCTGAGTTTTTTTTTATTTGAGTTGCAGAAGTATCCCGAACAGGTCAATTACTGCCTGCTGTTCTGTTTTTCACAGATTATGTCCTGTTTTGCCTTACCTTCACTTTGCAAATTGAGAACTTGCTTTTTCTTTGAAAAAACCTTTTGGCAATCTTGAGAAACAATAGAACTTCAAGAATATCCTTATTTCCAGCAAGGTATAATTATTTTATTAAGGGTACTAACCTCGCTAATCAGATTATGATGAGTTATGTATGAAGGGAGTTTTCAAGTGTGCAAGGGAAGATGATAAAAAGATTCAGGAGTGTCAAGCGCTCAAGCTTGGGGATGCCCCCGTGCACCCCCAAGAAATATTCAAAGAGACTCAAGCGTCTAAGCTTGGGGATGCCCCCGTGCATCCCCTTCTCCATCAACACTATCAGTTCGTCTTTCGTTCCGCTATATTTTTATCACTTCATGTGTTATGTGCTATGCTTGGAGCGTCTTGCTTTTAGTTTTCTTTTAGTTTTTCATAACGAGTCGGAACCCAGCATTCCTTTATGTGGGAGAGAAACACGCTCCACCTCTACCTATAACATTACTTAGAATTTTCATGTCTATCTATGCTGTGTGTGTTCTTTGTCTTTTAATAGCTACTATCATACTCTGCTCTTAGTATTCATGCTTATCTTTTCAAGAGCCTTTATTTAGTTGGTTGCTTGAACTCTCTTTAATTACCATGCTCACCTTATTAAGAGAGTTTGCTTCCGTTGCATGGGTTAATGTGTCTATGATAAAGATGCTACTTTCATGATGGTGCTTAGTAGTTCAGGTTTTCTTTTGGTTAATCTCAAATAGCTGGGGGGTTCCCAATGTGATATTGGAGTACCAACTTGGTTTGTTTGCCTATGATGTGGTATGGTTTAGTAATATCTTCCTTTGAGAATTTATTTTGATTGACTTGGCGTATGCTCAAGCATATTCAAGACTGTAAAGAAAGTCTGTCAAGCCTTGATGATCTTTTGTTTCTGAGTAGCGATATAACTACCATGCCTGATTCAATATTGCTTTGTCGCTCTGCATGATTATGACCGTCATTGCTCTCTTAGTTGGTCGCTCCCAGTCTTTTGCTAACCTCCACCTGTACTAAGCAAACTAACCATGCAATACATAGCTCATGGGAAAGTAGCCTAAAAACTATTGTGGTAAAGAATATGTTGCCTATGTATCTCATTTCTTATAAGTTGCTTGCTGAGCGGTAACCATGTTTCTGGGGACGCCATCAACTGTCACACTTTTGTTGAATATCATGTGAGTTGCTATGCATGTTCGTCTTGTCTGAAGTAAGGGTGATTTACCGTGGGTTGAATTAATATGCATATTGTTAGAGAAGAACATTGGGCCGCCAACCAAAGCCATGCATCATGGTGGAAGTTTTAGCTTGGACCTTAATCCTCAATCTCTCATGAGAATATGCTTATGCATTAAAGAGGAGTCCATCATCTATTTTCTATGTTGTCCCGGTATGGATGTCCTCAAGTTGGGATCTATCAAAAACGAGAAATCAAATGTGATCTATCTCCTTGGACCTTTGTACAGGTGGCATAGAGGTACCCCTTTGTGACACTTGGTTAAAACATATGCAATGCAATGATAACCCATGGGGATCCGAGCTAATTAGGACAAGGAGCGAGCACTATTGGTATTCGATGCATGAGGCTTGCAACTTATAGGATGTTTTATGCATGACACATATGAAGTACTACTACCGTTGACACATTGCTTCCATGTTTTCAAAATAAAAAGCTTTAGCACTTAACCTTTCTTTTACCTTTATGTTGAAGCACCAACTACTGAGAGCATGATTGTCATTCTGAGTGTAATGTGCATTGTCCCAAAGTAGGATTGTCTTTTGCATGATTGTGATATCGTTTATTCTGAAATGATTGTATCTAGTCATCACTTAAACCTTGAAGGTGCCCCTGCACTTATGTTTTGCATCACTAAAGGGGGCAAGCTAGATATCACTTGATCATATTTGCTCATCATGTTCATTGCAAATCTTTTTGATGTTTCAGTTTCATGTTGTAAAACTTTCAGTCATTTGTGATTTTCTCTTGAGGCAACTTAATTACTTTAGAATCATTGTCTCAGTAAGCTTTTGTCATATGACTATGAGAAAGTCCTATATGGTTAATAGCATGTCACCACAGAAATTATTCTTGTTATCATTTACCTACTCGAGGACGAGCGGGAATTAAGCTTGGGGATGTTGATACGTCCAAAACGTATCTATAATTTCTGCTTGCTCCATGCCACTTTTGGGTGATATTGCTATGATATTCATACACTTCCATACACTTTTGATCATATTTGGACTAACTTACTAATCCAGTGCACCCCAGTGCCAGTTTCTGTTTTCGGCTGTTTTTGTATTTCAGGTTTTCACGTTTCGAGAACTGCCCAGAAAAATCCAGAAAAATTATATAAAAAATCAGCGATCCGGAAACAACACTGCGTCCGAAGGGCAGCCTCGGGGGGCCACAGGGGCTCCAGGCGCCCTGTGGGCGCCCCCCCCCCCCCGGGCCGCGCCGGGGGGGCGCCTGGGCCCCCCGAGGCTCCCCCGGTGCCCTACTTTGGCATATATTTAAAGGGTTCCCCGTAACCCTCAGAACAGGACTTCTTTTCGCGATCCCATCTCTGTTCCGCCGCCGCCTCCGCTTCCAAGATCGGGAGCACCAGGAGAACTCTTCCCGGCACCCTGCCGGAGGGGAGGATCATCACCGGGAGCTTCTCCACCACCATGGACGCCTCCCGGATGACTCGTGAGTAGTCTCCCTTGGACCATGAGTCCATGACCAGTAGCTATGTGATGTTCTCCTCCCGTTCTTGCGCTTCACTAATTAGTCCTCGTGAGCTGCCCTACATGATCGAGGCACCTATGTAATCCTTATGTTGTTGCTATATTGAGTTTGCTAGGATCCGATGGATTATGAGATTATGTTCAGATTGATCTTGACTAATATATTTGATTCACCTATTTTATATTTTAGTTCATAAGTAATTCTTGCATGTTCTCCGTTGTTATTTATTGCTTTGGCCGAGTAATAGGTAGTGACTCCAAGAGGGAACGTTATGCTCGATTGTGGGTTCATGCCCCTCGATGACTAGCTTGAGTGACAGAAACATGATTCTAGGGGATGTGCTGTTGCCACAAGGGGGAAAACAACGGTGCTTGTGCCCGCGGGTGCAAGGATTGTTTACTTTACGCAAAGTTCTTTTAATACAGTTGTCTGTTGCATTGAGTTTACACTATGGGTGGGACTCGCAACTTAATACCAGCGAGATGTTCTGGATAGATATCTCAAGGTGGATGATTAGTAGTAGATATTGATGGATTTCGGTCTACTTACTTTGGCGTACCGCCCATGCTTTGAACCTCAACCTTTCTTGCAATGTAGTCAGCATTGGTTTGCGTTCGTGGTCCTGTCAATTGCCCAGCTGTAATTTGTTTACCTCACATAGCTGTTTTATCGTCTTTTGGGAGAGAGACATCACTAGTGAACATCATGAGACTCCGGTCCATATTACCATCATTGATCACATCCACTATTTACTTTTCACTATTTTATTTACTATTGCAAAACACTATCTATCACTACTATCATATTGCTTTTAACCCTTTGTGAACTACAAGGCCGGAGAGATTGACAACCTCTCTGTACTCGTTGGGAGCAAAGTTATTTGTATCTGTGTGCAGGTCCACGTTGATTGCTAATTGCGCCGTTAGCAGTTGACACCTACCTGTTGAACCTAGGAGTCTCTGGGGATTCGATCCTTGGCATCTTTGCTAGGGGAAAACACTTCTACTTACTGCATCTTACACCTTCCACTTGGGGTACCCAACGAGGGGTTCGAGGCCCATCAGCCCCCCTTTCCTTCCTCCCTCCCTCTCTTCCATTTTTCCTTCCTACTCCGAATAGGAATAGGAGAAGGGTTTTGGCATAATTGAAGAGGGCCCCAAGTAGGATTCCTCCTACTTGGGGCGCCCCCTTGGCTGCCTCTCCTATATATATACAGCCGGTCTATTCTCATAATATTATGAGAATAATATTCTCATAATACTTCCGCACTGCACGCATAACACGAGGGCACTACACTCTTAGTAGCAGAGGTACTGCAACACAGAGACCAGTGAACTTTACATTGAAAAAATTGTACGTGTTGTTTTTTCGGTACCTTTTTTTGCTCTAGTTTTTTAACCGTTTGTCGGAACAATGTATGTAATATACCGTTGAAAAGGTATGGATTATGCGCTACTTCACCATGTTGAACACTTTCTGAGATTCCGCACGGTTTAAGAGCAGATTCGAAAACGGTGCGACCGACGAATAATGGCAGCGGGCGTTTTTTTTCTAAACCGCTCGTCGGAATGAAGCATATGATACACCGTTGGAAAGATATCGTCGGCGCGCATCTTTTTCATATATAATTTTTTGTCTAATTCGTTACGGTTTAAAAGTAGTTTCAAATTTACTAAATCGCGGAATTCAGTTTTTCAATTTTTTTCAAATTTTCGGTACTGTTTTCACTCCAGTTTTCTAACCGTTTGTCGAAACAAGGCGTGTAATATACCGTTGAAAATATATGGACGAGGCACAACTTTCATATGTTGAAATGATTTTGAGATTCCTTACGGTTTTTAGTTAATTTTGAAAATCGTGCGGCTGACTACGAGGGGCAGCAGTAGTTTTTGGCGAAATTTTAACGAACCGCTGGTCGAAATGATTCAACATATACGCCGTTGGAAAGATATCGTCGAGACGCAACTTTTTCATGCAGAACACGCCCTCTAATTCCTTACGGTTGAAGAGTGGTTTTAAAATTACTAAAATGCGGGTACTCTGTTTTTTGCGGCACCCAAATCGACGAGTGAACCTCATCCGACAGAAAACCGCACTGCATCGAATGAAAACCACACTGCAGCAGACGGGCAAGTGAACTTCGTGATTTTTTTGTCGGACATAAATGTTTCAAGACGAGCAAGTCAACCGCATCAATACAAAAAAAAGAACCGCAACACTTTCGAAAGTGAACCGCATGAGTTGCTATTGATGTTTTCATGTAACACATTTTTTTGGGACAATGTTTTCCATTAACATGTTTGGGAATGTAATGACGAGCCAAGTGTGCTTTTTCAATTTTGTTCTTTTTTGTGTTAATGCGTCCGCACTCCAGAGTAGAGGCAAGTGTAATGCATTAGTTTCTTTTTCTAACTATTTAAATTCTTTCATTCAAATGGAACCGCTTGAGAACAATGAAACGAACCTCTAGACAAAAAAATACAACAATATTGTACAGCTGGGCAGTGCATACTAAATCGCTGAACTTTTTGAACCGGAAGCTCGCGGTTTGTGCTGCAGCCGTACATGGAGAGAACTGCGGCACAACGCTCATTCTCTCGTGGCCAAGAGGGAAGATGAACTCGGGGGAGGCAGACGTGGCCACGTGGAGCAGGGAACTGCACGTCGCCCATCGGAGTGCTGCTTCATGGGAGGCGGCGAACTGCAGCACCCATTCCACAAAGCGAAAGGAAAGACGCGCTACTCGATGTGCTCTGCGACAGATTAGGTGGGAGAGGTGGATGGGGCCGCTGGATCTAGCACCGGTGGGTCGATGGCGGCGGTTTCGGCAGGAGCTCGCAGATCCGGCAGGGGGTTGGTGATGCCTGGTGCTCTCGTGTACTGCAAAACAGATGGTGGGCACTGCAAAAGGGTGAGAGGGAGAGCTGGACGCCGTGAATCCGGAGCCCGTTGTCGCCGTCTTCAAAGGAGGTTGTCGCGGCCTGTGCTTGGGTGGCCGTCGACCCCTCCCTGTAGATCGACCAAGGCAGGAGAAGGAGAGCGGATCCAGGTAGCGACGCCCGGCGAGGCCTTGCTGCCGCGCGGAGCTGCTCAGGCCGCAGCGGTCGGAGATGGGGATGCGGCGCCCGGTGAGGCCTTGCCGCCGCGCGGAGCTGCTCAGGCCGCGGCAATCGGAGACGGGGATGCGGCGCCCGGCGAGGCCTTGCTGCCGCGCGGAGCTGCTCGGGCCGCGGTGGCCGAAGCGGCACCGCGTGGTCCGGGAGAGGCAAGGAGGCTGCGTGTTCGGGGAATGAAGAATCCGGCACGGCTGCAATGCCGACGGGGAGGGGCGCAGCGCAGCTTGGCACGAGGAGTCGCGCACCGGAGAAGGTGGGGAGGGTGGGGGCGACGGCCTGGGGCGGGACAAACGGCGCCGAAGAAGGTGAGGAGGGTTGGGGCAGCGTCTCGGGTGGGCCATGGCGCGCCGGAGAAGGTGGGAAGGGTGGGGCGGTGGAAGATGCGTTCTGGTGGAGAGAGAGGGGAGCGAGAGGTGGGGGGTGTTATGAGAATAAGGCCTTTGTTATGAGAATAAGGTCTTAAGGGGTGTTATGAGAATAAATTGGACAATTGTTAGCCGTGTGCGGCGCCCCCTCCACAGTTTACGCCTCTGGTCATATTCTTGTAGTGCTTAGGCGAAGCCCTGCGCAGATAACTTCACGAGCACTGTCACCACGCCGTCATGCTGACGGGACTCATCTACTTCCTCGACACTTTGCTGGATCAAGAGTTCGAGGGATGTCATCGAGCTGAACGTATGCAGAACTCGGAGGTGCCGTACGTTTGGTGCTTGATCGGTCGGAACGACAAGAAGTTCAACTACATCAACCGCGTTGTCAAACGCTTCTGCTTTCGGTCTACGAGGGTACATGGACACACTCTCCCCCTCTCATTGCTATGCATCTCCTAGATAGATCTTGCATGAGCGTAGGAATTTTTTTGAAATTGCATTCTACCTTTCCCAGCAGTGGCATCATGAGCCAGGTCTATGCGTAGATGATATGCATGAGTAGAACACAAAGAGTTGTGGGTGATGATCGTCATACTACTTACCACCAATGTCTTATTTTGATTCGACAGTATTGTTGGATGAAACGGCCCAGACCAACCTTACATAACCACGTTCATGAGACCGGTTCCATCGACAGACATGCAACTAGGTTTGCATAAAGGTGGCTCACGGGTGTTCGTTTCTCCTACTTTAGTTGAATCGAATTTGAGTGTGGCCGGTCCTGGTTGAAGGTTAAAATAGCAACCTTAATAAATCACCATTGTGGTTTTTGTGCCGTAGGTAAGAATGGTACTTGATAGAAGCCCGTAGGAGCCATGTAAAACTTGCAACAACAAAGTAGAGGACGTCTAACTTCTTTTTGCAGGGCATGTTGTGATGTGATATGGTCAAGACGTGATGAGTTGTACATTATTGTATGAGATGATCATGTTTTGTAAGATATCTTACAACTGGTAGGAGCCTTATTGGTCTCTCTTTATTGTATGAAATGCACACGCCATGTAATTGCTTTACTTTATCACTATGAGTTAGCGATAGTCGTAGAAGCAATAGTTGGCGAGACGACCACGACGCTACGATGGAGATCAAGGTGTCAAGCCGGTGATGATGGAGATCATGACGGTGCTTTGGAGATGGAGATCAAAGGCACAAGATGATAATTGCCATATCATGTCACATATTTTGATTGCATGCGATGTTTATCTTTTTGGATTTTTTACATCGGTGCCCCTGTTTCCTTAGCTCTACTCATTCATCCCCGTGCTCTTAACTTTTGCTCAGTTTTCCCTACTCCCTTGCCCGAAACCCTCAGAACAAGTCGCAATGGACGTTGCTGTCGGGTCAATGGCTTGACCGTTAACTCTGACGATTGGGGCCGCCTTGGTAGGTGTCGTTGTTCGATCATTGGGCCGTCCCTTGCATTAAACGCATGTGCGCGCCACCACAACAGAAGCCTGCTATGCATGCACCCAGCAAGCCTACCTGCATGCGTTGATGCGCGCCGCCACGATGCATCGACCGAGCCTGCATGCGCCGACCGAGCCTGCATGCGTCGATGCGTGCCGCCACGATGCACTGACCAAGCCACTTTCGTGCATGCCAGCCGCCATGGATGCAGCGACGGCCGCTGCCGCTGGTTCCTCTCTTCTCGCACGCTTGTCTCCTCGATTTAGAGCATCGTTTTTTACGATCAGTTGCAGCCTTTTCGATCCACTCACATCTGCACCCGTTTTGCTACGGCAAATAAATTGAACATTATGTTTTATATTTTTGTGGCTGCATGCACTAGCTAGGTGGCTACATATTTGTGGCTTGTGTACAAAAAAGAGAAGGGTTCGTTGTGGCTGCATGCACTAGGTGGTTACTAACAAAGCGAGCTCTCTAAGAAAACAATCAAAAAATATGTAGATAGGGCCAACAAGCCCATAGCACGATCACATAGTTCAAACTAGGAAGAACTTCATAATAGAATAGATAGAAAACATAATAAAAGGGCCAACAAGCCCATAACATCTCCAACATAGTTCAATTACAACGTAACTTAACATAGACTCGAAAAAAGGAAAAAATAGATAGAGGGTTTAGAACCCTAGTCCACCTCGCTCCACCTCCGGGCACCCTTCACTGCTACTCCGGGGCGTTGTCGATGGGGTACGGAAGAGTGTGCATCCGCGTCCTCATGGGGAAGATGTTGGTGTACTCTGTGAACATGTTGTGGGTGGTGAAAGCGATGAACTCACAGCCACACCAAAACACCCGGCCAAGGAGGTAGAAGGTGTCGAATGTGTTGGTGAAGTGGTCAAGGAGAGCAACCACCACCCCGTTTTGGATGACCTCCTCGACGCGGAACATCATTGGAGATCCCCGCGGGAGGTGGCTGTAGCCGGCCTCGAGGAAGAACTCGGTGAAGTTCCTTGCGGTCCTCCACCTTGATATCGCCCACACACGTAGTGTGCGCTCAACGTACACGCTGGTAGGGTAGAGCCTCTCCGGTGTACTGCATGGCTGAGGGATGTGCAGAAGAAGGAGAAGGGGTCAAAGAGCAAGAAGGGCAGATGGCAGAGGATGGGAGATGGATGAGGGATGGCATAGGCAGAGGGTGGCTTAAATATCCGTAGTGCTATGTGTTATTTGGCCGTGGCAATAACGGGATCAAATGTGAAGTAGCCCGTTTTCAAACCCACCGCCGCATCGTGAGTGTACACGCGTGGGAAATGGTGGTTTGAAAAGAAGAAGAAAAATAAGCTAATTGAACGCGTGGGCATCCATGGTCATATATATTATATGAACAAATACTATATGAACAAAAAGAGACAAATTTTAAATATTTTGTGGCCATTTTGCATGATAAAAATAAATTTGACCCTTATAAATTTGGTCATTTTGCATTTGTATAGAACGAAAAGACCTAAATTATCTACACAATGTCAATAGTTGTGTAATTTCAAACGATGCAACCAAGAAACAAAGGCAGCACGTTCATAAAAACAGAGCAAACGGTGCAAAAAAATGATGCAATTTGACGGCCCAACCAGAGTTTGGTTTCCTTTCGGGCCCAATAACAATTCGATGGGCAGTATCCTTTTTTTCGTGGAGTCAGTGGTGGGCGAGCAACCGAGCACAACGAAGAGGATCGCCTCTCGCGGATTGCCCCACGATACAACGATGTGGAGCCGTCCTTGTGATCCAACGGCGCGGAGCCAGCACGCAGCCTGCCCATCGAATTCCTTCTAGAAGACCACATCTGAGGGATGTTGCTTGGCACCAGGGTATGATCGGACGGCTGACGTTCGGAGCTAGGGTTAGGCAAAACCCCGCGGGGTTTAGAGGGGTTTTGAGCTGGTCAACGGGGTTTCGAAGGCTTTGACTAAGCATAGCTAATTTAAAAAATCAAAAAATATGAAACCTTTGTCGTTCGTTGTTTATAAGACACACTAACGAGGACAAATACTAAAATTGTTCTATGGCCATTTTCATGCAAAAACCCTAGTTGGCACGATCGAGGTCAAATGAGCACCATTAATTTAAAAAAAATCAAAAAATGAAACATGCGCACAATGTTGTCTTATGTGACATGTTACCAACCAAAAATCTTAAACTTGGTCTATGGTCATTTTCATGAGAAAAACCTTCACACATATGAGCTATCATGTACAAGATTTCATAGAGTTTGGGGAGAGGAGGTAGGGTTACCTTCTGTTTTTGAAAATTTTAAAAATGGAAAAATCGCCAAAGCTTTATTTCAAAGTGAATAAGAAGGATCTGAACTTAGTTTTCCATTTTCATATTTTAAACATGTTTTTAATAGTTTTAAATTAAAGCATAGTTTTCAAAAGAAAATGTAAAAATATGAAGATTAATTCAAAAAATAGTGAGACTTCGAATCTACACTGTATATTGAATAGGTGTTAATAAAAAACATTTGGCTCATCTAGAGTAGGTCTAAAAAAACTTGATTACAAATTGGTTTTTTACCCTAGCCTCGGAGCTCATTTGGAGCACATTTCTCAAATTCAAATTTCTTTGACCTCCTATAAATCACCTCAAATTTTGCACACATGATCTCCTATCCAAACATAGATAGTTTGCCAAGTTTTTTTTGCATTTTCTTGAATTTATACTGTCTTGTTGAATGTCATTTCAAAACATTGGATAATGAAACATGCTGGTGGGAAAAGGCATGCATTTGATTTGATTAATAAACATGAGAGCAATAAAATGTGTGATCAGTGAAGCAACACTGAAACAACATGTGTGATCAGTGAAGTAACACTGAAGTGATCAGTGAAGCAACACCGAAAAAACATGTCTGATCAGTGAAGCAACACTGAAACAACATGTCTGATCATTGCAGCACCTAAACTCGTAGTTCACAATATCTAAACAGAACTAACCATGCACTACATGCAAATATAAGGACAGACAAATATAGATAGAATAATACATTACTAGCATCACCATAGATTCAGTTCACACCATAAACAGCCACATTCAGTTTACCAAAAGTAATCGGACCCAAAGTATAAGTGTTCTCCCTACGTATGCACCGTTGCTACAGTTCTTCGTGCCGAGACACCACGTGATGATCGGGTGTGATAGGCTCTATGTTCACATACAACGGGTGCAAGAACTTTTGCACATGTGGAATACTCAGGTTAAATTTGACGAGCCTAGCATGTATAGACATGGCCTCGGAAAATTAGAGACCGAAAGGTCAAACGTGAATCATACAGTAGATATGATCAACATAGAGATGTTCACCATTGATGACTACTCCATCTCACGTGATGATCGGACATGGTTTAGTTGATTTGGATCACATATCATTTAGATGACTTAAGGGATGTCAATCTAAGTGGGAGTTCATAAGTAATATGATTAATTGAACTTAATTTATCATGAACTTAGTCCTGATAGTATTTGCAAATTATGTTGTAGATCAATAGCTCATGATGTAGCTCCCCGTTTATTTTTGATATGTTCCTAGAGAAAAATAAGTTGAAAGATGATAGTAGCAATGGTGCGGACTGGGTCCGTGATCTGAGGATTATCCACATTACTGCATAGAAGTATTATGTCCTTGATGCACCGCTAGGTGACACACCTATTGCAGGAGCAGATGCAGACGTTATGAACGTTTTGCAAAGCTCTATATGATGACTACTTAATAGTTTAGTGTGCCATGCTATACGGCTTAGAACCGGGACTTCATAAACATTTTGAACGCCATGGAGAATATGAGATGATCCAAGAGCTGAAATTGGTATTTCAGACTCATGCCCATGTCGAGAGGTATGAGACCTCTGACAAGTACTTTGCCTACAAGACGGAGGAGAATAGCCCAGCTAGTGAGCGCGTGCTTAGATAGAGGAGAATAGCTCAGCTAGAGAGCATGTGCTCGGAATGTTTGAGTACTACAATCACTTGAATCAAGTGGGAATTAATCTTCCAGATAAAATAGTGATCGACAGAGTTTAATTTGGCCATTAATGGCGCATTAGTGGTGCGCCATTAGTGCCACGCCATTAGTATATTTTACTAATGGTGCACCACAGATGCGCCATTAGTATGCACAGTAGTGCGCCATTAGTATGCCTCCCAGGGGGCCATGTGTACCCAAGTGCTTTGGCATACTAATGGCGCACGCCAGCAAGATGCGCCATTAGTAATTTCGGCATAGTAATGGCGCACTGTCTGATGATGCGCCATTAGTATCCTTTGGCATACTAATGGCGCACTGTGATGTGATGCGCCATTAGTATGAATATTAGGTTTTTTTATTATTATTTTTCTGTTTTTTTTTTGCACATATTACAAAATGTATAATTGGACAGAATATAGACAGCACACATCAACAACAAATTCATCGAATACAATAGAAGATTAGTCTCTGAATACAATTCATCATATTAGTCTCCAAATACAATTCATCATATTAGTCTCCGAATTGAAAAGACCGAACAAAGATAGAACAATATATTACAAGTCTCGAGATCGCGAGTAGCGAGTTTTCTTCACATTACAAGTCGATATCGATCATCTAAACTACCATCACATAGAAGAGAGCTGCGGTCATCACGATGAGCATCATCACGATGAAACTCGTCTTCATCCGGTTCCTCCAACGCTCCCTCCCCTCTCCCGCTAGATAGCGGGCGTATCTAGATTCGGCCTCGGCCCTAGTGGTGTACCCTTTGTAACTGTTACCGCTGAATCGGTGAACCTGTCTCCGACACTCCTCCCAGTCGTCGTAGACTCCGGAAACCTTACCCTTGTACACGACATACGACGGCATCGCTATGCACTAGCCAAACGAAACGTTAGTACCAATTCACAGACAATACATAAGCAATATATAAGTATGCAACAGAACGATCGAAAGAGAAAAGCAAGACATTAATAGCATCGATTACATCTAAGTTGAACGACTCTCGAAACCAAAGAGACATACTACAAGTTCATTAAAGTTTAATTACAACATGAGCCAATCGATGTTTCAGAACTAGACACAGCATCACTGCTTTCGACTCGACTCAAGGGACCAAAGCGTGGATGAAGCTGCCGTCTATCGTGGGAGTCATGAAATCACGGGCGTTGTCAGCCTGCATTTGTAGCATTGTGTCGATGTCACTGTTCGACGATTGATTTCTGAGGTAGAACTGCCCCGAGGTACGAAGGACATCTTGATGGATGATTTCCGCAAACTCCGACTGGATGCGAAAGAATTCTTGTCTGATGTCCGCGTCCTGGATTGCCGACACGCTTGCGGCCCAATCTTTAAGTTTACTCGGCAGCAGAAGTTGATGATGGTCCCGTACGATCGCCCGCATGTGATGGATGGCGTAGTAGGCACCCTTCTGACCGCCAGGCGGCTGCTTGACGCAGCAGAACGTCGTATTGTGGGAGAACACGTGCTTGCCGGTCTTACGAATAGGCCTGGTGAAGGTGCCTCCAGATTTGGCGTAGCCGGGGAGAACATCTTCAAGAACCTTCTTGACATTTGTGTAGTCTATGTTCGACTTACGGTCCGGGTCGAAATACGTGGCCATGGAATATTTGGGGCTTAGGAGGATGAGCGTGCAATGTGTGTCACTACAGAAAACACGGAATGTTAAAAGAAGAACGATCGAAATCTAAGAATTCATATGTTACGGGGCGGTTGAGGCGGAGGACTTACTTGGGAAAGTAAGGCACGAGGAAGTTATCCTTATCTCGGTTTGCCAGAATGACGCCTTCGAGGTAAGAACTCACGACTTGCCGGTCCCCAGCGCTGCCCAAGATCTTGGCACGCATGTAGAAGGGGTCGACTATCACGATGTCCGGGTCTTGTCGCGAATGATCCGCATCTCCATACTCAGCGAAAATAGCCGAACGAAGGTGTAGTGCAGCGGAAGAAGGTTCAACATAGCGTGGATGTCATCAAACCGCAGGACGATCGTACCCTCGATGGAGTCATCCACAAATCCCTTGCCCTCTGGCACCTTGGCCGCGAAAACCGGGTATGCCACATCCTTCTCTCTGAGATGCCGCTTCTCCAAAGAAAGAACACTGTCATGCAGACTCCGCATAGCACCGGTTGCAGCATCGAGCATATTTCTCGGTAGCATCGGCATACCCGCCACATGCACCCTCCTCATTACATCCTCAGGTGAAGGTGGCCCGTCCTGAGCACGGATCGTACTCGGTGCCGGCTGGCTCGCACCCTTGTTAGTTTTTCTTTTGCGTGCCTTCTTCTTCTCCTGAATTGGGACCGAGTTCTGCTCACAGACCGCCTTCTTGAGTGTGTTGGGGCTGATAATATTTCGCACCTCGCCTATCTGAGGCTTGGTGAAGTCGGCAGCTAGAGGCGTCTCCTGAGAGCTGAACGGCAGACGACGCCTATTGCAACTTGGCTTCTCCGCGGTACCAGCTAGATCGCGCACGTATTTTGTTGGGTTTTGTTCTTGAGAAGGAGGCCCCATGAAGTCGCCACCGTACCCATGATCGGCAAAGTACTGATCGACGTTGCCAAATGTATCGTCGTCGTCATCATTCTGATCCTGTGCCATATGCATGTTTGGATCCAGTGGCATAGGGATGTCCGGCACCGTTGTGGCGGTCTTGCCATGGGGACGACTTGGCGCCGGCACGACTGGCGGTGTTGTCTTTGGGGTGGTGTCCCCCGCCCCCAAACAAATCTGGCTCTTCGGCCAAAGCAGGGGCCAGCTCAGGCAGGCACTGAGGGTCATCACGTCATCATCGTCGGCCCCGACGGGTCGAATCGGAGGTAACACCTCGTCGCAGCCTGGCAGCACCCGAACCAGTTGAACCCTAAACAAGTTGGGTGGCATCTGGGTACCGTGGAACAAGGGGTTGCCCGGTTGAACGATTTTGCCCTTGGCGACATCAACCAACTCGTTGTTCACGAAGTGCAAGAGAGTGCACGGAACGTTGGCGGCGCCCTGCGAAAACATGTAGGGCGTCAGGGATGCCCAGTCAAAGGCAAGGAGATGAAGTCCTCGGCCGAGAGAGGCTTTATTAGTTACCGTGATGATGGCGTCGAGCTCGGCTAATGTCGAGGCACCGCCAACGGCGGGCGTGCAGTTGACGGAGAGGCCGCTTGCTGCAGAGGTGCCGGCCGGCGTACACCCGGGTGCATTAAGCTCCCGTGCCGGCGTCGGAGACACCAATGCCGCCTCCGCCGGAGACACCAATGGCCCCGCCATCGCGTTCTGCGAGTTGCTGGCCATGAAGCTAGGAATCGGGGGCGGCCCCTGTTGGCCGCCCCCAATCCACGCACTCAACCCCTCGATCAAGGTAGGCACAATGGCGGTGATCGTCGCTCCGAGCTGTTGGTGCACTTGCTCTTGGACAATCTCCGGAATCCGCGCCACCTGTGCCTTGAGTTCTTGAACCTCGCGCGCCTGGCTTTCCGAGCTGGTCTTTTTCTCCTTTTGCCCACCAGTGTTATAGTATGAGCTTATCCTTGTTCTTCATTACATTCAACGCCCTATTTAGAGTCGTGTCCCAAGGGTTGCTCTTAGTCGACCCCGCGCTACTGCTTTCAGTCGCCTGCGGAAGGAATGTGAATCATTTAGAAATTTGGCGTCATTAATTAGAATGCAACCATATGGAGCTAATTACGCGGGGGTGTATTCCTTACCAGAACAAGCTCAAGCGCCCTGGTCTTCAATACCGTGGTAATCTCCTTTATTTTCGGGTCCTTCTTGTACCGGGCCCTGACAAAGTTCCTGGTCTGCTTGTCACCGTATTTATCGAAGAGGGGCGGTAGGCCTTGCTCGAAACGGTCCGCCTCCTCCTTGTCCCATATAGGCTCCGCCACACTGTAACCGCCGGGACCGAGTGTGTGTTCCCCTAAGTTCAGCTCCCGCATTTCTTTCCCCCACTGACTTGATTCGGAGGTTGCGGTGCTCGAGCACTTGATCTTGAAGTCATTGTAGTCATCTTCGGTGATCGAAGGATTTTTCTCATTGATCTTCTCATAACTCTCACCTTTCTCGATCATTCTCTTCACCGTGCTTTTCCAAGTAGACAGGGCCGTGCTCATCTTCGTGAGGGCAGCATTGTTCACTTTATTCCCTTTGAGGCTTGTGTTTTCAAATTCAGCAGGGAACTTGTATCGTTCGTGCAGCTTCGTGAAGAGGAGGTTGCGCAAATTCCCTCGGTCAGGATGCCTCAGGTTCTCGGTGTTGATCGAGACGGTGCTCCGGAGAATGCACCCGAGCTGAAGCGAGTACCCCTTGACTATTCGTTCGGGCGCCGTTGGATTCCCGTCGGAGTCCACTTCAGTAACTTCCTCCTTGAGGGTGCGGAGCACGGTCGGGCACCGGTCCTTCCGTTGCCTCTTCGGTTGGCTGCCATCTGTGCGTGCGCCGCCATCATCAGTGGTGGCATCCTCGGCAGCACCATCAGTGGTGGCATTAGTGGGGTCATCCTCGGCGGTACCATCAGTGGTGTCAGGATCGGTGGGGAAGGCGGCGTCCTCATACAAGTGAGGTTGTTCCTCCATCTCCTGGGACAGCTCCCAGAATGCCTTGCCGCCCGAACCCCCGGCCTTATCGTTGTTGGCCATGTTTCTCTCTAAATAGGAACAAAGTTTGGTCAAAAAGTTGGTTATTGTCAAGGAACAAGATCATGGTCTCATCATTTAGGGTTTGCCGACACCGAGGCATCCTAAAAGCTAAGCTTTTATAATTGAGGGTTTTTCGACGCCGAGGCACCCTAAAAGCCTAATCTTTCATCATTTCGGTTTTTATCGACACCGAGGCACCCTAAAAGCCAAGGTTTTATAATTTATGGTTTGTCGACACCGAGGCATCCTAAACGCTAAGCTGGGAAGGAGAATTCTAAGTTGGGCCTAATCACTTGGCTCTATTGCCGCCTATGGTTTAATGCAGGTAGAATAAAGGGGCACTTGATCCTACTTAATTAACTACTAAGATACCCCGGCCCATGCATTAGTCACAAGTACCCTATATGTCCTATTTTTAGCAAAGTCATGCTAAAATTCACGAAAAATTTCAGCATGACCTTGATACGTCCAAAATGCATCACTATTTTGTATCATAATTCATCTTTATTCATTGATATATTTCACGTTATGATGATGTTCTTATGTTGTTTTGGTCTATTTTACACAGTTTGCAACTTTCCGGTGCCGGAACAGCAGACGCAGGATTCAGCAGGAAAAAGTGGATACTGAGTTGCTGAAGAAGAACACCTCCAAATTACCTGAAAATTGACGGGAGGTATTTTTCATACGAATAACGAAGACACGCAAAAGGGGAGTCAGAGGGGGGCCACAGGGTGCCCATGCGGCCTGGGGGCGCCCCCCCCTGGCCGCGCCGGGGGGGGCGCCTGGAGCCCCTGGCCCACCTCTGGTCGCCCCCTTTTGCATATATGTTCTCCGTCCCCCGAAAACCCTAGGCACGGGACTTTTTACGGAGTTCCGCCGCCGCTTCGAGGCGGAAACCTACAGAGAAGAAAAGGGCATCTCCGGTGGGCAGATTCCGCCGGGGAGATCACCTCCCGGAATGGGAGATCGTCGCCATCGTCATCACCATCGTCATGGGCATCATCGAGATCATCATCAACATCATCCCCAACACCAGCACCATCTCCATCTTCATCCAAATCTCATCTTACCATCGCAACTCGTGTTGTAACTCGTACTACCTATCCTCTCTACTCCATTGGTGTTGATTACTACTTTGTGGTGAATGCTATTGAGTTTTGTTGGAGAAATATTATTATGCCCAGATTGTTTATCACATATTTATCCACACTGATCATGATCTCTTTTATGTCTTGTGAGTAGTTACCTTAGTTCTTGCGGACATGAGGGAAAGTCTTGTTGTTAGTAGTCATATGTTGTTGAAGTAATATGTGTTGTTTGATACTTAAGTTGCGTTGTCATTCTACTAGTGGTGTTGCGTGTGTCGAACACCCAACACTTCGCCTTATTAAGGACCTAGGGGAATACATTGTGTATAAAGAATGCTTATGGTGGGTTGCCGGAGTGACAGAAACCTGAACCCCAGTTCGCACGCTTTTGCATAAGGGAATAATGGATCCTCGATCGTATTGCTATGGTTAGGCTTTTGCCTTAAATTCTATCTTGTATTTGCGGATGCTTGCAAGGTGTTTAATCATAAGAGTGCATTCATCTTGGTCTAGAGAGTGCACTAGCATAGATCCACCCACTCAACACTTATCAACACATAACATAGTATCGATACGGAATATGGCGAAAGCACATGACTACCTCTCCCGTGTGTCCTCAAGAACGCTTTAGTCTTTATAAGTTCAGTTGCTAGGCCTCTCCTTTCCTAAGAAAGGATTGGGCCACTTGTTACTCTCAGTACCTTTTACATTACTTGCCTTTACATTCCTGTTGCTTATATCGAGAAAACCCCTAAAAGTTATCTTTCAGTGCTTGCAGTAATTTCTTTCTCAGAATCGCTTATCAATACCTTCTGCTCCTCGTTGGGTTCGACACTCTTACTTATCGAAAACGCTACAACAGATCCCTTACGGTTGAGGGTCATCAAGTAACGTTTTCTGGCGCCGTTGCCGGGGAGCGTAGTGCTATTGGTAAAGTGAAACTGGTAAGAAAGTCTTTTTATAATTCTGTTTTTATTTTTGCTATTGCTGCTCTTTGTCCTTATGGATAACCCTATTATTGGAGCGTTGCTTGCGGAAAGACGCCCCACACCTGTGGTGGTTGATCCTCCCCCTACTGAAATTGTGCCTTATAAAATACCAGCTGGCATTATCAATTATGTTTTGGCTAATCGTTATGCAGGAGACAGACATCCCGGTGAACACTTGCTATATTTGTCACGACTATGTTCATTATTTAGGCTTGCAGGTGTATCGAGGGAGTTTGTCATGAGGAAATTGTTTGTTGTATCACTTATAGATAAAGCTTCAGATTGGTATGGGCTTCTCGATAACTCACACTTGTTGGACTGGCAGGAGCTTATGTCTCTCTTTTATACTAAGTTTTATCCTCTTCATGAAATTCATCGAGACAGGAATTATATATATAACTTTAGGTCTCGTGACGGAGAAAGCATTGCTCAATCTTGGGGGAGATTGAAGTCTCTAATGCTCAAATGCCCAATTCATAAGCTTCCCAAGGAAATTATACTTACAAATTTTTATGCCAGGCTTTCTCGTCAGGATAAGGAGATGCTGGATGCCTCCTCTAGTGGGGTATTTCAGAAGAAGAGTGTTGAAGAAAGGTGGGATCTCCTTGAAAGAATCCAGAGGAATACTGAAGATTGGGAAATTGATAAAGGTATTGAACCCGCTATAAATTATGAACATGATTATATTGAGAGCTATGTGGAAACTGATTACTTCAATACTTTTTGCTCTAAGATTGGTCTTGATTCCCATCTAGTGATTGATTTACGTAAGAATTTTGCCTCGCACGTTGATTCTTTTAAAAAGAATAGAGACCAGCACCATGCACCTTTTAAAGAACCACCTATTGATATTTATGTTGCCGAGCCTATTTTGCCTGCAGTCATATATGAAAAGCCTCCTTTTCCCACGAGGATAAAGGAACACTCTCTTGTGACAGGCATAATAAATAAAAGTGAGAGAAGACTTGATGAACCTGAGGACCAGATCAGGGTCAATCCTCAAGTTGCATTGATTAAAGACCTTGCTACTGATGATGTTTTGGATTCCAATATAACTTTTTGTGCTGTTTCCACTAACCTTGTCACAGCCAAGAACAAAGGCCCAATTTCAGGTACTCCGGTGGTATCTGTTAAAATAGGAGATCACAATTATTATGGGCTATGCGATTTGGGATCGAGTGCAAGTGCTATTCCTTATTCACTCTATGAAGAAATCATCGGTGAGATTTCCCCTTGTGAACTTGAAGAAGTTGATGTTACTATTCATCTTGCAAATGGATCAACTATCTCTCCCATCGGAATTGTGAGGGACGTTGAAGTCCTATGTGGAAAGGTAAAATACCCTACCGACTTTCTGGTACTTGGTTCAGCCAGGGACAATTTTTGTCCCATCATTTTTGGTAGACCTTTTCTTAGAACTTGTGGAGCTATAATAGATTGCAAGAAAGGTAAAGTTTCTGTTGAATTCGATGGTGAGCCATATGAATTTAATTTTTCTAAGTTCTCTAAGCAGCCTCGTGGTACTGATTTACCTAGTGATGATAAGATTATTGAAAGTATTGCCTCTATTGCTATTCCCCCTGATGACCCTTTGCAGCAATACATGGAGGACCACAAGAATGATTTGCATATGCAGGAAAGAAATGAACTAGATGAAATATTCTTGAGGCAACCTGCTATCCTAAAGCACAACCTTCTGGTTGAACCTTTGGGAATTTTATCAAAACCAAAAGAAGACCCGGTGTTCGATCTTAAACCTCTTCCCGATATGCTCAAGTATGCTTATTTAGATGAAAAGAAAGTATATCATGTTATTATCAATTCTAACCTTTCAGGATATGAAGAAGAGCGATTATTGGAAGTACTTCGTAAACACCGAGGCGCAATTGGCTATACCCTTGATGACCTTAAGGGGATTAGTCCATCTATCTGTCAACATACTATCAACCTTGAGCCTGATGCTAAACCAGTTGTTGATCATCAACGAGGGTTGAACCCGAAGATGATGGATGTCGTGAGAACTGAGATTCTCAAGCTTCTAGCCACAGGTATTATCTACCCTATAGCTGACAGTAAGTGGGTAAGTCCGGTACATTGTGTTCCTAAGAAAGGAGGTACAACTGTGGTTCCTAATGATAAAAATGAACTAATACCTCAGAGAATTATTATTGGATATAGAATGTGTATTGATTACAGGAAGTTGAACAAGGCAACCAGGAAGGATCACTAACCGTTGTCGTTCATCAACCAAATGCTTGAAAGGTTATCCAAAAATACCCACTTTTGTTATCTCGATGGTTATTCTGGTTTCTCTCAAATTCATGTTAACACTGTCGATCAAGAGAAGACCACTTTTACTTGTCCTTTTGGTACTTATGCTTACAGACGTATGCCTTTTGGTTTATGTAATGCCCCTGCTACTTTTCAAAGGTGTATGTCTGCTATCTTTCATGGTTTCTGCGGGGATATTATGGAAGTCTTCATGGACGATTTCTCCGTCTATGGAACTTCATTTGACCATTGTCTTCACAACCTTAATAAAGTTTTGCAGAGATGCGAGGAGACAAATTTGGTACTCAACTGGGAGAAGTGCCACTTTATGGTTAATGAAGGAATTGTTCTTGGTCACAAGATTTCCGAAAGGGGAATTGAAGTGGACAAAGCCAAGATCGAAGCTATTGAGAGGATGCCCTATCCAAGGGACATCAAAGGTATCCGCAGTTTTCTCGGTCATGCGGGTTTTTATAGAAGATTTATTAAAGACTTTTCTAAAACCTCGAGACCCCTCACTAATCTTTTCCAGAAGGATGTTCCTTTTGCGTTTGATGAAAATTGTAAGGAAGCTTTTGAAGTCCTTAAGAAAGCTTTAATAACTGCTCCTATAGTACAACCACCTGACTGGAATTTACCTTTTGAGATTATGTGTGATGCAAGTGATTTTGCTGTTGGAGCTGTTTTAGGACAAAGAGTTGATAAGAAATTGAATGTTATACATTATGCTAGTAAAACCCTTGATAGTGCTCAAAGAAATTATGCTACTACTGAGAAGGAATTCTTAGCTGTAGTTTTTGCTTGTGATAAGTTTAGGCGGTATATTGTTGATTCCAAAGTTATTATTCATACTGATCATGCTGCCATTAAATATCTTATGACAAAGAAGGATGCCAAGCCAAAGCTTATCAGATGGGTACTCCTTCTCCAAGAATTTGATTTGCAGATTGTTGATAGGAAAGGGGAAGACAATCCAGTGGCGGACAATCTTTCAAGAATGGAAGATATACCGCATGACCCCATCCCAGTTAACGATAGTTTTCCAGACGAGCAACTTGCCGTTGTAAAAATACAACCTCTTTCCGACCCTTGGTATGCAGATTATGCTAATTTTATTGTTGTGAAGTATTTGCCTCCAAGTCTAACATTTCAGCAGAGGAAGAAGTTCTTTCATGATTTGAGACACTACTTTTGGGATGACCCACATCTTTTCAAAGAAGGCCCCGACGGGATCGTGAGAAGATGCATTCCGGAACATGAGCAGAAGGACATTCTCCGACGATGTCATGATAGTCCCTATGGAGGACATCATGCCGGTGAGAGGACTGCACATAAGGTTCTTCAATCAGGTTTTTATTGGCCTACTCTCTTTAAAGATGCTAGAAATTATGTTTTAGCTTGTGATAAATGTCAGAGAGTTGGTAACATTAGTAGAAGGAATGAGATGCCTATGAATTACTCACTAGTGATTGAACCTTTCGATTGTTGGGGTTTTGATTTTATGGGTCCTTTTCCTTCTTCGCACAAGTACACTCACATTTTAGTAGCTGTTGATTATGTGACCAAGTGGGTTGAAGCAATCCCCACTGAAAGTGCCGATCACAAAACATCTTTGAAAATGCTTAAAGATGTAATTTTTCCTAGGTTTGGTGTACCAAGGTATCTCATGACCGATGGAGGATCACACTTCACGCACGGAGCTTTTAGAAAAGCTCTGGCTAAATACGATGTTAATCATAGAATTGCTTCACCATATCATCCTCAAACTAGTGGGCAAGTTGAGCTCACCAATAGAGAGATTAAGTTGATCTTGCAGAAAACAGTAAACAGAAATAGGAAGGATTGGTCAAATAAATTAGGAGATGCTTTGTGGGCATATAGAACTGCTTACAGAAACCCCATGGGCATGTCCCCCTATAAGATGGTATATGGCAAGGCTTGCCATTTGCCATTAGAGCTAGAGCACAAAGCTTTCTGGGCTGTTAGAGAGCTTAACGCTGACCCAAAACTAGCTGGTGAGAAGCGTCTCATGAACTTGACTTCTCTAGATGAATGGAGAAGTGAAGCTTACGAGAGCGCTAAAATGTTCAAGGAAAAGGTAAAAAGGTGGCATGATAGGAAGATTCTGAAACGTGAATTTAATGTTGGTGATAAAGTTTTGTTGTTTAGATCCCGTTTCAGGTTTTCTCCAGGTAAACTACTTTCCAGGTGGGAAGGACCATTTCATATTGAAGAAGTTTATCGGTCTGGTGCAATTAAGATTAATAATTTTGAAGGCACCAAACCTCAAGTTGTGAATGGGCAAAGACTTAAACATTACATAGCAGGAGACCCTGTCGATGTTGATGTGAATATAATATACACAACAACC
>LR738711.1:771638112-771654639 GCA_902687465.1 Secale cereale | reverse complement strand
TGAGTAGGCGAATCAAGGGTGCGGGGGGGCGGCGGCGGCGGCCGGTGGACCGGGGGGTGCTCGGCGACGAGGGGGCCGGATCTGGCGAGGTGGGATAGCGATCGGGATGGAGGGGGGTCGATTTAAATACAATCGATCTTAGCTAGCTATCTGTTCACAATCTTCTTGCCCTTCTTTTTCGCAAATGGAGTTCTTCTGTGGAACGGACGTCCTTTAGGTAGGGTGGTCCTGCTTCTTCTTGTGGTGTAAGCTGCTACTTCATCATCGTCGTCATGTTCGATCCTCGGGGCGCCGTAATTGTCGAAGTCTTGCTCATTGGCTACTCCATCCATTCTGATGATCTTCCTTTTGCCTCTCCTCACGACAACATGACTGGGCTTTGACGGGTCGGTAATGAAGAAGCATTGGTCAACTTGGGAAGCCAGTACCCATGGCTCATTTTTCGCGGTGACGTTTGCGCCCGCGGTCTTGGATTTGGCTTCGGGTATAACCATGGTGGTGAAATACCGGTCTTCTTTTAGCACGCTCTTGGCCCATCTGACATGGAACATCGGGACCTTCTCTCCAACGTAGCTCAGCTCCCAGATCTCCTCGATCCTTCCGTAGTATCTTTCCTTGTCATTACCGGTGTAGGATTCCATCGTTACCCCGGAGTTCTGATAACCATCGCTCATCATGTCCTTGGCCTTGGTGTAGAATGTGTAGCCGTTGATATCGTACGCCTCATAGGTCATCAGGTTGTGCTCGGCGCCCTGTGACAAGGCGAATATGAGTTGTTCTTCCGCGGAAGAATCCTCATGTAAAGGGTACGACAGAAGCTTCAGCTTGAACCAACGCGTGAAACTTGAGTTGTGCTCTTTGATTATATCTCCGTCCGTCCTCTGTTGGCCTCGGTCATTGTACGTCTTCTCAATAAAGGTTTTGTGCTCTACCACCCAAGGATCGACCACGTCTATGTGTTGTAGCGCGACTAGGTTTGCTCTTTCAAAGTCGGCCAGTCGACCCTCGAAGTCGACATGCATTTCGCGGCGACCATCACGGTGACCCCATCCAGCGAGCCTGCCGAGGTGCCTGTTGACGGGCAGACCAACGGGGTTCTCGTTGCCTAGATAATTCGTGCAGTAGGAGATGCACTCTTCGGTCAGAAAGCCCCTGGCTATGCTTCCCTCTGGACGTGACATGTTGCGAACGTATCCTTTGATGACACCATTCATCCTTTCGAACGGCATCATGTTGTGCAGGAACGTCGGCCCGAGTTGGATGATATCGTCCACGATATGGACCAGCAGATGCACCATAACGTCGAAGAATGCGGGCGGGAAGTACATCTCAAGCTCGCATAGTATCACCACGATCTCTTCCTGTAGCCTTCTGAGTTGCCTCACGCCAACAGACTTCTGAGAGATGACGTCGAAAAAGTTGCATAGGCCAAATAGGGTTTCACGGACGTGCGCGTCCATGATCCCACGGATTGCAACTGGAAGTATCTACGTCATCAGCACATGACAGTCGTGAGACTTCATCCCGCTGAACTTCAGCTTTGCCCGGTCTAGGTATCTGCTTATCTTCCCCGCGTAACCATAAGGAAGTTGTACTCCTACGAGGCAGGTGAAAAACTGCTCGATCTCCTCCTGACTTAGAGTGAAGCACGCGGGAGGGTAGTCATTTCCGGTCTTCTTGGCCTTTTTGCCTTTGCGACGACTTTCCGTGTCCTACTTCGCCTCATCATCATCATCATCATCATCATCATCATCATCATATATAGCGTGAAGCTCCTGCCTGATGCCCATTGATTTCAAGTCTGCCCTTGCTTTCGGCCCATCTTTGGTCCTCTCTGGCATGATGAGCAGGGTACCAAGCAGACTCTCGCACACGTTCTTCGTGATATGCATTACATCAAGGCTGTGAGGCACACGGTGGATCTTCCAGTACGGCAAGTCCCAGAAAACAGACCTCGTTTTCCATACCTTCAGCAGCGGCTCTGGCGCCTTTCGCTTCTTTCTCGGCTCTGGCGCCTTTTGCTTCTTTCCCGGCAGTGGGCAATCTTTCCAATTTTTCAACAGCTCGTCTATTTCCTCGCCGCTCCTCGTACGCGCGCGTCCTCGGGGTTCGGTTTCACCATCGAACAGATCCTTGCGTTTTCTCCACAGGTCATCGTCGCGAAGCCACCTTCGATGTCCCATGAACACGGTTTTCGAAGACCTGGGATCTCTATCTAGCTGGCGATACGTTGTGTCATCCATGCACCTGACGCATCCAGAAAATCCGTGGACCACCTGCCCCGCGACATATCCGTAACCGAGATAGTCGTGCACCGTCGTGAGCAGCGCGGCTCTCATAGGGAAATATTCTTTCTTTGCGGCGTCCCACGTATTGGCTGGCGTTTTCCACAGCGTGTCTAGCTCCTCTTTCAGCAGCCCCAGATACAGATTGATGTCGTTCCCTGGTTGTTTCGGTCCTTCAATTAGCATACTCATGTGAATGTACTTCCTCTTCATGCACAACCAGGGGGAAGGTTGTACATCCACACAAACACAGGCCAGGTGCTATGTGTGCTTCTCTGGCTGCCAAACGGATTGACTCCATCGGTGCTCGCGCCCAGCATGATGTTCCTTGGATCGTTCCCAAATTCTAGGTCTTCGAAGTTCAACGCTTGCCACTGGCTCGCATCCTTAGGGTGACTCAGCATCTTGTCTTTTTTATCTATCTCCGGATCATTTGCATCATCTTCTCGCTTCTTCTCCTCCCTATCCGCGTGCCAACGCAGGAGCTTTGCTACCTTAGGGTCCGCGAAATACCGCTGCAGACGAGGAGTGATCGGAAAGTACCACACCAATTTTCGAGGAGCTTTCTTCCTCTTCTTGTATCGAGTGACGCCGCACACTGGACATATGGTAGACTCCGCGTGCTCGTCCCGATAAATGATGCAATTGTTCATGCACACATGGTATTTCACGTGCGGTAAATCCAGAGGACACACGATTTTCTTCGCCTCCTCCAAACTGGTGGGGCACTTGTTCCCCTTGGGAAGACGTTCGTGCCAGAATGACATGTTCTCGTCGAAGCATGCGTCGGTCATTTTGTGTTTTACCTTCATCTCCAGAGCCATGAGCGTTACTTTCAGGCGGGTATCCTCGGGCCTGCATCATTCGTACAATGGAGTAACCGCGTCTAACTCAAGTTGATCCATCTTGGCTTTCTCTCGGGCGGCAGCTCTTGCGTTATCGGTCTGCTTGAGAAGCAGCTCTTGAATATGAGGGTCCTGCACCCAGCCCACCGATGGTCTAGCGTCGTCTGCTGCGCCGGCATCATCATCTTCATGATCATGCCCGTCGTCTGCTCCGGCATCTTCCTCATAATCATGTCCTGCACCTTCTACATGATGACTGTGTACAGCATCACCGTCGTGATCATCTCCTGGGGATTCTTCGTCTTCTCGCCCGCCCGAGCCGCGGTGGTTGTCTTGCTGCCCTTCCTCATTTCTTGCCCGGCCCCCATGGACGACTTCGTAGTCATCTTCATCACCTTGCCACCGATAGCCATCCATGAAACCACGCAAGAGCAGGTGGTCCCGCACCTGCCCGGAATCCGGGTCCGCAATAAGGCTCTTCAGCTTGCATCTTCGACACGGATATCTTATCTCTGTCTCGTTCTTTTGAAGCATCTCGGCCTTCGCGGACCTCAAAAACCTATTCACGATGCCTTCGGTCATCGTGCGCACCAAGGTCGCCTGCGGGGTAGAGCAAAACGATATTTTAGAACCAAGAAAAAATTTGCCATGACTTTCCCTAAAAATAGGACAAAAAAGAATGCTTAATGCCAAAATTCTCATCGAAACGGAAATGAATCAACATTCCGAGAAAATATTGGCAACTATCGCATTTCAAATACCGGTACACCTCCAAACACAAACACATATGCAACACAACAAACATATGCAACACCACGAACATACATAGATCTAGCTAGGCCATAAAAAGTGCATGTGCACATTGTTGTATGGAGAACAACATAAATATAGCTTCCCCCCTTACTTACCTACCAAAACAAGGTAATTTAACCACTTAATTTGAATGAATCTATGGTGGAAATGAGGTGAAAAAGAGGAGGGACCCGAGAGTAGGAGGAGGTGGAGAGAATGAAGTGGGGGAGAAAGTGAGTGTGGGTAGGAGAGGCTATCCAAAATATCTTGTTGCTGCCCACTTACTAATGGCGCACCCACTATAAATGCGCCATTAGTAATCAAGGTTACTAATGGCGCGTTTATAGTGGGTGCGCCATTACTAGTTTTGCAACAAAAAAACATACTAATGGCGCACTGTGGGACAGTGCGCCATTAGTAGTTTTGTAAAAAAAAGAATAAAAATTATCATAAAAAAAAGAACATTAATGGCGCACTTTACTACTGGTGCGCCATTACTAGTTACAACTAGTAATGGCGCACTTCGTCTGGATGCGCCATTAGTATGTTTGGACAGGCGCACTAGTTCAAAAAAACTTTTTGATACTAATGGCGCACGCTGGGCCTGGTGCGCCATTAGTAGTTTGAACTCTAATGGGGTATCTAAGGTTGGTGCGCCATTACTATATACTAATGGCGCACTGCTTGTCTGGTGCTCCATTAGTATCAATTCCATCTATAGCCCTTTTCCTAGTAGTGCTAGTCACTATCACCAAGCTACTAGAACTTCGTGATGAACTATAATATGCAAGGGATAACGAAAATAATTCCCGAGCTCTTCATGATGCTGAAATTGGCGAAGGTAGAAATCAAGAAAGAGCATCAAAGTGTTGATGGTTAACAAGACCACTAGTTTCAAGAAAAGGGCAAGGGAAAGAAAGGGAACTTCAAAAGAACAGCAAGCAAGTTGTCAATCCTGTGAAGAAGCCCAAAGCTGGACCTAAGCCTGAAACTGAGTGCTTCTACGACAAACGAAATGGTCACTGGAAGCGAAACTGCCCCAAATATTTGGCGGATAAGAAGGATGGCGAAGTGAACAAAGGTATATTTGCTATGCATGTTATTGATGTGTATCTCACTAGTGCTCGTAGCAGCCCCTGGGTATTTGATACATGTTTGGTTGCTAAGATTAGTAACTCGAAACAACGGTTGCAGAATAAACGGAGACTAGTTAAGGGTGACGTGACGATGTGTGTTGGAAGTAGTTCCAATATTGATATGATCATCATCGCACACTCTCTGTACTTTTGGATTAGTTTTAAACCTAGCAATGTTATTTAGTGTTTGCGTTGAGCATGAACAAGAGTGGATTGTGCTTATTGCAATACGATTATTCATTTAAGTCAAATAATAATTGTTATTCTGTTTACATGAATAAAACCTTCTATGGTCATACACCCAAGGTGAATGGTTTATTAAATCTCGATCGTAAGTAATACACATATTCATAATATTGAAGCCAAAAGATGCATAGTTGATAATGATAGTGCAACATACTTGTGGCACTGCCGTTTAGATCATATTATTGTAAAGCGCATGAAGAAACTCCAAGGTGATGGACTTTTAGGAATTGCTTTATTATGAATCATTTGATACTTGCGAACCATGCCTCATGGGGAAGATGACTAAAACTCTGTTCTCCGAAACAATGGAGCGAGCTAATGACTTATTGGAAATAATACATACCGATTTATGCGGTCCTATGAGTGTTGAAGCACACGGCGGGTATCGTTATTTTCTCACCTTCACAGATGATTTGAGTAGATATATCTACTTGATGAAACACAAGTCTGAAACATTTGAAAGGTTCAAAGAATTTCAGAGTGAAGTAGAGAATCATTGTAACAAGAAAATAAAGTTTCTACGATCTGATTGCGGAGGCGAATATTTGAGTTACGAGTTTGGTCTTCATTTGAAACATTGTGGAATAGTTTCACAGCTCACGCCACCTAGAACACCATAGCCCAAACGTTGTAACCGTACTCTATTAGATATGGTGCGTTCTATGATGTCTCACCGATTAGCTTGTATCGTTTTGGGGTTATGCATTAGAAACAACTGCATTCACGTTAAATAGGGCACCGTCTAAATCCGTTAAGACGACACCGTACGAACTGTGGTTTGGCAAGAAATCTAAGTTGTCATTTCTTAAAGTTTGGGGTTGTGATGCTTATGTGAAAAAGCTTCAGGCTGATAAGCTCGAACCCAAATCGGAGAAGTGCGTCTTCATAGGATACCCCAAAGAAATTGTTGGATACACATTCTACCACAGATCTGAAGGCAAGATCTTTGTTGCTAAGAATGGATTCTTTCTAGAGAAGGAGTTTCTCTCGAAAGAAGTGAGTGGGAGAAAAAGTAGAACTTGATGAGGTAATTGTATCTTATCTCGAATTAGAAAGTAGCTCATGACAGAAAACCGTTCCCGTGATGCCTACACCAACTAGAGAGGAAGCTAATGATGATGATCATGAAACTTCGGATCAAATTACTAGAAAACCTCATAGGTCAACCTGAGGACGGTCCGCACGAGAGTGGTACGGTAATCCTGTTCTGGAAGTCATGTTACTAGACCATGACGAACCTACGAACTATTAAGAAGCTATGATGAGCCCAGATTTCGATAAATGGCTTGAGGCCATGAAATCTAAGATATGATCCATGTATGAGAACAAAGTGTGGACTTTGGTGGACTTGACCAATGATTGGCAAGCCATTGAGAATAAATGGATCTCCAAGAGGAAGATAGACGTTGATGGTAGTGTTACTATCTACAAAGCTTGACTTGTCACAAAAAAAATTCGACAAAGATCAAGGTGCTGACTACGATGAGATTTTCTCACTCGTAGCGATGCTTAAGTCTGTCCGAATCATGTTAGCAATTGCCGCATTTTATGAAATCTGGCAAATGGATGTCAAAACTACATTCCTCAATGGATTTCTTAAAGAAAAGTTGTATATGATGCAACCAGAAGGTTTTGTCAATCCTAAAGGTGCTAACAAAGTGTGCAAGCTCCAACAATCCATCTATGGACTGGTGCAAAGCATCTCGGAGTTGGAATATACGCTTTGATGAGTTAATCAAAGCATACATTTTTATACAGACTTGCGGTGAAGCCTGTATTTACAAGAAAGTGAGTGGGAGCTCTGTAGCATTTCTGATATTATATGTGGATGACATATTGTTGATCAGAAATGATGTAGAATTTCTGGGTAGCATAAAAGGGTACTTAAATAAGATTTTTTAATGAAAAACATCGGTGAAGCTACTTACATATTGGGCATCAAGATATATAGAGATAGATCAAGACGCTTGATAAGACTTTCGATAAGTACATACCTTGATTTTGAAGTAGTTCAAAATGGATCAGTCAAAGAAGGAGGTCTTGCCTGAGTTGTAAGGTATGAAGTTGAGTAAGACTCAAAACCCGACCACGACAGTAAAAATGTAGAGAGAATGAAAGTCATTCCCTATGCCTCAGCCATAGGTTCTATAAAGTATGCCATGGTTTGTACCAAATATGTTGTGTACCTTGCCATGAGTTTGGCAAGGAGGTACAATAGTGATCCAGGAGTAGATCACTGGAGAGCGGTCAAAATTATCCTTAGTTGCCTTAAAAAGGACTAAGGAAATGTTTCTCTATTATGGAGGTGATAAAGGGTTCGTCGTAAAGAGTTACGTTGATGCAAGATTTGACACTGATCTAGATTACTCTAAGTCTCAATCTAGATACATATTGAAAGTGGGAGCAATTAGCTAGAGTAGCTACATGCAGAGCATTGTAGACATAGAAATTTGCGAAATACATACGGATCTGAATGTGACAGCCCCGTTGACTAAACTTCCCTCACAAAGCAAAACATGATCACACCTTAGTACTCTTTGGGTGTTAATAACATGGCGATGTGAACTAGATTATTGACTCTAGTAAACCCTTTGGGTGTTGGTCACATGGCTATGTGAACTATGAGTGTTATGACGATGTGAAGTAGATTATTGACTCTAGTGCAAGTGGGAGACTGAAGAAAATATGCCCAAGAGGTGATAATAAAGTTTTTATTTTATATTTTCTTATCTCATGATAAATGTTTATTATTCATGCTAGAATTGTATTAACCAGAAACTTGACACATGTGTGGATACATAGACAAAACACCGTGTCCCTAGTAAGCCTCTACTAGACTAGCTCGTTAATCAAAGATGGTTCAGTTTCCTAACCATAGACATGTGTTTTTATTTTATGAATGGGATCACATCATTAGGAGAATGATGTGATGGACATGACCCATCTGTTAGCTTAGCATATTGATCGTATAGTTTTATTGCTATTTCTTTCTTCATGTCAAATAGATGTTCCTTCGACTATGAGATTATGCAACTCCCGGACACCGAAGGAATACCTTGTGTGCTATCAAACATCACAATGTAACTGGGTGATTATAAATATGCTCTACATGTATCTCCGAAGGTGTTTGTTGGGTTGGCATAGATCAAGATTAGGATTTGTCACTCTGAGTATCGGAGAGGTATCTTTGGGCCCTCTTGGTAATCACGTCATAAGAAGCCTTACAAGCAATGTGACTAATGAGTTAGTTGCGGGATGATGCATTAGAGAACAAGTAAAGAGACTTGTCAATAACGAGATTGAACTAGGTATGAAGATACCAATGATCGAATCTCGGGCAAGTAACATACCGATGACAAAGGGAATAACGTATGTTGTCATTACGGTACGACCGATAAAGATCTTCGTAGAATATGTGGCAACCAATATGAGCATCCAGGTTCTGCTATTGGTTATTGACTGGAGAGGTGTCTCGGTCATGTCTACATAGTTCTCAAACCCGTAGGGTCCGCACGCTTAACGTTCGATGACGATTGGTTATTATATGAGTTATGTGATTTGGTGATCGAATGTTCTTCGGAGTCCCGGATGAGATCATAGACATGATGAGGAGTCTCGGAATGGTCGAGAGGTAAATATTTATATATAGGATGATGGTATTCGTACACCGAAAGAGTTTCGAGGGGTGCCGGATACATATCGGAGTACCGGCGGGGTTACCGGAACCCCCGGGGGGAATAATGGGCCTCATGGGCCATAGGAGGGGAGCAAACCATCCCACAAGGGGTGCCCCCCCCCCTAAGGAAGGAGGCCGAATAGGAGAAGGAAGAGGGGGTTCAGCCCCCCTTTCCTTCCTCCCTCCCTCTCTTCCCTTTTTCCTACCTACTACGAATAGGAATAGGAGAAGGGTTTTGGCATAATTGGGGAGGGCCCCAAGTAGGATTCCTCCTACTTGGGGCGCCCCCTTGGCTTCCTCTCCTCCCCTCCAACATATATAGGACTCCTTTTCTGTACTCCTGAGAGTATGTACTCTCATTCTTAATATACCTCATATACGCATTAATTATACCTCTTTATCATTCTCAATATACTTCATTAAATATTCTAAGATACCCCAATACGAGTTTTGTTGAAAAAATATCATCTGCGACGTACTTTTTGCAATATACCTTTTTCATGTAGAAACACATCAGTATATACGTAAATATTTAAAAATATGTAGACTCGTATGAAACTTTTCATGAAAATCATTTTGGGGTATCTAATAATTACTAATGAAGTATATTAAAAATAATAAAGAGGTATAAAAGATTCATCTATATGGTATATGAGGAGCGGGAATACGTACTCCCAGGAGTACACAACCATTTTCCTATATATATGTATATGTGTGTGGGGGGTGAGGGGCGCCTAGAACACACACCAATAATTGTTAGCCGTGTGCGGCGCCCCCCTCCACAGTTTACGCCTTCGGTAATATTCTCGTAGTGCTTAGGTGAAGTCCTATGCGGATAACTTCACCATCACCATCACCACGTCGTCGTGCTGATGGAACTCATCTACTTCCTCGACACTTTTCTGGATCAAGAGTTCGAGGGACGTCATCGAGCTGAACGTGTGCAGAACTCGGATGTGTCGTACGTTCGGTGCTTGATCGGTCGGAACGAAAAGAAGTTCAACTACATCAACCGCGTTGTCAAACGCTTCCGCTTTCGGTCTACGAGGGTACGTGGACACACTCCCCCCTCTCGTTGCTATGCATCTCCTAGATAGATCTTGCGTAAACGTGGGATTTTTTAAAAAAAATTGCATGCTATGTTTCCTAATAGATGCCTTCTCCGAATATGAGGCGAGCCATCAATCCTTCAGTGAACCGGTAGCGGAACTCTCAATGAAAGCACCAATGTCGGTGTCAAAACCGGCGGATATCGGGTAGGGGGTCTCGAGCTGTGGATCTAGGATCGATGGGGAACAAGGGACGAAGGACACGATTGTTACCCAAGTTCGGGCCCTCTCTAGGATGTAAAACCCTACGTCCTGCTTGATTGTATTCGATGTGTATGGTATAGTTATAGAGTAGATCAACCTCGAGTTCAGGCGAGCTAAACCCTAGGTTGAGCAGGTGTTGGATGTAGCTCTGGCCCTAAAGGATAAAACCCTTCGGTCTATATAGACATCGATAGAGTTAGGGTACATAAGGTCGGTCACAATGATGGAAAATCTATACTGGATCCTGACTTGGATGGCACACCATAGCTCCGAAAATCTCCTATCCGGCCACACGTTACCTTTAAGCTGGCTCCCACAACAGCCCTCCAGTCCGGCCCATAAGCAATAGCTCGGCGGCCCGAGGACCCCTTAGTCCTGGACTCCCTCACCTATTCTGGACAACTGCAAATGTCCTGAAACTTTATGGAGAATTGTTTTGGAATGTATAAAAAATATTCCAAAAGCTTAAGGCGAGGACGATCAATGAACGAACACGGTTCTGTTGTCTGTCAATGAACAAACAAATTCGTTCATGTTTATGAATTACCAAACCTACGGGGTCACGAGCTTAAGGCGATGACGAGTGTTAGTAGGACTTGAGACTTAAGAGTATATTTTTGGAATTATTTCATGAATATTCGGAATAGTTTCTAGAGAGATCTGGAAGTGTTTCGGGGTGACCAGAAGGGTTTCGATGAGTATCGGGTAATACCGGGTATCAGCGATAAATTATATATATGTGGGAAAAGTTTCCGAATATTTAAAAAATATATAGGAAAACTATCGGCAGCAATCACATACACCATTGTAACCCCTCGCACGAGGTATGCCTCCATTATGAATCATCAAAACCAGCAGTACGTAGGATATTATTATCCAGAGGCCCAACCTGGATAAACGCCTCATGTGACCTCTGATCTGTGACATCCAGCTGCGCTTGGACGCCTACCCGAGGGATATGACGGTATTTTGCTCCGTCAGCTGCCATGAGGGTGCCTCACATGCAGCCCTCCACGTCCTCGCTAGGCGCCGATAGGGGCAGCACGCATGCAGACCCATCGCCAGCCACTAGACACCGCGCCGACGTGCCATGCGGCCAGCACGCCACCACCGCTCGAAGTAGCTGTCCTATGCAAGCCTCCAATGCGCGAGGGAAGAGGTAGGCCTGCCGGCGCCGACGCCGACGCCGACTGGGCTTTGCCCGACGGTGGTGAGGAGGGGGTAGGGGAGGAGGAGGCTGAAGCCGGTGTCTCTAGGGTTAACCCTCCTGACCGCCACACGGGAGCGATGCATGAGAGGGCGCTCGTGAGTACCAAATGTGGTCGAGGATCGACTAATTTTTTTTCCTGTGAAAGTTAAGAATTGGTTCCTATCCTACATAGGCCTAGGAATATATTCCTATAAACCAAAGGGCTCCAAAAAAAGTTTTACTCGGAAAATCATATCCTATAGAATTCCTACAAACCAAAGGAGGCACGTAGTAAAGCGGTAAGCGTGAACGCCTGCGCATTGGGGGTGGGGGAGGGTATTCTCTAAACATTTATCACCACCTAGGATGACGAGTTAGGAACCAAGCATTAAAAGAGCACATAACGTAGTGAGATGAAATCAAAATACATTTTTAGAACATGCATAAGCATGTGTATAATGTATTGAAGAAGACGCGGCAAATAAGCCAGATGCAACGCCTTTCGTTCGTTACAGCTCCAATCACAAAGGATTAGCAGCCATATCCATCACGCACACCCACCATGCGTACTACGATACATGGTCCACCTGGAACAACCTCATGCCAAACGCGATGGGGCAACCCACAAAGCAACCAAGACGCATCACAACCGACGTCGGAGACCTCTACCAAAAGACCGAGACCCAGGGACAACACAGACCAATGTACCTCACACATTGCTCAATAGGAAGTCAGCAAGTGGACGGCAGGGCCTAGGCGGACCTAAAGGAGTCGTCGAGAGAGGATCGACGATGTTCTACATTGCGCCATAGAGGCCCACACCTAGAGCAGTAGCCGACACCGACTTGAGCCGCGCCACCGGGACTCGTCAAGCAATGAGACGGCGTTGCCAAGGAGGGAACGACGTCATAACAACGCATCCGCCTGGTCCGGAGGCTGGACCAAGGGTTTTCCCTGAGAACGAGGAAGGGAGTCTGATCGGGGCCAAAGCAACGCCTCTAGGGAGGGGACGACACCCACAGACATTGCCATTGCTAGCGTCGGCATAGCGAAGCAGGGATTTCTCCCAGCACAAGATCACAAAACCCATAGTCTACTGGCGCTGCTCAATGATGGTGACCACCACAACGGGAGGTGTCGCATCTCATAGCACAACAACCATCACCTCCTCCGCCACCACCTTGCACGCGGAGCCAGGACTGCCCATCGCTAGCCCACTACCGCCAAGACCACCATCAACCATCCTAGCCGCCTCGCCCACCGGACCTAGGCTACTAGCGCCAAGACCACATATATGTGAGAAGAGGCAGGGCACCATCTTCCCAGCGTGCACTGGCTAGTACCACATGAGCAGGCCTGCCGGCACCATGCCCCCACGGCCTAGGACATCACATCCACATCCACAACGCGTCGAGGCTTGCCGACGGGACGGGCACCACCAATCTCCGCCATCCTCCGCCACCAGAGCCGCACATCCATCCCACCACCATCCACCTTCTTTTTGGGGGCAGCGACCACCTCTAACCGCGGCTACGGCAAGGTGAGCCACCACGGGCAACACCCCCTCCCCCCCCCCCCCCCCCCCCGCGCGCGCGAGCCCCGAGCCGCCCGAAGCTCAACGTGGGGGTGGGGTTGAGGTGGGGGAAAGTTGTGGCGGCCGGCTAGGGTTTCCTCCCGGCGCCCATAGGAGCGGTGCGGGAAGGAGAAGGTGTGCTGACTCAAAACACGAGCGGCAATACAACATCACTCCATTTTCTTTGACATGTTTATGAAGTGTTTTAAAAACAGAAACACGTTGAAACTGGTTGTTAACATAGCGAGATGACACGGCGTCCAATTCGTCTCTAACAGAAAATTCAGTCACCGAATTCGTCAGTCCACTTGCAGCCTATACTACGTAGCCACAAAGAAAATAAAAGAAAAAACAATTGCAGCCTACGTTGCCGCACGAGCGCACGGCATGGTACGACGCCGTGTTCGTGGAGCAATTTGTTGCTGGCACTGCAGCCAGGATGCGCCCCACTTTGGAGACGCAATTATTGATTGAAGAAGGAATTCATGGCGCCGAGGTGGAGCTGGACCGGTGGTGGGCCGCGCCTCCCGTCCCGACGCACTAGGTCCGCCCAGACGTGACGCTAATTAAACCGTCACGCAGCACTCGCTCAAACCCACAGCCTTCACATACGGCGCCGCGCCCATAAATTAACGCACCTGAGGCAGGCCCGCCGCTCAGCCGCACAGCCGGCCGACGCGTCGGAACGTGCGTCGACGCCGTGGAAAAAGAAGGCGCCGCTGGAGAGGCGGCAGGGGTAGGAAAAAAGAGCCCACGGACGGCGACTCGCCGAGAAAAGAAAAGGAGGGCCGACAGGGACCGGCTGCGTCTTCTACGTGCCGCCTCTCCAAATCAGTCATCGGGTGGTGCGCGGTCCCCTCGCACGCGAACGGCGCCGCGCCAGGTGGAGGCGGGAGGCGTGGACGGGGATTGCCCGGCGACGCCGGCACGTATCCGTCTGTCTGTCTGCTTGCCTTTTCTTTTCTTGCTTTTGGGATGGTGGTGCGCTGTGGTAGACGGCGCGCGGTGCGGAGCGCGCGGCGCGGAGTGGAGCCGGGGATCGGGACAAAGTCGACGGGACGTCGCGCGCTACCGGGTCCAAGTCGTACGCCCCCGCTCCCCACTTGGTCTCCCCACCCGCTGCTGCCGCGTAGTAAGCTGTAAGCGTGAACGCGGTCTGCCGTGCGTGCCGCTCTCGCCGTATTTCTCGTTCGGGGTTTGACGTCGACGGCGGAGCAGTTGAGTTGAGAGTCTTTCCTGGCGCGTAGGAGTGGACTGCTATGCGCATGTTAAGTTTGTATCGGTTTTCATAAAGTAAAAAGTAATGTTTTTTTTAGGAAAATAAGTGAGAAGTTTGTATTGGTTCATAGGTAAAGAGTTAACGTGACACCCTATTTAATGTGGAATGAAAGAGCAAGTGAGCAACTACGTACTCCCTCCATCTCATCGTACTCCCTCCGTCTAGGTGAATAAGTCATCTTACGAAAACCAAATAATCCCAAAACACTTAGGCGCGGTACATTAACTCCCACATCGTTTTTTGTTTCTTGGCATAAACAAAGGAATCAACCAATAAGAGATATGGGGTGTGTCTCCTTTTAATGACTTGAGGCTACCAAACATGACATGCAATGGTCAATTCATTGCATGCAATGCTATTAATTAGCAAATGAACATTAACTTCTCTTGTTTTTCACTCTACCTTGGTCACGGTGCACAACCTAAGATGACTTACTCACCTAGACGGAGGGAGTAATACAATACGTTTTTTAAGCTAGCATAACTTATAAAAACGTCAAATATATTATAGGAGGGAGGAAGTATATCTTAATATATACTCCATCAGTTCATGAAGGCACGGCGGATCTCGGCCCTTGCCGACGAGAGGGCTTTGTTTTTAGATTATTTTTTTAAGTTTTGTCAGGGTTTGAGTTCTCCTCGGAGAGGTGAAGCGGCGGCGGCTCTGTGAAGATGAAATAAGATTCTCCTCACGGCGGTGCTTCTAGTTTCGTCGCAGGGCGTGTGGAGCTTTGTCTCTCGCGGATCCCGCGGGATTCGGTTCGTGTTTATCTTCGGTGGATCCAAGTGGATCTAATCTTCTTCGTCTGTGTTCGCGTTCGTGTGTCTACAAGTTGGATCCTTCTGATCTACACTTCTCGTCATGGACGGCGATTGTTGTTCTGACGTGTTGGTCCCGTAGGGCCTTAGCGTGATGAGTTCCCGACTATCTACTACAAAAAAATTGCCCGGCTTGTTGGAAATATATCAATAATAAATATATTTATTATATTTCCATGTCCATTATTGAGTTTATGTTTCTATGCTACAATTGTATTGGTTCGTGAATATGAGATTCAGAGGAAAACTCAAATACATGTGTGGAAATATAAACACGAAGTGATCCCTCGTCTAGCCTCTAAGACTAGCTTATGTATTGATTGTGATCTTGTTTTCCTGATCATGAGCATTGTTAGTGTAACAAGGATGCTATCAATATATGAGAACAACATAGTTGGATAGGCCCGGGTTATGAATTACTAAGAGATGTCATCATTGCCATGTTATCGGCACTTCATATAACTTGTTCACGTTTGCATTGTCCCTTAGACCATGAGAAAATTGCATACCAACACGCCGGATGAATACTTTGGGGTTTACCACATGTCACTGTAATTGGATGTGGATACATGTGACTTACAAGTATTCCAGAAATGTATGTCTCGGTAGCGATAGGTCAAGTCTGGGATTTGCTCCTCTCACAGTAGAGACATACTCTCCCGGCCCACTCGGTGTTACGGTATCATTATCGTCTGGCCAGACACTTGTGCTTATGATCTCGGGATACCGGAACACAGACACAAGTAAAGGGAATGAAGCGGGTAACGAGGATAACCGGTATAATGATCAAGGAGTTGATCATGGGGACACTGATAATCTCCCCTCGGGTTGCGTAAACATATCGCGAAGCAAATGAATGGTATTCGTAAACAAAGGTTTGCTCAAAAACTTCTTGAATATGCGAGAATCAATAAGGGTCTCCAGATCCCGCTGTTAACTATAGACTGGAAGGGATTCTAGGTCATGTTCGCTTATTCCGAACCTGTAGGGTCACACGCTTAACATGTTATAGTCATAATTACCGGAGACATGAGTTAAAAGCGCTCCGAAAGTGTTTCAGATGGTTCAAAAATGGTTCTTGGAATTCCGAAAAGGTATAACATGATTTCGGAAAGTCCATATCTACATATGGAAAGTTCTCGGGGTCATCGAAATGGGTTTCGAAGAGATCCAAAAAATCCAGGATTATTTGTGTATAAATAATGTGAAGGACCGTCATGAGATGACAACCCCTGGTGGGCCCATGGTGTCCCACAGGGGGTGCCACAGGGCAAGGGATGCCCTAGGCCGAAATGGTATAGGAAGGGAAACCTTCCCTCTTCCACCAAGTAGTGGAGGAGAAGGATTCCCCCTCTTGGCGCGCTCCCTCCTCCTC
>LR738711.1:771613844-771631363 GCA_902687465.1 Secale cereale | reverse complement strand
CTTTTTTTTTTCTTTCGCGGGAGTCACGGTTTTGCTTCCGCAAGACACGGTTGTGCTTTGGCGAGAGTCACGGCCGTGCGTCTTTCGGAAAGAAAAAAAAACGTTTTCTATTTTTTCCTTTCGCGAGAGTCACGGTTTTGCTTCAGCGAGAGGCACGGTTGTGCTTTCGTGAGAGTCACGACCGTGCCTCTTTCGGAAAGGGAAAGAACCAGTGCGCCCGGTTCAGTTTTTTTCATCCGTTTTTTTTCGTGAAAAAAAAGTTCGACAAAACCAATCAACATGGGATCTAGTTTTGAAGATCTCGACGCGAGGAATTCAACGGTGAAAACGGTTCGAGATTTGGATGCACGGTTTAAGAGATTAAATGTTTTGAATAAACGAATCTACGAAAAAAGGGAAAACGCCCATGTTGCGACAAGTGACGCACATGCAGCGCACCACTTGTCGCAACATGGGGGTTTAGGGTGATCTTTGCAATGTGTATTCCTCAATTAGTGATTTCGGGCTAAGATCGGGATCTGGGGCACACTTTCTTTTTGATGTCCCAAAAAATCTGCAGAGTTTCAGTAAACCTATAAAAAGTGCAGAGTTTTACCCTTTTTTTGTCAATTGGTTTTTTTATCGCGTTTCTTTGTTTTGTCTCCAGTTATCTTTCTCCTGGCGTTTAGTTTTTAAATTTTTTTCTTTCTCTTTTTAAGCATTCATTACATCTTGAAAAATGTTATACCAGTGTAAGAATAATGTTAAATATGTATAGAAAATAGTTCTGATGTATACAAAATATATAACATGTATGATAAAAACTGGACATCAAAAACTTATATTTCAAAACAATGTTAATTGTGTATTTAGAAAATTGTTAAACATGTATGAAAAATGTTCCTGACCTATAAAAATATGTACAATGTGATGAAAAAATAGACATTAAAACATATGTTTGATTTTTTATTAAGAATATATATTAAACGTGTATAAAAAATACCCTGATGCGTACAAGAGATGTACAATGTTTACTAAAAAAAGAAGACATCAAAATATGTAGTTTGAGACATTGTTAATGGTGTATTTAAAAAAAATCAATTTTGTATACAAGTTCTTCTTCATGTAAACAAAAAATGAACTATGTATTTGGAAAAAGGTAGACATCAAGATATATATTTTACGAAAAAAATTAATCATGTGTTTGAATTTTAAATGAGTTTAATAATATTTTTGATGTACAAAAGTTTCACGTGTTAAAAAGAAAAATATATTCAAATAAACTGTTGAAAAAACAAAGAAACGAAAAAAGAAAACAGAAAAAAAACCGAATGAGAACCAAAGAAACCGAATGAGAAGGGGAAGAAACACAAAAAATGGAAAACCAAAATATCACGAATGTAAAAAATGGAGGAAGACAGAAAAGCCCCCCAAAGAAAACCAGACTTGAAACCGAGTGAGCGACACGCTTGCTTGAAAGGAATTGTTGGGGATGGCCTATTTGCATTCGGTTCCTATAGCGCCTACGGGGCAGTGCCTCCCCCCGCAAAAAAATCAAATGGTAAACTAACTGGGCCGATCCATGTACGCTTGAAAGTTGCTAATTTGTGCAGCTTCTGGCCAGCTTGCCTAAAAAGAACTTCTGACCGGTCTTGTGAAGCTTCTTGAAGCTTTTTTAGTTTTTCTTATTTTTTTTCATTTGTAATTTAAATGAATCTTCTGAAAATTTGAACAATTCCCAATTTCATGAAAAATAAATAAATCCTCATTTTTTTCTTCCAAATCACAAACGTTTTTCAATTCATTATCATTTCTTCAAATTTGTCAACTTTTTACAAATTCCGAACGTTTTTTATATTCTTGAATTTTTTACATCAATGAACTATTTTCAAATTTGTGAATTTTCGGATTCATGATCTTTTTTGAGATTCATGAACATTTTCCAAGTTTAAGAATCATTTTCAAGGTCGCAATCTTTTTTTGAATTCATGAGCTTTCTTTAAATCTATGAACTTAAGTACGTTTTTTTTTACTTCACAAAAGCCGGGAAGTCGAATTTTCTCTTAAAACAAGTAGTAATTGTTTTCCTTGAACGAGTAGCTACTGTTTTACCTTTCTGGAAGCTACTTTTTATGGAACATCATTACACTTTATTGATCAGCGAGGTTCAAAGAAATTGTTACAGAGTTTTGTGGCTGAATTAACCACACATGTCTACCAAAACTCTAGATAAAGAAAATTTTGCTAGACTGTCCGCTTCAAAATTTCTTCTCCTAGACTCATAAATAAACTGACAAGCTTCAAAATCTATTCTCCGAGCCTTCAACTCACGGATCACCATTGCATGTCCCCCTACTGTATTTTCAGCTATCTCCTTCATCTATGTTAAGTTGTGAGACAAAACAGGAATACACCTAATCAAAGATCATCAAGAAGAGCTTGAGCTTCCCTGCAAACTAGTCCCTCCGTGGATGGAACATCAGCAATGCCAACAAACATGATCGAAGATTATCCCAAATATTTTCCTTGTTGATCACGACATAGTGCCGCCACCACACCATGATGACAATTACCTCCTACAGCTTCATCAACGTTAATTTTTGCAAAACATGTTAGAGGCATCCGTGCCAGGTTTGAGCGAATACTGACATCATATGCAAGTTGCGTCATGTTCGACCATCTATTGGTCATTTTTCACCGAGAAAACTCAGGAAAATGCAAGAATTGTCGTAAAGTCAAACAACTTGGCATAATGCCTTTAATTGGTCATATAATCTGGTGGACAAAAATTAGGGCCATTTCAAGGATATCGAAAAACAACATGCTCTCAGACGGAGCCTTCTGGCCTATGATTGGACATTCGTCAAATAACCCGAACACCCACCGTTGAACATGGTCTATGTTTGGACATTCTTCAATTATCTCAACTTTTGCAAGTAGGCAGGCAAGCCCATGTTATGCATCCACGTCAGGTTTGACGATTTCCGACATCGTACGCAAGTTGCGACATGTTCGACCATTTATCAGCATTTTTTTATCAAGAAAACTTCAAAAAATACATAGTTTGTCGAAAACAAAAACAACTTGGCATGGTGCCCTGAATTGGTCATACAATGCAATGAAAAAATTGTGACCATTTCAAGGATGTCGAGAAACAACGTGCTCTCGGACGGAGCTTTGTGGCCTACCTAGACACTCTCTGTTGTCCGTTGAGCATAATCTAATTTTGAACATTCTTGAAATGACATCAACTTTTGCAAGCAGGTGGCATGCCCATGCATGGTAGGCATCCATGCCAGGTTTGAACGATTTGCCGACACCGTATGCAAATTGGTACAATTATTGGCCTTTTTTGACCGAGCAAACTCTAGAAAATTAAAAAATTGTCGGAAACCGAAACAACTTGGCATGGTGTCTTTAATTTGTCATATAAGCTTATGAAAAAAATTGGGGTCATTTGACGGATGCTGAAATTTTTTGTGGTCATTTGACTGTGTCGTTCGTGGTTTTAGTCCCACCTCGTTTGGTTACACAGAAGTAGAAAGCTTGGCTATATAATAGGGCAGTCTGGTTATACGGTTGCCGTTTTAAAAATTCAAAAAGAAAAGCCATAGATAAAAGAAAAGCTTGCAAGTTTTAGAAAAGCTTACCGATTTAAAAAAATACACGAATATGAGAAAAAAGTTCAAGAAAATAAAAAAAGTTCATCGATTTGAAAATAAGTTCATGAATTTGGAAAAAATCATGGGTTTTAAAGAAAGATCATGAATTTGAAAAAAGTTCATCATTTGGAAAAGTTCACGAATTTAACAAAAAAGTTAAAATAATTTTATAAAAGTTTGTGAAAATGAAAACACTCATTAATTTGAAAAAAGTTCACATGACCAAAGCAAGGGCACCAATGTTTTGGCAAGTTGTTGTTTGGATCGTAGCCATTGTATCCTCCAATATTTTTGCCAAAATAAACATTTGTTTGGTTTGTGACCAAGTGATATGATGATTTATATACCAATTGTAGAAAATATTTAAACATATCAATTGTATATACCAGAATCTATGGCCTTTCCCGGAAAAAGGGTTAGATGTAGGCAACTTGGAAAAAATAGGCAAAATGAGGACAAAGGGTTGTTGCAGTTGAGGGAGCCAATCACTTGCAGCACCCCTGAATCACTAATCCGGTGCACGCATCTGCTAATTATCCGCTAATCCCGTGCAGCAATACACGCACATGCATAAACCCAGGACCCCAAAATAAACAGAGAAGCTGCAACTCCAAATTTTTGGTGAAGCTTATGGGCGCCCTTGTTTCGCCCACGCGTTACACGAAGTGGCGCTGGGCGAGCCAATTTTTTGGCGTCGGTCCAAACAACTGCCAAATGACCATACACGAATTTAAGCATATGAAACAGAAAATAGAAAAAGAAGAAGAAATAAAAAATAAATAAAAAACGACTAAAGCTGAAGAGAAAAAAGGCCAAAAGAAAAGAAAAACCAGACCGAGAAGATGCACAACAAGAATAATGGGGTGTGGCCGATGTACATCTACATACAGCTTGTACGTGTGTCACGCACGGAGGTGGGTATATCTATGATCAAATGATCATACTGCTCTTATATGGTTTGTGTGGGGGTGTATCGAAACAAGCCTCTTGTCTCACACTACACGCTCATGCTGGTATTTCTTCTCTTTCCACTAGTCATGTGTGGAACTAAATTTAATACACATGTCTTGCAAGTTAAATAGATGTTTGAGATTTCATAACTTTATTACTTGGACGAGCCTCATAGAATATAACAAAACCTACATGCCGCTCGCTTCGCTTCGGTCCTCATACAGTACTTGCCGCTCGCTTCGGTCCACACCAAGGCCCCCTGGGCGGGCTAGTCGTTAGTGGTAGGCGCGGTGAGCCTGATTTTTACACGGAATGAGGTTGTCTGCCCTGCACTGCTAAACTCGCATCACCGGCGTAAAGAAAATAAAAAGAGAAATGCTCATGATTCGCTCGATGCAAAAACGAAAAATGATTGGCCCAAATACCAAGTTCCTATTCGTCGGTTATGAAGCCAGCTACAGGTTATAGTGGGCAGGCCCATCTTTTTGCACCAAGACATATCGTGCCATTTTTGTTTTTATATCCGGTTTTTCTAGACCAGATATCTGTCCGTTTTTTTTTCGTTTCACTTTTCGTTTTATTATTTAAATGCGTAAACTATTTCAAATATACCAACTTTTCCAAATTGGTGAAGTTTTAGATATTTTCAAAATTTGCTCCGATATTAAGAACTTTTTTTCAAATTTGTGACCTTTTTTCAAATGTAGAGAATCTATGTTCAATTTTTACGATTTTTTTAACATTATATGAACATTTTATCAATTTTGGTGAACTTTTCTAAATTTGGTAGCAAAACAAACAAAAGTACGAACTATTTACAAATTTCTTACCTTATTTGAACTTTTCAAAATCTGTAAACTTTTCAAATTATTGAATTTTTTTCCTAAATTTATGACATTTTTCAGTTTCTGATAGTGAACAGTCAACCAGTTTCTGATTTTTTTTTTCAAAATTGCCTGGGTTTTTCAAATTCATGATTTTACAAATTTATTTTATTGCACGAATTATGTCAGTGCAGTAAGAATAGCATTTTTGTGTGGTATTGCGGTAAGAATAGCTAATTAAAAAGCTGACGAGCGAGCCAGAGAGTGGATAGGGAACTCTGCCGTGGTCCACGACCTAGCTAGCGAGTGCCCCACCCCTTTCGGTGCCTGAAGCGCCAAATAGGAGGTCTCGGCCACCAAGCAGAGTGCCCTTATTGAAAGCCATTGGCGTTAAATAGGCGAGCTTTCGCACAGGGCAGCACTAGGGATAAATTACTGTATCTATTTGTTTTTCTAGGCTTTTAGTCTGCTTTATATATTAAAATGTGGACTAATTGACCTATTAGAATATATTTTTTTTCAAATTTTTGTTTTTTTAGAAAATTCTAAATTTTTAAAAGTTCTAATATAGGTGAATGAACATCTTTTGAAAATTTCGAAAAAACATTGGAATTTTTTATCCCCATTTTTTTGAAATCAAGCAAACATAGGAACTTCCAAGAAAAATATTTGAAATTTACAAATATTGTATGAAAATTTCAGAAAAATAAATAATTTGTTATTAATAAACAACAACAACAACAACAACATTCTTTCGAAACATGAACAATTTCTAAAAATAACAGAAGGACTGAAAAACCCAAAACAGAAAACCAAAATAGAAAGACCTACAGAGAAGAACGAAATAGATAAAGCAAAGACAGAACTCGAACCAGGCCAATTCACTCGGCGTGCCTTAGTGGGCATTGTGGCGACTATTTGTCGCCCGCAGGTGTCAGATAGGATTCACCTTGCTTGCAACCCCCGATCATTAACATGGTGAGCCGACTCATTAGGGCGCCTCGCTCGTTCGCCGACCCATTTAAGCAAATATTAAGGCTGCCAATGTTACGAAAGATACTACCTAGGGATTCTGTGACGGTTCTGGACAACGCGTTAATTTAGCGAGTCTACTATCTTCTTTGGAAAAGGATGTCCCAAGGAATAAAATTAATTTTTTATTATATGTTCCAAATGAGTCGCTATCCGAAAGATATTTAGGCTTACCCACTGATGTTGGTAAGTCAAAGAACGCTTCTTTTAAATACATCAAGAATAGTATTATGGTTTTGTCACGGCAGATGTCCTCGTGAAAGGACTAAGTCTAGAGGCCATCGTAACTAGGTGGTCCCTTGAATGAGGTTGATCGGGAACGAAGGACACGAGTTTACCCAGGTACGGCCCCTCATGGTGGAGGTAAAGACCTACTTCCTACTTGATTGATATTGCTCGAGATCTCGATTACAAGGATGCAGATCCACTAACCTAGCTCTCGATTAATTTTAACTTAAGTCTTCCGCCCGGATGGCTCCCCTCTATATAATAGGTCGAGTCCCTAGGTTTACAACAGAGTCCGGGTTGTAGTAACAACTTGTGTCCTATTCTAACTTCTATCTATGTTTCCATCCAAGTTAGGAATTCTACCCCCCGGGCTTTCTTTATAAGCCAGCCCTCCGCCGAGTCTCTTCTTGGGCCTGCGGGTCCTTGTCGCTATTATAGCCTGAATGATGAAATGACCCATGGAGCCTCTGTTGGTCCTGGCCAGGTCATATCTTCTGCCGGGTCATAGTCATGGGGAATATCCCCAACATTAGCCCCCAGTTCAGCTTGGATTTATCCATGTTGAACTCATCTTGAAAATAAGAGAAAATAGGAAAGAGTGAAGGATTAAGCTCTGAATCTAGCTTCGAGTCTACTTCTTAAGCCGACATCTTTTCCTTTCCTCCATCTTGTGTTCCGCTCTTTTAAACGTGTTTGAACGGGTCATTTGATCCGCCGGGCCATGAAGCTTGTTCCACAGTTAACATTCTTGTGTTGACTTATATCATGATGTCACCCATTGTCTCTCCAAATCCTCGTGTGAAACCATAACGAGTTTTTTGAGTGGATTTGTATTGTCTTGTCAGGCGCGAGAATTGAGGAGCCCTTTTAGAAAAAATTCAATGCGCATCCCGGGGCTTCGCGCCTGCCGTTTCGGGTCCCAAGTTCTTTATAAATAGCGCAACGAACCCCCAGGGGCTCTTTTTACCCTTTCTTCCTCTTTCTCCTTCTTCTTCCTCTCGCCTTCGATGCCCTACGCCACCTCGAGTTCGCCGCCCCGTCCAGCCAGTGACCACTCTAGTGAGGAAACCGTCGCCAGCGCCCTTTGGAGAAGCCCCAACCACAGTGTCGGCCATCTGCATCTTTGACCTCCTCTTCATAGATCTGTAAGTACCCCGTTCCTTCCGGCCATTCATTGTTTGCCCGCACATTTGTAGTTCATATGGAGCTCATCGGGGTTCATCTCAACTTATCAGCATAGATCTAGATTGATTTTTCGTAACGTACTCAAATCGTTTTAGCCTTCACCTCGATGTAGTTCATTTCAATCTAGATCCCCTCTGTAGTATTCAGTAATTTTCATTGCCCCCTCTGCATGTAGCAACTTTGCCGTGGCTAGTTTTTATTTAATTTTCCCCTTTTCAAGTATTTTCTAGATCTATTGCTATAGCCGAATCCCATAATTTCCTGTTTGTGACTAGCTTCGTTTTGAATAACACAAACACTTTGTCATAGTCACGAGCTATACTAGTGTTTTATACCGGCTCATACAATGGCTGGCTTGTAGATCCATTGTAGACTGAAATAGTTGTGTTGAAACTTTGCTTGCCTTGTAACCATGACCCGGATACTTTCAACATGCATAGTATTTAAATTTTTGATTGTGATGACCCAAAATATCTTCATGATTTCGCCGGATCATATCTGTCATTTATATTTTGTAGTTTAAACTTCAAAACCACAAGGAAAATGCCTCCCAAGACCAACAAAATAGTCAACTCGGCCAAGTCTACCTCATCTAAGATCGAATTACAGGCCCTAGTAGACTCCGGGATGCTGCCATCTCAAAATAAGATAGAATGGCGCACGCCTGAAGAAGAGACTCAACCGGGTCAAGGCGAGATCATTGTTTTTGCTGACCATCTGGAACGAGGTTTCCACCCCGCGGTTCAAAGTTCTTTCGGGACGCACTCCATCATTTCAACATTAGGCCTCAAGATCTTGGTTCCAATTCCGTATTGAACTTGTGCCAATTCCAGGTGTTCTGTGAGATGTACTTCCAGGTTGAGTCGTCTGTTAGATTCTTTCAAGAGTTTTTCTATTTCAACCATCAGACAGAACACAAGAATGACCCGAGTATAGAGCTCGAGGGAGGGGGGCACTATTCAAAGTGGAAAGAATCCAAACTTCCCTGGAGTCAAGCCGGCCAGCCATCCTAAAGGATGTCACAAAACCTGGTTTTATTGTAAGAATACTTCTCTCGCGAACCAGCGCCAACTGTCGGGTTATAGGCTGAATCGACTGAATTCTGCGACCGTCTTTCCAGGCTTTGCATCCCAAGAAGAAAGGGAGAAGTTCCAACCTTTATATGCAAAGATGAACGCTTTGACATCTCATGGTCTTACTGGGGTTGATTTGACCCGGTGCTGGGTGAGCTGACGAATTCAGCCCCTTAGTTTAGGAAGCCAACTTATGCATACCTACACTGGTGAACCGACATAGGTTTTGCGTTTCAGTCAGTCTGATCTGACATATGCTGAATTGTTGTCAACCGCCAAGAAGCTTCTCAATGAAACACGAGTGATAATCAGAATTGTGGGGCTCACCTTCTTTGCAGGCAACCTGGCACCTCCAGTAAGACACCTTTTCCCTTTTCTTACTTTGCATACCTATTTTTACTCATTGCTTTATTTAATCTACCATGTCATCTTTCTTTCAGGAGAACTCTCAATGGTGGAAGACTGATTGAGTCGCCACTCCTCCCAAGGATGACAATCCAGATGAGCCGGTCGATAAGGAGGAGGAAAATGAGGTAACGGAGCTTGACTCCCTTGGCTATCCATTTAACCAACTTGCTGACGCCGCCTCATCGCAGGAAAATGTCGAGAGGAATCAAGCCGGCGAAATGGGTGTAAATTCTTATCCCGACTTAGAACCATTTGTCCCAAAGAGAATGAGATGAGCAGTCAAAAAGGTACCATTTTCACATTCAGACACTCATGTAGATCCACAATTTCTTTTGAAGAAAACTCAGTGTGCTGGCACCTCAAAGCGGAAAACGCAAAGTAGTTCTAGTGAACTATCGGACAGCTTGTCAAATTCGTTGGATCGCCGCAGAACACAAGTTGAAGTGCCTCACAGCCCGCCCGACTCGCATACTCAAGCCGGCCAGCTCAAAGAACCCCTTCCTCCATCTGACCCTGATTAGCATCTGACTTCACCATCGTCAGATGAGTCTAGCGCCACCCATGTCCCGGCTTTTACCATCAACCATGGGTGAGTATCTGCAAGTCACATGTTACATATGTTTCCTCACATCATCTTTACCTTTGTTACTAACTTCTGTATATTCATGTCAGAGAAAAAGCCTTCACCAAACGAAAACTGGCGAGTTAGCTACTGATTCACAAACTGAGAACCCGCGTCAAGATCCCCCATGGGTCGATCCGGAGACTCAGGACGAGCCAGTCGATGAGATAAGAGTATCTGATGAAACCAAGCCAACTTGTGAAAACGAGCTGGCTCATGAGAGTAACCCGGCAAGTCCCGTGAGAGTCTCCACCCCTATAGTGGAGAAAGAAAACCCACCAAGTAAACCGACACCTTAGTCAGCTTATGCTAATGTTATGATTACTGGCGAGAGGCACAATGTCCGTGAAGCTTAAAATGTCTTGGCCAAAATCATCCCAAAGGATGAGTCGCCACTGAAGGAAAAGGGAAAAACCGAAATTGAATTTGCAACCTTGGAAAGTCTAGATGTGAGATCCATGCACCAAGCATTTTCGACCCGGCTGTCTAAGAGCCGGGACACTGAAGCTGCCATGGTGGACACATTGGAACGAAAATATGAGCTATGCTTCCTTGTTTGCTCTTCCTTACATACCTTTATATAGCCCCCAAGTATTAAGTAAATAAGGTACTGATATGCTTAAGACTTGCATAAACAAGAAATCCTTAAATAAAAATAGGGGTTAATATCCTTAACCCGCCCGCAACATTCTTTATTAGTTGTGAGGGGATGTAGCCCCCAAGGGCCAGGTCATTATGCAATGAGGACCTGTGACTTATGAACGTAAGATTTTGAACAACTAGTAGCCCCCAAGTGTCGGCTCATAATTATGTGATGGGTCAGGTCTTCTGACACAGTGCGAGAAATACATAGTAGGCATTAGCCCCCAAGTGCCATGTTGAATGCTTGCAAATTCTTGGGACTTGAACATAATTGTCGGATTCGGGGCTCCAAGACCCTTGATAGATTCGAACAGTAGGGTGCGTGCGAAGAACTCAACCTCATGTGTCTACCTACTCGTCGATCCCACGGCCAAGCTCGATGAACAAGAAGGAAATGGGACAAGGCAGTTTACCCAGGTTCGGGCCACCTCGCGGTGTAATACCCTACTCCTGCTTTATGGTGTATTGCCTCGAGGTGGGCTGAGAATGAACTAGTACAGGGGTCGAACACCCTCAGGAGGTGTGTTCTTGCTTGGGTGGTGGTGAGGGTGGTCTGAATGATCCGTCCCCCGCTATGGTGGTGGCTAGGCTATATTTATAGTGGCCTTGGTCCTCTTCCCAAAATGAAGGCGGGAAGGGATCCCAGAACGACCAAATTCGAAGGGAGACAACTAGTACATCTTATCCGGATGAAAGGTGGTCTTCACCTGCAAAGCTTCTGGCCGTGACGCCATGGTGGGCTCGGTGATGAACTCCGTCCTGCCGTCCTGGCGATCTTGGTCTCGTTGCATGGAAATGGAAACCTTTGGCTGATTCCTCGGGACTCCGCGCCTGTGCTGACCTCTTTAGCACCAAAGAGGAAACCAGCTGCACTACGCCCACTGGCTCCCGCCTGGCCTTGCTCGTCATGGCTTGCGTCATCTGAACCTCACGAGGTGGGGACTTGCATAGAACTCTCCGCTCCTCAAGAGCTAGCCTAGAGAGGCTACTCCCTCCGGAGGCCTTGGTGTCGTCCTCCTCGCGAGGCTTGGCCCCTTGCGAGGGTCTTGTGTGTTGATGCTGAGGATGGGCCGTACCAGGCCGGTGAAGGGGCCACGCCGTGGGCCGCAGGCAGGCAAGTCTGGGTACCCTGGTTCCCAGAACGCCGACAGTAGCCCTCGGGCCCAAGGCACGCTCGGACTTGGCCTCGAGGCAAAGACAAAGGGCAAGGGCAAAGCGCCGCAGGCCCCAACCGCCTGCGGACCCGGTTGACGCGTGGTGCTTGATGGGACGTGGGCGTCTCCGCTTCCCCATGCTGCCTTGGCAACCGTCGTGTGTTGACAAAAAGGCTGGCGCCTGCCTCCAAATCTTCATTGCCTTCCCTTAATCTTGCTGCAGATCCCCTTTTCTTTCTTGCCGCGAGCGCCTCCGATCTGTTGAATCTTTCCCTCAGCTTGACGTTGATGGCCCCCGAGAAGGCAAAGCCCGCTGCTTCTCCCGCGCATCCAGCCCCCGTGCTCGAGCCAGCCCTTAGTGTTTCCACTATCACCAAGGAGAGGCATCTTGCCGCCATGCTCCCGCTGACGGCGGGCAGCCACAATGAGGGGCAGGAGACGACGCTCCGGTTGGCTCCGCCAAGCCGGAATCCTTGGGTGAGACCTTCTACCCCTTCTTCTTGCACAGTGTCTATGCCGGGCTCGTCCCCCCTTTCTCAAATTTCTTCTTCGCCATCCTTAAATACTACCAGATCCACGCCCTTCATCTCCATCCCTGCTCCATCCTCCTCTTGTCGATCTTTGCCTTCTACTACGAGGCATTCGTCGGGGTGACGCCCTCTATTGCACTATTCCGCCACTTCTTCTATCTCTAGATGAGAAGCACTGACCAGTGCTCTGGGTGCGTTTGTTTTGTCTCAACCCACACTGGCAACGTGATCTTGAAGGCCAAGAAGAAGGTAGACGATTTCCGGCGCAAGTGGATCTTCATGGACGCCAAGTGCTCTCATGCTTGACTGTTGCTGTCGACTGCGTTGATGGAGAAGCTGGTATGGTGGGGTCACGGGAAGCTCACCGACCCCCAGGTGGAGCAGTGGTTGGAGAAGATGACGGAGGACCTGATGAAGGGGAAGCTGACAGGTGCCGTGCTTGTCAAGGAGTTCATGACGCAGTGGCTGGCCCCGCTTCAGGCGCGCTCGCGCCCACTGTGGAGTCTCCAGGGCGCGGATGACGACCTTCGGCTACCCAATATCTTTTCTAGCCGAAAATTTCGCACTAAGTAGAGTACTACTTGTGCATCCAAAAACCCTTAAACCCAAACCTTTTTTGAGAGTCTACCATACCTACCTATGGATTGAGTAAGATCCTTCAAGTAAGTTGTCATCGGTGCAATAAGGCAATAAAAATTGCTTCTAAAAGTGTGAGATCATTTAGTGTAAGAGAAAATTGAGCGTTGCACAAACTTGTGATGGTGAAGAATAAAAGTGATAGACTGCATAATAAAGGTTGCTATCACAAGGGGCAATGCAACGTGACGTTCTTTTGCACTAAGAGATTGAGCATACAAACAAATAAGGGCATGACAACCTCTGCTTCCCTCTGCGAAGGGCCTATCTTTTACTTTTATGCAAAGAGTCAAAGTTTACTCTCTATTCCCTTTTATTTTTATCCTTTGGAAAGCATCATGTGGTGAGGAAAGATCTAGGCATATATGTCCAGTTGAATATGGGGGACATGAGTTATTATTGCTGACATCACCCTTGAGGTGAGTACGCTGGGAGGCAAAACCATAAGCCCCTATCTTTCTATGTGTCCAGTTGAAACGTTTTACTCATGTGTATGCGGTGAGCATTAGCAATTACAGAAGACTATATGATGGTTGAGTATGTGGACTTGCCTAAAGGCTCCGAGAGGTGACCCTTCCTGAAAAGATGATGAATTGTAGTTGCAAAGTTGACTGAAAACATAGTTTGTTGGTTTCTAATAGAGTTTATGATTTATACTTCAGTTGTGTGATGAACTGTCACTTATTCATGAGAAGTCTATGATACAAGTCTTATGATCAAATTCTTATGTTTAAATTTGTTGCTGTCATAATAATCAACATGATGCTTCTATGTCCGTATTTTGTTTTATCGACACCTCTCTCTCAAAGCATGTGGACATGTTTTTCGTTTTCGGTTTTTTGCTTGAGGACAAGCGAGGTCTACGCTTGTGGGAGTTGATACGTCCATTTTGCATCATGTTTTCTTGCTATTATTTATGTTGTTATTATGCATAATAATGCTTTTTGGAGTAATTCTAATGCCCTTTCTCTCATAATTTGCAAGGTATACACCAAGAGGGAGAATTCCGGTAGCTGGAAATCCGGACCTAAAAAAGTAACGCCAGGCAACCTATCGTGCAAAACTCTAAACAAGCTGAAACTTCACGGAGATTTTTATGGAAAATATGAAAAATAATGGAGCTGACAACCACCAGAGGGGGCTGATACGTCCAAAACGTATCTATAATTTCTGCTTGCTCCATGCCACTTTTGGGTGATATTGCTATGATATTCATACACTTCCATACACTTTTGATCATATTTGGACTAACCTACTAATCCAGTGCATCCCGGTGCCAGTTTCTGTTTTCGGCTGATTTTGTATTTCAGGTTTTCACTTTACGAGAACTGTCAGGAAAAATCCAGAAAAATTATATAAAAAATCAGCGTTCCGGAACCTACCCTGCGCCCGAAGTACAGCCGGGGGGGGGGGGGGGGCACCAGGGCTCCAGGCGCCCTGGCGGCGCGCCCCCCGCCTGGGCCCCCCGAAGCCCGTCTGGTGCCCCCCTTTGGCATATATTTAGAGCGTCCCTCGAAACCCTCGGGACGGGAACTCTTTTTCGCGATCTCATCTCTGTTCCGCCGCCGCCGCCGCTTCCAAGATCGGGAGCACCAGGAGAACTCTTCCCGGCACCCTGCCGGAGGGGAGGATCACCACCGGGAGCTTCTCCACCACCATGGACGCCTCCCGGATGAGTTGTGAGTAGTATCCCTTGGACCATGAGTCCATGACCAGTAGCTATGTGATGTTCTCCTCCCGTTCTTGTGCTTCACTAATTAGCCCTCGTGAGCTGCCCTACATGATCGAGGCACATATGTAATCCTTATGCTGTTGCTATGATGAGTTTGCTGGGATCCGATGGATTATGAGATTATGTTCAGATTGTGATTGAGTAATATATTTGATCTACCTCTTTTATATTTATGTTCGTAAGTAATTCTTGCATGTTCTCCGTTGTTATTTATTGCTTTGGCCAAGTAATACGTAGTGACTCCAAGAGGGAACGTTATGCTTGATTGTGGGTTCATGCCCCTCGATGACTAGCTTGAGTGACAGAAACATGAGTCTAGGGGATGTGCTGTTGCCACAAGGGGGAAAACAACGGTGCTTGTGCCCGTGGGTGCAAGGATTGTTTACTTTACGCAAAGTTCTTTTAATGCAGTTGTCTGTTGCATTGAGTTTACACTATGGGTGGGGCTCGCAACTTAATACCAGCGAGATGTTCTGGATAGATATCTCAAGGTGGATGATTAGTAGTAGATATTGATGGATTTCGGTCTACTTACTTTGGCGTACCGCCCATGCTTTGAACCTCAACCTTTCTTGCAATATAGTCAGCATTGGTTTGCGTTCGTGGTCCTGTCAATTGCCCAGCTGTAATTCGTTTACCTCACATAGCTGTTTTATCGTCTTTTGGGAGAGAGACATCACTAGTGAACATCATGAGACTCCGGTCCATATTACCATCATTGATCACATCCGCTATTTACTTTTCGCTTTTACTTACTATTGCAAACATTATATATCACTACTATCATTTGCGTTTAATCCTTTGTGAACTACAAGGCCGGAGGGATTGACAACCTCTCTGTACTCGTTGGGAGCAAAGTTATTTGTATCTGTGTGCAGGTCCACGTTGATTGCTAATATCTGGCGCCGTTAGCAGTTGACACCTACTTGTTGAACCTAGGAGTCTCTGGGGATTCGATCCTTGGCATCTTTGCTAAGGGAAAAACTTCCACAACACTGCATCTCACACCTTCCACTTGGGGTAACCAACGAGGGGTTAGAGGCCCATCAAGGAGTTTTTCTGGCGCCGTTGCCGGGGACTCCACTCTTCAGGATAGGGGAGTTGCATGCTATCTTTTACCTTTGCTTTTTAGTCTTGTTAGTTTACCTTTCAGTTTTTGCTTTAGTACCTTTTATCGAAAATCACAAAAATAGTTATCTTGCTTGCTTGCTACTATGGGTTCCACCGAGAACACCAAGTTGTGTGACTTAACTAGTCACAACAACGATGACTTTATCAGCACACCTATCACTACACCTGCCACTTCAGCACCTTCATATGAAATTAAACCTGCTTTACTGAACTTAGTCATGAAAGATCAATTCTCCGGTGCTGGAGATGATGCTGCTTTACACTTAAACAACTTTGTTGAACTTTGTGATATGCAAAAGTACCAAGAAATAGATGGTAATATTGTTAAGCTTAAGCTTTTTCCTTTCTCCTTGAGAGGAGGAGCTAAAATTTGGTTTCAGTCTTTGCCTAGAAATAGCATAGATTCATGGGACAAGTGCAAAGATGCTTTTATCGGAAAATACTATCCACCTGCTAAAATTATCCAACTTAGAAGTAACATAATGAATTTTAAACAATTGGATAATGAACACGTTGCCCAAGCTTGGGAACGTATGAAGTCTCTTATCAAGAACTGCCCTACTCATGGTTTGACTACTTGGATGGTTATCCAAAATTTTTATGCAGGCTTGAACTTTACCTCGCGGAACTTGTTAGATTCGGCCGCGGGAGGAACTTTTATGTCAACTACACTTGGTGCTGCCACAAAGCTTCTCGATGAGATGATGACCAACTATTCCCAATGGCACACCGAACGCGCTCCAACAGGTAGGAAGGTAAACTCTGTCGAGGAGATTTCCTCCTTAAATGAAAAAGTTGACTTGATCATGTCTCTACTTTCGAAGCAATCTTCTGTTGATCCTCATGATGTTCCTTTAAATTCTTTGATTGCTCAAGAACAAGTAGATGTGAACTTTATCTCTAGAAACAATTTTAACAACAATGCTTATAGGAGTAATTTTGGTAGCAATCCTAGACCGTTCCCCTCTAATTCTTATGGGAACAACAATGCTTATCCTATCACCAAGAACTCCACTACTGAACTAGAGATTATGCTTAAAGATTTCATCACTACCCAAAAAGCCTTTGATAAGAGTGTAGAAGAAAAACTACATAAACTAGATGATCTTTCTTTTAAGGTAGACCACTTAGCCAATGAGATAAAATTGCTAAATATTAAAACTTCTCCTCTTGAGGAGAGGGAAGTCACTCCTATAAATGCTATTCAAGTGCAAATTAATGAAAACATTATGATGATGGCTAAACTTAAAGAGAGATGGGCTAGAGAAAGGGAGGAAGAAGATAGAATTAAGAGCCTTCCTACCCACCACACTGTTGCTACTATCCAAGTTGTTGAGGATGTTCAAACTCTTAGCACCCAATGTACTCCTGGTCCCAATGGACCTATTAATGGTGATGCTATGACTATAGAAACTACCAAACATGTGAACCTAAAGGACACTACTACCACTTTACTTGATGCTCGTGACCTTGATTTTGATAATTGCACTCTTACCGAAGTTATTGATTTCCTTCACAAGATGTCTAGAGACCCCCGCACTAGCACGCTTAATCTTGCCTTCACAGAGCATATCACTAATGCTCTCATCAAAGCTAGGGAGGAGAAACTTAGAGTAGAAGCCTCCATACCTAGAAAGCTAGAAGATGGTTGGGATCCTATGATAAAAATTAAATTGAATGACTTCTCTTGCTATGCATTATGTGATGTTGGAGCTAGTACCTCTGTTATG
>LR738711.1:771559116-771613549 GCA_902687465.1 Secale cereale | reverse complement strand
TCCCTTGGACCATGAGTCCATGACCAGTAGCTATGTGATGTTCTCCTCCCGTTCTTGTGCTTCACTAATTAGCCCTCGTGAGCTGCCCTACATGATCGAGGCACATATGTAATCCTTATGCTGTTGCTATGATGAGTTTGCTGGGATCCGATGGATTATGAGATTATGTTCAGATTGTGATTGAGTAATATATTTGATCTACCTCTTTTATATTTATGTTCGTAAGTAATTCTTGCATGTTCTCCGTTGTTATTTATTGCTTTGGCCAAGTAATACGTAGTGACTCCAAGAGGGAACGTTATGCTTGATTGTGGGTTCATGCCCCTCGATGACTAGCTTGAGTGACAGAAACATGAGTCTAGGGGATGTGCTGTTGCCACAAGGGGGAAAACAACGGTGCTTGTGCCCGCGGGTGCAAGGATTGTTACTTTACGCAAAGTTCTTTTAATGCAATTGTCTGTTGCTTTGAGTTTACACTATGGGTGGGGCTCGCAACTTAATACCAGCGAGATGTTCTGGATAGATATCTCAAGGTGGATGATTAGTAGTAGATATTGATGGATTTCGGTCTACTTACTTTGGCGTACCGCCCATGCTTTGAACCTCAACCTTTCTTGCAATGTAGTCAGCATTGGTTTGCGTTCGTGGTCCTGTCAATTGCCCAGCTGTAATTCGTTTACCTCACATAGCTGTTTTATCGTCTTTTGGGAGAGAGACATCACTAGTGAACATCATGTGACTCCGGTCCATATTACCATCATTGATCACATCCGCTATTTACTTTTCGCTATTATTTACTATTGCAAACACTATCTATCACTACTATCATTTGCGTTTAATCCTTTGTGAACTACAAGGCCGGAGGGATTGACAACCTCTCTGTACTCATTGGGAGCAAAGTTATTTGTATCTGTGTGCAGGTCCACGTTGATTGCTAATATCTGGCGCCGTTAGCAGTTGACACCTACTTGTTGAACCTAGGAGTCTCTGGGGATTCGATCCTTGGCATCTTTGCTAAGGGAAAACACTTCCACAACACTGCATCTTTCACCTTTCACTTGGGGTAACCAACGAGGGGTTAGAGGCCCATCAAGGAGTATTTTCTGGCGCCGTTGCCGGGGACTCCACTCTTCAGGATAGGGGAGTTGCATGCTATATTTTACCTTTGCTTTTTAGTCTTGTTAGTTTACCTTTCAGTTTTTGCGTTAGTACCTTTTTATCGAAAATCACAAAAATAGTTATCTTGCTTGCTTGCTACTATGGGTTCCACCGAGAACACCAAGTTGTGTGACTTCACTAGTCACAACAACGATGACTTTATCAACACACCTATCACTACACCTGCCACTTCAGCACCTTCATATGAAATTAAACCTGCTTTACTGAACTTAGTCATGAAAGATCAATTCTCCGGTGCTGGAGATGATGCTGCTTTACACTTAAACAACTTTGTTGAACTTTGTGATATGCAAAAGTACCAAGAAATAGATGGTAATATTGTTAAGCTTAAGCTTTTTCCTTTCTCCTTGAGAGGAGGAGCTAAAATTTGGTTTCAGTCTTTGCCTAGAAATAGCATAGATTCATGGGACAAGTGCAAAGATGCTTTTATCGGAAAATACTATCCACCTGCTAAAATTATCCAACTTAGAAGTAACATAATGAATTTTAAACAGTTGGATAATGAACACGTTGCCCAAGCTTGGGAACGTATGAAATCTCTTATCAAGAACTGCCCTACTCACGGTTTGACTACTTGGATGGTTATCCAAACTTTTTATGCAGGCTTGAACTTTACCTCGCGGAACTTGTTAGATTCGGCCGCGGGAGGAACTTTTATGTCAACTACACTTGGTGCTGCCACAAAGCTTCTCGATGAGATGATGACCAACTATTCCCAATGGCACACCGAACGCGCTCCAACAGGTAGGAAGGTAAACTCTGTCGAGGAGATTTCCTCCCTTAATGAAAAAGTTGACTTGATTATGTCTCTACTTTCGAAGCAATCTACTGTTGATCCTCGTGATGTTCCTTTAAATTCTTTGATTGCTCAAGAACAAGTAGATGTGAACTTTATCTCTAGAAACAATTTTAACAACAATGCTTATAGGAGTAACTTTGGTAACAATCCTAGACCGTTCCCCTCTAATTCTTATGGGAACAATAATGCTTATCCTAGTACCAAGAACTCCACTACTGAACTAGAGATTATGCTTAAAGATTTCATCACTACCCAAAAAGCCTTTAATAAGAGTGTAGAAGAAAAACTACATAAACTAGATGATCTTTCTTTTAAGGTAGACCATTTAGCCAATGAGGTAAAACTGCTAAAAATTAAAACTTCTCCTCTTGAGGAGAGGGAAGTCACTCCTATAAATGCTATTCAAGTGCAAATTAATGAAAACATTAGGATGATGGCTAAACTTAAAGAGAGATGGGCTAGAGAAAGGGAGGAAGAAGATAGAATTAAGAGCCTTCCTACCCACCACACTGTTGCTACTATCCAAGTTGTTGAGGATGTTCAAACTCTTAGCACCCAATGTACTCCTGGTCCCAATGGACCTATTAATGGTGATGCTATGACTATAGAAACTACCAAACATGTGAACCTAAAGGACACTACTACCACTTTACTTGATGCTCGTGACCTTGATTTTGATAATTGCACTCTTACCGAAGTTATTGATTTCCTTCACAAGATGTCTAGAGACCCCCGCACTAGCACGCTTAATCTTGCCTTCACAGAGCATATCACTAATGCTCTCATCAAAGCTAGGGAGGAGAAACTTAGAGTAGAAGCCTCCATACCTAGAAAGCTAGAAGATGGTTGGGATCCTATGATAAAAATTAAATTGAATGACTTCTCTTGCTATGCATTATGTGATGTTGGAGCTAGTACCTCTGTTATGCCCAAAAGACTATATGATATGCTTAAATTGAAACCTTATGATTCTTGTTCTTTTGGTGTTCGTCTCATTGATTCTTCCATAAAGAAACCTTTGGGGAGGATCGACGATGTTCTTATCGTTGTTAATGATAATTATGTTCCCGTTGATTTCACTATTATGGATATTGAATGTGATCCTTCATGTCCAATTATTTTGGGACGTCCCTTTTTACGCACCGTTGGTGCTATCATTGACATGAAAGAGGGTAATAGAAAATTTCAGTTTCCTCTCAAGAAAGGGATGGAACACTTCCCTCGAAAGAAGATCAAGTTACCTTTTGAGTCCGTTGTACGGGCTAGCTATTCTTTTACTCTTGATAAAACTTGATATATGCATTATGCCTAGCTTAAAGGCATAAAAGAAAGCGCTTTTGGGAGGCAGCCCGCATGAATAAATTTTTATATTTTGCTTTTGTTGTGTCTTGATGTTGTTTACTACTGTAGCATCATCATTGTATCTTTGCTTTTCATATTGGTGCCAAGTATAGCCTCTGATTGCTAGAAAGTTCAAAAGTTGTGAGGTGCTGTCTAGGAAACAGATTCTGTCCTTGGATAGAAAAATTCGTATAAAATCACCAGATCATCTTTTTGGTCTGAATTTTTTCGACAACGTTCTCTATATAATTGTATTTTGTGCGTCTGTTCTGAGTTTTTTGATTTGAGTTGCAGAAGTACCCCGAACAAATCATTTACTACCTGCTGTTTTGTTTTTCACAGATTCTGTCCTGTTTTGCCTTTCCTTCAGTTTGCAAACCAAGAGCTTGCTTTTTCTGTGCAAAAACCTTTTGGCAATCTTGAGAAACAGTAGAATTTCAAGAATATCTTCATTTCCAGCAAGGAACAATTATTTTATTAAGGGTACTAACCTCGCTAATCAGATTATGATGAGTTATGTATGAAGGGAGTTTTCAAGTGTGCGAGGGAAGATGATAAAAAGATTCAGGAGTGTCAAGCGCTCAAGCTTGGGGATGCCCCCGTGCACCCCCAAGAAATATTCAAGGAGACTCAAGCGTCTAAGCTTGGGGATGCCCCCGTGCATCCCCTTCTCCATCAACATTATCAGTTCGTCTTTCGTTCCACTATATTTTTATCACTTCATGTGTTATGTGCTATGCTTGGAGCGTCTTGCTTTTAGTTTTCTTTTTAGTTTTTCATAACGAGTCGGAACTCAGCTTTCTTTATGTGGGAGAGAAACACGCTCCACTTCTACCTAGAACATAACATAGAATTTTCATGTCTATCTTTGCTGTGTGTGTTCATTGTCTTTTAATAGCTACTATCATGTTCAGCTCTTAGTATTCATGCTTATCTTTTCAAAGAGCTTTTGTTTAGTTGGTTGCTTGAACTCTCTTTAATTATCATGCTTATCTTATTAAGAGAGTTTGCTTCCGTTGCATTGGTTAATATGTCTATGATAAAGATGCTACGTGCATGATGGCGCTTAGTAGTTCAGGTTTTCTTATGGTTAATCTCAAATAGCCGGGGGATTCCCAATGTGTTATTGGAGTACCAACTTGATTTGTTTGCCTATGATGTGGTATGGTTTAGTAATATCTTCCTTCGAGAATTTATTTTGATTGACTTGGCGTATGCTCACGCATATTTAAGACTGTAAAGAAAGTCTGTTAAGCCTTGATGATCTTTTATTTCTGAGTAGCGATATAACTACCATGCCTGATTCAATGTTGCTTTGTCGCTCTGCATGATTATGACCGTCATTGCTCTCTTAGTTGGTCGCTCCCAGTCTTTTGCTAATCTCCACCTGTACTAAGCGGACTGACTGCTTGTGCATCCATATCCTTTTAAACCAGTTATGCCATATGAGTCCACCATATCTACCTATATGTGGTATTTCACCGCCACTCCAAGTAATTTACATGTGCTACCTTTAAAACCTTCAATTTTTGCAATACATAGCTCATGGGAAAGTAGCTTAAAAACTATTGTGGTAAAGAATATGTTGCCTATGTATCTTATTTCTTATAAGTTGCTTGCTGAGCGGTAACCATGTTTCTGGGGACGCCATCAACTGTCACACTTTTGTTGAATATCATGTGAGTTGCTATGCATGTTCGTCTTGTCTGAAGTAAGGGTGATTTGCCGTGGGTTGAATGAGTATGCATATTGTTAGAGAAGAACATTGGGCCACCAACCAAAGCCATGTATCATGGTGGAAGTTTTAGCTTGGACCTTAATCCTCAATCTCTTATGAGAATGTGCTTATGCATTAAAGAGGAGTCCATCATCTATTTTCTATGTTGTCCCGGTATGGATGTCCTCAAGTTGAGATCTATCAAAAACGAGAAATCAAATGCGATTTATCTCCTTGGACCTTTGTACAGGTGGCATAGAGGTACCCCTTTGTGACACTTGGTTGAAACATATGTAATGCAATGATAACCCATGGAAATCCGAGCTAATTAGGACAAGGTGCGAACACTATTGGTATTCGATGCATGAGGCTTGCAACTTATAGGATGTCTTATGCATGACACATATGAAGTACTACTACCGTTGACAAAATTGCTTCTATGTTTTCAAAATAAAAAGCTCTAGCACATAACCATTCTTTTACTTTTATGTTGAGTCTCCACCTTCTTTTAAAAGCACCAACTACTGAGAGCATGATTGTCATTCTGAGTGTAATGTGCATTGTCCCAAAGTAGCATTGTCTTTTGCATGATTGTGATATCGTTTATTTTGAAATCATTGTATCTAGTCATCACTTAAACCTTGAAGGTGCCCCTGCATTTATGTTTTGCATCACTAAAGGGGGCAAGCTAGATATCACTTTATCATATTTGCACATCATGTTCAGTGCAAATCTTTTTGATGTTTCAGTTTCATATTGTAAAACTTTCAGTCATTTGTGATTTTCTCATGAGGCGACTTAATTACTACTGAATCATTGTCTCAGTAAGCTTTTGTCATATGACTATAAAAAGTCCTATATGGCTAATAGCATGTCACCACAGAAATTATTCTTGTTATCATTTACCTACTCGAGGACGAGCAGGAATTAAGCTTGGGGATGTTGATACGTCCAAAACGTATCTATAATTTCTTCTTGCTCCATGCCACTTTTGGGTGATATTGCTATGATATTCATACACTTCCATACACTTTTGATCATATTTGGACTAACCTACTAATCCAGTGCACCCCGGTGCCAGTTTCTGTTTTCGGCTGATTTTGTATTTCAGGTTTTCATGTTACGAGAACTGTCAGGAAAAATCCAGAAAAATTATATAAAAAATCAGCGTTCCGGAACCTACCCTGCGCCCGAAGTACAGCCGGGGGGGGTGGCCACCAGGGCTCCAGGCGCCCTGGCGGCGCGCCCCCCTGGGCCGCGCCGGGGGGGCGCCTTGGCCCCCCGAAGCCCGTCTGGTGCCCCCCTTTGGCATATATTTAGAGCGTCCCTCGAAACCCTCGGGACGGGAACTCTTTTTCGCCATCTCATCTCTGTTCCGCCGCCGCCGCCGCTTCCAAGATCGGGAGCACCAGGAGAACTCTTCCCGGCACCCTGCCGGAGGGGAGGATCACCACCGGGAGCTTCTCCACCACCATGGACGCCTCCCGGATGAGTTGTGAGTAGTCTCCCTTGGACCATGAGTCCATGACCAGTAGCTATGTGATGTTCTCCTCCCGTTCTTGTGCTTCACTAATTAGCCCTCGTGAGCTGCCCTACATGATCGAGGCACATATGTAATCCTTATGCTGTTGCTATGATGAGTTTGCTGGGATCCGATGGATTATGAGATTATGTTCAGATTGTGATTGAGTAATATATTTGATCTACCTCTTTTATATTTATGTTCGTAAGTAATTCTTGCATGTTCTCCGTTGTTATTTATTGCTTTGGCCAAGTAATACGTAGTGACTCCAAGAGGGAACGTTATGCTTGATTGTGGGTTCATGCCCCTCGATGACTAGCTTGAGTGACAGAAACATGAGTCTAGGGGATGTTGCTGTTGCCACAAGGGGAAAAACAACGGTGCTTGTGCCCGCGGGTGCAAGGATTGTTTACTTTACGCAAAGTTCTTTTAATGCAGTTGTCTGTTACTTTGAGTTTACACTATGGGTGGGGCTCGCAACTTAATACCAGCGAGATGTTCTGGATAGATATCTCAAGGTGGATGATTAGTAGTATATATTGATGGATTTCGGTCTACTTACTTTGGCGTACCGCCCATGCTTTGAACCTCAACCTTTCTTGCAATGTAGTCAGCATTGGTTTGCGTTCGTGGTCCTGTCAATTGCCCATCTGTAATTCGTTTACCTCACATAGCTGTTTTATCGTCTTTTGGGAGAGAGACATCACTAGTGAACATCATGTGACTCCGGTCCATATTACCATCATTGATCACATCCGCTATTTACTTTTCGCTATTATTTACTATTGCAAACACTATCTATCACTACTATCATTTGCGTTTAATCCTTTGTGAACTACAAGGCCGGAGGGATTGACAACCTCTCTGTACTCGTTGGGAGCAAAGTTATTTGTATCTGTGTGCAGGTCCACGTTGATTGCTAATATCTGGCGCCTTTAGCAGTTGACACCTACTTGTTGAACCTAGGAGTCTCTGGGGATTCGATCCTTGGCATCTTTGCTAAGGGAAAACACTTCCACAACACTGCATCTTTCACCTTCCACTTGGGGTAACCAACGAGGGGTTAGAGGCCCATCAGGGGCCCACCAAGTGGGCACAACCCACGTGGGCGCGCCAGGCCCCTAGGCGCGCCCTGGTGGGTTGTGCTCACCCATGCGCCCTTCCGGTGCCCATTTTCTGGCATATAAGCCTCTCTGACCTAGAAAACATAAAGAGAAGACTTTCGGGACGGAGCACCGCCGTCTCGAGGCGGAACTTGGGCAGGAGCACTTTTGCCCTCCGGCAGAGCGATTCCGCCGGGGGAACTTCCATCCCGGAGGGGGAAATCATCGTCATCATCATCACCAACAACTCTCCCATATTGGGGAAGGCTATCTTCATCAACATCTTCAACAGCACCATCTCATCTCAAACCCTAGTTCATCTCTTTTGTTCAATCTTGTTACCGGAACTATAGATTGGTGCTTGTGGGTGACTAGTAGTGTTGATTACATCTTGTAGTTGATTACTATATGGTTTATTTGGTGGAAGATTATACGTTCAGATCCATTATGCTATTTAATACCCCTCTGATCTTGAGCATGTTTATCACTTGTGAGTAGTTACCTTTGTTCTTGAGGTCACGGGAGAAATCATGTTGCAAGTAATCATGTGAATTTGATATGTGTTCGATATTTTGATAGTATGTATGTTGTGATTCCCTTAGTGGTGTCATGTGAACGTCGACTACATGACACTTCACCATATTTGGGCCTAAGGGAATGCATTGTGGAGTAGTAAGTAGATGGTGGGTTGCGAGAGTGGCAGAATCTTAAACCCCAATTTATGCACTATTCCGTAAGGGAACGATTGGATCCAAAAGTTTAATGCTATGGTTATAATTTATTATTAATAATTTTCTCGTAGTTGCGGATGCTTGCGGGAGGGTTAATCATAAGTAGGAGGTTTGTTCAAGTAAGAACAACACGTAAGCACCGATCCACCCACATATCAAATTATCAAAGTAGCGAACACGAATTGAACCAACACGATGAAAGTGACTAGATGAAATTCCCGTGTACCCTCAAGAACGCTTTGCTTATTATAAGAGACTGTTTTGGCCTGTCCTTTGCCTCAAAAGGATTGTGCTATCTTGCTGCATACTTGCTACTATTATCGTTACTTGCTCGTTACAAAATTATCTTGCTACCAAACTACTCTGCTACTTAAAATTTCAGCACTTGCAGACATTACCTTACTGAGAAACACTTGTCAATTCCTTCTGCTCCTCGTTGGGTTCGACACTATTACTTATCAAAAAGAGCTACCATTGACCCCCTATACTTGTGGGTCATCAAGGCTATTTTTTGGCGCCGTTGCCGAGGAGTGAAGCGCTTCTAGTAAGTGGAAATTGGTAAGGAAACATTTATATAGTGTGCTGAAATTTATTATCACTTGTTACTATGGAGAACAATCCTTTGAGGGGTTTGTTTGGGGTATCTTCACCTCGACCAGAACCACAATTAGCTACCCCTCAACCCGCTGCACCTACTGAAAATATTGAATATGAAATCCCTTCGTGTATGATAGAACAACTGCTAGCTAATCCTTATGTAGGAGATGGAACCGAACATCCTGATATGCACTTGATATATGTTGAACAAATTTGGGGATTGTTTAAGCTTGCAGGTTTACCCGGAGATCAAGTTATGAAGAATGTTTTTCCTTTATCTTTGAAGGGAAAAGCATTAGCATGGTATAGGCTATGCGATGATATTGGTTCTTGGAACTGGAACCGATTGAAAATGGAGTTTCACCAAAAAAATTATCCTATGCATCTAGTTCATCGTGAATAGAATTACATATATAATTTTTGTCCTCATGAAGGATAAAGTATCGCTCAAGCTTGGGGGAGGCTTAAGTCAATCTTATATTCATGCCCCAATCATGAGCTCTCAAGATAAATTATTATTCAGAATTTTTATGCTCGGCTTTTTAATAATGATCGATCCACGCTCGATACTTCTTGTGCTGGTTCTTTTATGAAGAAAACTATTGAATTCCGGTGGGATCTTTTGGAAAGAGTTAAACACAACTATGAAGATTGGGAACTCGAAGAAGGTAAAGAGTCAGGTATTAAGCTTAAGTATGATTGTGTTAAATCTTTTATGAATACCGATGCTTTTTCAAAGTTTAGCACTAAATATGGACTTGACTCTGAGATAGTAGCCTCCTTTTGTGAATTCTTTGCGACTCATGTTGATCTCCCTCAGGAGAAGTGGTTTAAATGCCACCCACCTATTAAATAAGAAATTAAAGAACCGGTACCAGTTAAAGAAGAAACTATACTTTATAATGTTGATCCAGTTGTTCTTACTGCTTACTCCCTCCGTTCCTTAATATAAGGTGTATTATTTTTCCAAAAAGTCAAACTTCTCTAAGTTTGACCAAGTTTATAGACAAAAATATCAATATCTAGAATACCAAATCATTATCAATAGATTCATCATGAAATATATTTTTACATTTTATAAAGTTAGTATTATAAATCTTTATGTATTTTGCTACAAAGTTGGTCAAACATGGACAAGAGTTGACTTTTTGAAAAACTAATACACCTTACATTTAGGAACGGAGGGAGTACATTGAAAAACCACCTTTCCCTGTTAGGATAAAGGAACATGCTAAAGTTTCAAATGTGGTAAACAAAAGTTATATTAGAACACCTAAACCTGATGAACAAATTAAATTAGAGCCTAATATTGCTATGGTTAAAGATCTCTTGGAATAAAATGTAGATGTGCATGTTATTTGGTTTAATGAAGAAGATGCTAGAATTGCCAAGCCTGATAAAAAAGATAAACACAGATCTGTTGTTGGCATGCCCGTTGTCTCAGTCAAAATAGGAGATCATTGCTATCATGGTTTATGTGACATAGGTGCTAATGTGAGTGCTATCCCTTACTCTTTATACCAAGAAATTATGCATGACATAGCACCCATAGAGATAGAAGACATTAATGTCACTATTAAACTTGCTAATAGAGATATTATATCACCAATTGGGATTGTTAGAGATGTTGACGTCTTGTGTGGGAAAATAAAATACCCTACTGATTTTCTTGTTCCTGGTTCCCCACAAGACGACTTCTGTCCCATTATCTTTGGTAGACCTTTCCTGAACACCGTTAATGCTAGAATAGATTATAAGAAACAAACTGTCGGTGTTAGTTTTGGTGATGAATCTCACGAGTTTAATTTTTCCAAGTTTAACAGAAAGCTTCATGAGATAGAATTACCCAGTAAATATGAAATTATTGGTCTTGCTTCTATTGTTGTACCTCCTACTAATCCTCTAGAACAATATTTGCTAGACCATGAAAATGATTTACATATGCATGAAAGAAATGAAATATATGACATTATCTTTGAACAACGTCCACTCCTTAAACACAATCTACCTATTGAAAGTCTAGGAGGTCCTCCTCCACCTAAAGGTGATCCAGTGTTTGAATTAAAACAATTGCCCGACACTTTGAAGTATGCTTATCTTGATGAAAATAAGATATATCGTATTATTATTAGTGCTAACCTTTCAGAACATGAAGAAGAAAGATTATTGAAAGTTCTAAGGAAGCACCGTGCTGCTATTGGATATACTCTTGATGATTTAAAGGGTATTAGTCTCACTCTATGTCAGCATAAGATTAATATGGAACCTGATGCTAAACCCGTTGTCAATCATCAACGTCGGTTAAATTTGAAGATGAAAGAAGTGGTAAGAATGTAAATATTAAAACTTCTGGAATCAGGTATAATCTATCCTATAGCTGATAGTAGATGGGTAAGTCCTATTCATTATGTTCCTAAGAAAGGAGGTATTACTGTTGTTCCTAATGATAAGAATGAACTTATTTCACAAATAATTGTTACATGCAATAGAATGGTAATTGATTTTAGAAAATTAAATAAAGAAACTAGAAAAGATCATTACCCTCTGCCTTTTATTGATCAAATGCTAGAAAGATTATCAAAGCGCACACACTTTTGCTTCCTTGATGGATACTCTATTTTTTCACAAATACCTCTTTCTCAACCTGATCAAGAAAAGACTACTTTTACTCGTCCCTTTGGAACTTATGCTTATAGACGTATGCCTTTTGGTTTATGCAATGCACCTGCTACCTTTCAAAGATGCATGTCTGCAATATTCTTTAACTTTCATGAAAAGATTGTAGAGGTTTTCATGGATGATTTCTCTATCTATGGGAAATCTTTTGATGATTGTTTAAGCAATCTTGATCGAGTTTTGTAGAGATGTGAACAAACAAGTCTTGTCTTGAACTAGGAGAAATGCCACTTTATGGTTAATGAAGGTATTGTCTTGGGTCATAAGATTTCTGAAAAGTGCATTAAAGTGGACAAAGCTAAGGTTGATGCAATTGAGAAATTGCCATGTCCTAAGGATATCAAAGGTATTCGTAGTTTCTCAGGTCATGCTAGTTTCTATAGGAGATTTATCAAAGACTTTACTAATATTTCTAGGCCTCTCACTAACCTTTTACAAAAGGATGTTCCTTTTGTTTTTGATGATGATTGCTTTGAGGCATTTGAAACACTAAAGAAAGCTTTAATTTCTGCACCTATAGTTCAACCACCTGATTGGAACTTACCTTTTGAAATTATGTGTGATGCTAGTGATTATGTTGTTGGTGCTGTTCTAGGACAGTGAGTTGATAAAAACTAAATGCTATTCACTATGCTAGTAAAACTCTAGACAATGGTCAAAAGAATTATGCTACCACTGAAAAGGAATTCTTAGTAGTTGTGTTTGCTTGTGACAAATTTAGATCCTACATTGTTGATTCAAAAGTAACTATTCACACAGACCATGCTGCTATTAAATATCTTATGGAAAAGAAAGATGCTAAACCTAGACTTACACGGTGGGTTCTCTTGCTACAAGAATTTGACTTGCATATTATTTATAGAAAAGGAGCGGAGAACCCCGAAGCTGATAACTTGTCTAGACTTGAAAATGTGCTTGATGACCCACTACCTATTGATGATAGTTTTCCTGATGAGCAGTTAGCTGCAATAAATATTACTAATAATACACCTTGGTATGCTGACTACGCTAATTACATTGTTGCTAAATATTTACCACCTAGTTTTACTTATCAACAGAAGAAAAAGTTCTTCCATGCTTTAAGACATTACTTTTGGGATGACCCACATCTTTATAAAGAAGAAGTAGATGGTATTATTAGACATTGTGTACCCGAGCATGAACAGGGACAAATCCTTCGGAAGTGTCACTCCGAAGCATATGGAGGACATCATGCTGGAGATAGAACAACTCACAAGGTATTGCAGTCTAGATTTTATTGGCCTACTCTCTTCAAAGATGCTCGTAAATTCGTCTCATCTTGTGATGAATGTCAAAGGATAGGTAATATTGGTAAGCGTCAAGAAATGCCTATGAATTATTCATTTGCTGTTGAACCATTTGACGTTTGGGGCTTTTATTACATGGGACCTTTTCCTTCCTCTAATGGGTATACACATATTCTGGTTGCTGTTGATTATGTCACTAAATGGGTAGAAGCTATTCTAATCAGTAGTGCCGATCACAACACCTCTATTAAAATGCTTAAGGAAGTTATTTTCCCAAGGTTTGGAGTCCCTAGATATTTAATGACTGATGGTGGTTCACACTTTATTCATGGTGCTTTTCGTAAAATGCTTGTTAAATATGATGTTAACCATAGAATTGCATCACCCTATCATCCGCAGTCTAGTGGTCAAGTTGAGCTTAGTAATAGAGAAATACAATTAATTTTTGCAAAAGCACTACAACAGGACCCCTCCTACAGCAACACTTTTTCCGTATCTAGGAGTCCATATATGCGCTGCTAGTGTCTTTACCAACGGTTTTGGATGCGTAGCCTTATCCAATGTTGCTAGCGCATAATGCAACACTTGTGCATCCGTTGGTAAAAGGGACCGTTGCAAGAGTACAACGCATAAAAGTGACTTCTACTACACTTTTATACGTTGGTGCTGCTTGCCATAGAAAACTTGCAACATTTTATGTGCTGGTACATATATTATGTGATTATTATTATTATTATTATTATTATTATTATTATTATTATTATTTATTACTATTATTATTATTATTATATATCGCCACCAATTAAATTAATGCTCCACATATAGGAAAAGGATAATATACTCATAGAGAAAGAAATCATATATTGGACAAAACTGTTGTATTACAATAGTGGATATTACAGGAGGAACATCATCCAAATACGCTGCATAACCTAAATATTTTCTTCACAACAAAACTTCAACTGAAAGAATCCATGAACATCCCTACAACTTAACTAAAACTTAACCGAGGAAAATCATATCAGCAGCGTCCCTACAACTTAACTAGAACCAAAAACATCCTGATCATCACCATGAACTGGAACATCATCATTGCAGAATACTTGCCACGCACCCATGTAATCATCCATATATCTTTTGAGTCTACAAAGAAAATAACAAATAAACTGTTAACACACAATGCATTGACAAGATGCAAGTAGTGATAGAGGCAAGATATTAGACACGTACAAATGTTGAAGGCATACAAACAGTAAAAATAGTAAGTCGTAGCAGCAAAGTGTCTACATACTGTCCACTTAGATGTCTTGTTGTTTAGCTAGTTAGCGTTAACAAAACACTTTAAAAAGGAGGTTTGATAGTGGGGGCTACACTTGTGCAAATGAGAAAAGTACGCACTACCGCCCAGATGTTGGAAGTTACATGACATTTATCATAATTTGCAAAATAAATATGTATCTAGAAAACCACTATTATTTAAACCTTCAAGTGGCTATTTTCTAAAGGTGTGGATTACATTAACAGTATTTTCTCGAACCGTCAATTGCAATTGCAACAATAACTTATTCAGGTTTCTATATTGAGATTTTATGGAAAAAAATATCATGGACTGTCCTGATATATATATGTATCCAGGGTGTTAGCAAAACTTAATAATCAGGAAAGTTGTACTATTTGAACAACATATGGCAGTATTAGCAAATAATGTACACGTAATACAAAATAAAAACATATACATGATCAGAGCATCGACTTGACGATATATGATGGTGTAGATTTTCTACAGTTATATATTTACCAAGACGACATATATGCAAGAAAATCTATTATATATCTCCAAGCAATCTCCAAGCATGCATATCTTACTGGCCATAACATCTTACTTAATAAATTGTTGAGCTAATCAAAGGAATGAATATTTAGATCACCTATTGTCAAATATTTATTGCATAAGTACGATATCAAGCTCAAACTAAATTCTAGAAAATACGTTAGGAAGAAACCATAAAGTACCTACCTTCTCGTTGAAAGGTATCAAATTCCGTTAGTAAATGCTGATCTATCCACCTTCACATTATACACTACATGTAGCAATACAGAAAGGATTAGTAACTGCACTAGTATTAGTTTACTCAAGGAAGGGCTTCTCCATTATATCATCACAAAAAACAATGAGAAACATAGGGAGGGAGCCTAGCAGGCTGATACATACATTCTTTTTATCTTTTGATGCAATGCCTTTTTCAATTAACGTTGCATCTATGATTTTAGGCTGATGCCGATGTGTACAAATTTCAGGTTAGGCTCATACATTACCAACGACCATTAGAAAGGAAGGAATCATCCATTACATTAAATTACAAGGGGAAAAGAAGGCAAATGACCTAAGAATGTAGTGATGCGAACCATGTTCCAGCAATACGCACAAAAAATGCCGACATATGCATCTCCTCAAGCCATGGTACACCATGGCGTTTCTCTGTTTTGGAGCTCATTGGGAACCGATCAATAAATGTACGCGCAATCTGAGGCATGAATTAAATTTCAACAGAACAATTACTTGCCTATGTGAGTAAACAAATTAGTTACAAATCTCAGGAAATTATTTGCAATCAAATGAGGGGTATCTATCAAACAAATTAAAATAGAATTGATCAGTATATTACTTGGTAGCATTAGTTAGATCCATCCGCACCTTACTGCCACCATGCTTGTGAACAACATATGCGTTTTATGCCTTCAGGACCACATCCAAGCCTCATAGCGCTGCATCAAACTGCAGTTCTCACAGATTATTTCATATATACAATAGCTTGTAGGAAGTGGAGATGCGGCAACACGTGTCGAGGCATCATGAGGATAGAGGCAGCAAAAGGGTCAGGCAATAACACAAAAACGAAGCTGTAGGCCAGTGGCGGAGCTATAGCAAGGCTGAGTGGGCTGTGGCCCGCCCAGCCCATGGATTTTTTCCTATTGTATGACTACTTTTGGGCCATGAAAACCAAAGCCTATTACTTGTTTTCTACAGCTGGCCCGCCCAATTATTTGGGCCAAGCTCCGCCATCGCTGTAGGCTACACTTTCTTACTAGGGCCTTCGTCTCAAATTGCAGGAGCACAACATAAAAATTCGCCAAAATGAAAACCAACTGCCTTCTTGCTCATTGGATACCTGCAGTAAGTCTTCCCTACTTCCCTGAATCTATGGCTGGTAGCACTAGGGGTTAATCTTCAGTTCAATTGAAGCATCAATTAACACGGACAACAAAATCAAATTGACCACAAGTAGCAGGCACTTGGGCCCAAATAGTGGCAGATCCTAACACAACCAGAACAATAATGGCTCCTGATGTGCCACGAACCAGATCAAAGAGGAGCGGACCGTCTCACCTAAAGCCAGGGGAGGAAGCTCCATGCCTGCTTCATCCCGAGCAGCAGCAAGTCTGTCCACTAACCGTTCCTCCCTGCATGTCTATAGGAGAAGAGAAGAGGTTATAGAAAGAGGGAGAAAGAGGACGAAGCCAGGGAGGGGGTGCACTCACCAGATGAGAGGATAACGACACGGCCACTGGCGCCGTCGCGGATGCCCGAAACCCTAGCCATGGAGGAGGGTCATGGGTGCGCTTTGGTGGCCTCGAGCACCAGATTTAGCCGGATGGGAGGGTGCGGCGGTGTGAGGGGACCTCGGGTTGTGCTGCGCGGTGGCGGGATTCGCCGGACGTCGCTTGAATCAGCCGCCGCGGGTGGGGCAGCGAGGAGCCGCATGAAAAGAGAGATGGGACGCGAGAGACATGGGTGGGTGGGGGATGCTACGGATCCGGCAGCCGTCGGAGCTGCGGGGTGGGAGAAGAGGAGGTGGAGGGCGGACGGCGAGGTGGGTCGAAGAAGGAAGCGGAGGCGGTGGGTGGCGGCGAGGTGGGAGATGAGATAGAAGGGGAATCCGGAGCTCTGTTTCCCTCTTTTTTTCATATGTACAGGGAAGTAAACAGGTAAAGGATACCGTGACCTGCAACTGTGCAACGTATATGATGCACCGCTTATATGTGTATCTACAGTCATTTTTACAACGTATAGTTTAAACGTCGTAGATTTTGTGTTGCTTTATAGGGGATATCCTTGTAGTGAAGACTGTCAATAGGTCCAGGAAGAATTGGTCTAAGAAATTAGATGATGCACTTTGAGCTAATAGAAGAGCTTATAAAGATCCTATGTGTATGTCTCCTTATAAAATGGTTTATGGTAAAGCTTGTCATTTTCCTCTTGAGTTAAAACATAAAGCTTTTTGGCCAATCAAGGAACTCAACTATGATTTCAAACTTGCTGGTGAAAATAGGTTATTTGATATTAGCTGATTAGATGAATGGAGAACCCAAGCATATGAAAATGCCAAGTTATTTAAAGAAAAAGTTAAAAGATGGCATGATAAAAGAATCCAAAAGCGTGAGTTCAAAGTTGGAGAATATGTTCTTTTGTACAACTCTCGTTTCAGGTTCTTTGCAGGTAAACTCCCCTCTAAATGGGAAGGCCCCTATGTTATCGAGGAGGTTTATCGGTCTAGAGCCATCAAGATAAATAATTCTGAAGGCACAACCCGAAGGTTGTTAACGGGCAACGAATAAAGCATTATATCTCAGGTACGCCCATTAATGTTGAAAGTAATATTATTCAAACTTAGACACCAGACGAACACATAAAAGAATCCTTCCGGAACACTCCAGAATCGTCAAAATAAGGAGGTACATTATACGGTAAGTAAACTGAAAGTGCGTTATATCGACTAGAGGGGGGGGGGGGGTGAATAGGCGATCTTTATGAATTCGTCACTGAGGAAATTCTAGCTGAGGAATTTCCTAAGCAACGAACTACTTAGCAGCAAAATAGATACTCAAGTGCAAGCATAACAAGACAATAGCATGGTCATCATGATGAAATGAAAACAAACACATAGTACAAGTAGCAGGCTGAGGACTGAAGACTGAAGAAATTGGGTTGAGGAAATTGAGAAAATCTTCATTCAAAGTCTTCAAATAGAATATATCAAGTTCTTCAACACATGAATGAGTAAATGGAAGAGTTGAGGAAATAGAACCAGTAGGCTTGATGAAGATAATGATTTGTTAGACCAGTTCCAAATGTTGTGACAGTTGTACGTCTGGTTAGGGCGGCTAGGTATTTAAACCTGTGGACACATAGTCCCGGACACCCAGTCCTGGACACATAGTCCAAGACACCAAGTCCTCACCATATTCCCCTTGAGCTAAGGTCACACAGACCTCGCCCAATCACTCGTGGTAAGTCTTCACATGTGACTTCCAAACCTTCACAGACTTAGTCACTCGGCGATCCACAATTCCTCTTGGATTGTCTAGACCATTAACGCCTAATCGTCTGGAAGATCACCGTCTTCAAAGGTAACAAGCATCAGATCCACACAGGAACACTCTCTTCAGTGATGCTCAATCACTTTTGGGTGATTTTCGCTCAAAGTCCTCGGAGGATGGGTTGCTCTTATGACAAGTGTCAGTTTCTCTCGGAGCAGCCAACCAGCTAGTGGTTGTAGGGGGCGGCTATTTATAGCCTAGGGAGCATCCCGACATTGTAAGACATAAATGCCCTTAAATGATATGACCGTTAGGTGGATAAGATATTTTGGGACAACTGGCGCATAGCACATCAACTGTCGGAAATTGAGCTCTCAAATTCCTGAGGGCTATCATGTTCCTCACTAGTAGGCAATCCACACTGGCAAATTCCTAACTCCTCAGTCAGAACAAATTCCTCAGAGACCAAAAGAACTTCGTCTCTGTCACTGAAGAAATTGACTGAACTATATGAGATTTCCAATGGCTTCACTCGAAAGGATTGGGTAGTGTAGGCTTTGAGTTGAACATCACATGGAAATATGTTTCCTTAGTTTTACCTCAACCCCCTTTAACAGTACGGTGTTTCCTATGAATCAAGAAAGAGAAAATGAAACTACGAAAACAAAAGTCTTCATGCTTCATAATCCTCGCATGATTATCCAAGTCTTCAAGGTCACACCAATTTCCTCACTTTCAAAGTCTTCAGGAAAACCAAAGTCTTCAACTGAAGACATACATTTTTAGGGGTCAACTTTCGACATAAATATCAAACTCCTCATAGACTTATAAAACGTGTGTACACTCAAAAACACATTAGTCCCTTAACCTATAAGTCTTCAATACACCAAAATCACTAAGGGGCACTAGATGCACTTACAATCTCCCCCTTTTTGGTGATTGATGACAAATAGGTTAAGTTTTCAACGGGGATAAACATATGAAGTGTAACAACCAATTTTGAGGAATTTGATTACAAGATATAGAAGAACTCCCCCTGAAGATGTGCACTTTTGAGGAATTTGCTTGAGTTAGCAAATGCACATTGTAGAGTAATATCATGGAGATCTCCCCCTATATCTTGTAATTCATACACGCATTTAACATATGATATGAAGAATTTGAAATGCATGATGAAATATGGTGTCTGACAAAATTCAGCATGCGTGCATTAAGGTATTTAGGAAATAAGCATGCAGAAGGCAGTTCAAAAAGTGTCAGACCACCATAGGACTTAAGTTTACAACTCATCAGAGCAAACACCTCAGAAGAACGAGAGTTGTAACTTAACGAAAAAATAGCCCATAACATAGACCCGCTTGAAGACTAACTCAAATTTCTCCCGCTTTGTCATCAAATGACCAAAAGGGACGAAAATGAGGACTAACGCCCCTGAAGAATATCATCATGAAGTTGATGGAGGAGCGCCAACGCTGTTGGGGTCGTCCGTTGATGTAGGGCCTGCCACAGTGTCGTCCAAGTCTCCAGCGTCATCCGTCGCACGTGATGAAGAAAATGAGCTAGTGACCAGCTGAGGAACTTTGACCTTCTTGAATTTCTTCGAAGGTGGCTGAAACCAGTCAAAGTCCTGTTGGAATTCGATCTCTTTGAGTTCTTCAACATTGAAGTGATGTGAAAGAATAGCCCAAGTGCGGTCTAAGATTTCATGCGCAGAGTAGTGATTTTTCTTCACAGTGTTTCGAGTGACAATCATGTTTTGAAGAATTGCAGCAAACTGGCGCTTGACCCACTTGTGATTTCGATCAACTTTCTGATGAAGGCTGAGGAGAAGCCCACGGTCAGTCATCACACGAGGAACAATAGCTTGAGGAATGTGCTTTGAAGCATTTGCAGCAGTGTCTTGGGTTGCAAAATCATCATTGGTGGAATAGGATGCAGCTTTGCGAATCTGCCCATCCAAGGGACGAGTTCCTTCATCAATGATTGCAGCTTTGCCTTTTCCGTCAACTGAGGAAATTATCCGTTTGAGGACTTCAAGTGGAGGCAGATAGCTGAGGTGATTCTGAAAGTCAGCCTTGTATGCAATTGAAGACCTTGTTCTGATGAATCTCATAATCCAGGGAGCATAAGGCTTCAATTCAAAAGGTGATAGTGCAACATTTACCAAAGTCCTCATGAAGAAATCATGATAGTTGATGGGGATCCCATGCATGATATTGAACAGCAGATTCTTCATGATGCCAACAACGTCTTCTTCTTCAGAGTTGTGGCCTTTGATTAGACTGAGGGTTTTGGTGAGAATGCGATAAATTGTCCTTGGCACATATTGCAAATCCTTCACTAGGAAGGTTGTTTTTGGAGAGCTGCCAACCTTTAAAGGTTTCATCAGCACTTGCATCAGATGATTTGGAAGTTCAGGTTCCTCATATATCAATCTTGCGCCTTCAGTTAGAGGGTGAACTGAGATGGCATGAAGCAATTCAGAAGCCAGAGCTTTATAGTGAGTGTTGTCAGTCATCCGGTCCAACACCCATGAGTTGATGTCAGCAGCATTACTAGTCAGGTGCAAGGTTGCATAGAATTGAAGAATTAGTTCTTCATTCCAATCACATATATCAGAACAAAAGCTCAGAAGCCCAGACTCATGAAGAAAATTCAGCACAGGCTCAAAGCAAGGTATGGACTCCATGTCAACATGAGGAATTTGACGATGCTCAAATACCTTATCCTTGTTGAAGAGCCGTGAAGAGTAGAAGTTCATATGAGTGGCAGTACAGAACCGCTTGCGGTGAAGTCTTGCTGAGTCATATGGATTGAATTCTGTGAAGAATATGTGTTCAGCAAAGAAATCTCAGCCTTGAACTTTTGCTTTGTAGCATGAGGGTTCTTCTGCTTGGGCTGATAATGACGATTTTGCAGCCTCTTGAGTTATGACTTCTGGAGCTGCTGCCTGAGGCATTTGAGCTTCAGGTTCTTCAGCAGCTTTGGGCTGATCTTGTTCTTCAGCTGATGCAACTGGAGCTTATTTGGGGAAGGACAGAAGTGGGATGTGAAGTTCTTCAGAGCCCATTTGAATTTCTTCAGTTTGAGCAGGGTACTGAGGAACTTGCTGCAGTGGTATGGTCAGTGGGGAATTTGGATGAGTCATTTCCCAATAATCATCATTGAGCACTGGTGTTGTAGACCCAATGTCCACATCCTCATCTTCTTCGATTTCTTCAACGCCGGCCTCTTCTGCAGTGAACTGAGGCTCGGGCGATGATACCACATGGGTTGAAGGGATAGCATCCGCTTCAATTTCTTCATCCAACTGCTCTAAAGAAGCAGCATAATGATTTTCTTCAGCATTATCATTAGGAATTTGATAATCCTCACCAAAGGGAACAATCTCTTTTGATGGCACAATGGAAATTGGAACAACATCAATGGGATCCGTGACGGAGCTTGACAAAGTCCTCACTTTCTTGGGAGCTGAGGATTCTGCAGTTGATGATGCTTTCCTTTTCTTTACGGCTGCCTTCTCTGCAGCTTTTGTCTTCTTCACTTCTGATGCAGAAGGAAGTTTGATAGTCCTCACAGGTGAAGACTTTGTAGAAGGTCCCGATGACATTTGTTCAGTTTCTTCAGGAACGACTGTTGCAGTCGCCCTGTCATTCTCAGTTTCTTCAGGCACTGCTTCAGCTTCTACAACAGCCCTGGGTTGTTCTTCAGGTGCAACATTGGAAGTTGCCCTAGCAGATTCTTCAGCGACTGGAATTTCTTCGTCAGTCCTGGCACGTGCCGTTTCTTCAACAATGACATTGTTAGCTGCGCTTTCAGTTTCCTCATCAAGATGAATTGCTTCTTGTGAGGAACTTTCACCACCAAGTTTAAGTGACTTGGAGAGCTTGACGAATCCGACTTTGGCTCCTAGCCAATCAACACGATATCTATCAAATTCATCACTGAGGTCTTTGATCTCTGATTGCAGTTTCTCAAGATCCTCAGGAGACATGTTCACAATGTTTTTCTTTAGAAGACGCTGCTTTTTGTATCAATCATTCTTTGCCCTTCTGGCTTGTTCAAACCTCCATTTCTCTTCACCAATGAAAGCAGCCAACATGTGACTTTGACCAGGTGTGAGATTCATGTCAGGGAGAGGAGTGTCGGGATTCTGGTGCCAAAGATCAATGTAGTCTAGGATCTTCTTCGGATCCAACATGAGAGGTACAAAAATGCCCTTGGCTCTAGCGGCCTTCATCTGCCTATCCCTGATGATAGCAGCAAGTTCTTCATCACCAGCTTCATCATCATTAGACAGAACATGAAAGGCCACCTTCTTCTGAGGACTTGGCCTCTTTCCATGGCCTGTAGTGGTCTTCACTTTCAGCACGGCCAGACCAGGTGAAGATTTTGGTGGAGCTGATGAACTTGCAGAGGCTCTTGAAGCAACTGAGAACCCTACGGTTTGTTGACATGTTGCAAGGTGCACAGGAGTTGAGGATTTTGCAGTAGCAGCTGAAGATTGTGCAGCAACAGAGGGAACTGAGGCGGCCCTTGAGGAAGTTGCCTTAGGAATTTGTCCGGAAGGCTTTGAGGAACTTGGCCTTGAGGGAATAGCTGTTGAGGAATGTGGCTTGACGGCCGATTTCTTCGGCATGGCCTTCTTGGGCTTACTAGCAGAGGCCTCAGCAGCAGAGTCTTCATTGAATTTCCTCACTGCATCTGTAGCTACACGTTGAAGCTTTGCTTGACGCTTGGCCCATTCCTTTGGAAATTCCTCACCATGCCTGACGCTTGAGGGATCTGTAACTTGGCCTGGTGCCAGAGGAGGTCTTGTGCATGGAGGGTTTACTGCGAATTTCTTCATGTACTTTGGACTCACATATCGGTACTCCCTCCATTCCTTGGCCCATCTTATCTCAATCCTGCGAATGCGCACTTTGCGCTAATTTTTGTTTTCTTTCCCACGAGTTTCCTCATTTGGTGTGCAATATTCAGCATAGACGTCTTCAGGGATTTCAAATGCAGTGTTTGTCTCAGGTCTCTTTCATCCCTTCTGTGGCCTCTTGCCTTCAACCATTTTCCTCACTTGAAAATTTTGAACAGTTGAGGCTTCTGAGGAAGTATGTAACTTTTCTTCGAGGAATGCTGCACGTGAGTTAAGTTGATGAGAACCTAGAGATTCAGTAGCAGAAATTTGTACATGTGAACAGAGTATAGGTGCGAAGAATTTGGAGAGGTCATATGCGTTCTCAGATTTTTTTTCAAAAGTATCAAGTTTTAGGAATTTGACCAATCTTGAAGACTTTCACTAAGTGTTCTTGCTTTAGGTTCCAGAGTTGTATAGATCGGAAAATCCACACAATTGAGGAATCATGAAGAAAAAATAATCTTAGAGAAACAAATCAAGAGCAGACAGATTTAGGTGTTCAAATAGGGGGGAGTTGAAGAATAAACACCTTTTGAAGAAAATGTGAAAACACGAGAATCAAAGAAGAGTAGTAAAATTAGATTTGAGTTACCCTTGGTGAAGAACATGATGAACTAGATGAAATGTGGTGAAGCTCGTCGGTCCAGCTCTCCCACGCCCTAACTTGGCAGAAGAAGACAACTACGGCGGCGGCGGAGTGAGGATTTCCGCAGCCGACGCGAGTACGACAACGAAGAGGTCGAGGAAGTGAAGCTCTTCCTCACCGGTGTCGATGAAAGTAGCAGCGGTGCTAGGTCTATGAGCTCGAGCGAGATGGATATGTCGAGCGGAGTAAATCAGGCACAATGAAAGGGGAGGGGTATTTATAGCCAACGGTGAAAAAATGCTCGTCTGAAGAAATTGGACGAACGTGCCCCTGCCCTTTGCTATCCTAGCAACATGTGTCACCCACGTTCTGAGGAGTAAAGATAGTGGGGTTCGTGGGTGAGTTGTTTAATCCATCGTGGGATGGGGAACGGTTTGAGCGGCAAAAGCCGAAAACTTTGGATAAGAAAATTTTAACGTTGCGTTCACAAATTCTTCAGCTGTCAAGGACACAGTGAAGATTTTGAACAAGTTTCAAATAGAACACATATGAAGAAATTGTGAATAGACTGGATTGAGTTAAGCATAGAGGGGGGTAGGGCCCGATCACATTCCTTAGAGGAAAAATCAACTTGAATAATTAGCAATAAGTGAATGCTGTAGAGGACATAAAAACTCAAACAATATATATATATATATATATATATATATATATATATATATATATATATATATATATATATATATATATCCAATGAAGAACATCAGAAAAACTTGAGGAAATTGAAAATTTTGAGGAATTTGAAAATTTAAGGAAAACTCAAATCTCAACTTTGGGTGGTGGCGTAAACCACCGTATAAGAATGATGATATTAGACACCGCGTACAATTATCGTAGGGTTCTGAGAATCAATTTCTTCATTAATTTCTTCACACTTAGAGGGTTAGTCTTCATTGATTGAATAAAAACGATACTTCGTGTGTTGCGCATCAAAGTCATCAATTTTGCATAACTGTTAGGATGTGTGTCCTTTCAAAGAACATTCAAAGATTCTAAGATATTTAGCTCACACCGGAACTTGCAAAATCTCTTCTCATCCAAGGGCTTAGTGAAAATATCTGCCAGCTGGTCTTTAGTCTTCACATGGTAGATGGAAATGTCGCCCTTGAAGACATGATCACGAAGAAAATGATGATGGATCTGGATGTGCTTTGTCTTCGAGTGCTGAACTGGGTTGTGAGCAATCTTGATGGCACTCTCATTGTCACAATAGAGTGGCACATTCTTCATGTTGACGCCATAGTCCTTGAGGGTTTGCTTCATCCACAGTAATTGAGCACAACATGAACCAACAACTATGTACTCAGCTTCAGCAGTGGAGAGTGATACATAGTTTTGCTTCTTCGAGGACCAACATACTAAGGATCGTCCAAGGAAATGGCATGTGCCGGATGTAGACGTGTGATCCACTCGATCACTAGCATAGTCAAAGTCAGAATATCCAATGAGATCAAGATTAGAGCCCTTGGGGGTACCATAATCCAAGTTTTGGAGTGTGAGCTAGATATCGAAGCATATGCTTCACAGCCTTATGGTGTGATTCCTTCGGTGTAGCTTGAAATCGGGCACACATGCAAACACTAAGCATAATATCTAGCCTAGATGCACATAGATACAATAAAGATCCAATCATGGAGTGGTATACCTTTTGATCAAAGTCTTTACCATTTTCAGCGGTGCATAGTTGGCCATTTGTGGGCATAGGGATTTTGACGCCTTTGCAATCTTGCATGCCGAATTTCCTCAGAACATCCTTGAGGTATTTCTCTTGAGATATGAAGATGCCATTTTGTTGTTGACGAATTTGGAGGCCTAGGAAGAATTTCAGTTCTCCCATCATGGACATTTGATATTCTTCACGCATCATGTAGCCAAATTCGTCACTGTAACGTTCATCAATACAACCAAAGATAATATCGTCCACATAGATTTGACAAACAAATAATTCATCATCATATGATTTAGTGAAAAGAGTTGGGTCAAGTGAACCAGGTTTGAAGCCTTTGTTCGTGAGGAATTCCTTCAAAGTATCATACCACGCCCAAGGGGCCTGCTTGAGGCCATAGAGGGCCTTGTTGAGTTTGAAGACTTTGTCAGGATGTTTAGGATCTTGAAAACCTGGGGGTTGAGCAACATATACTTCTTCCTCAAGCTTACCATTGAGGAATGCACTTTTCACATCCATTTGATATAAGATGATATTATGATGGTTAGCATAAGCAAGTAATATGCGAATAGCTTCAAGTCTAGCAACATGAGCAAAGGTTTCATCGAAGTCAATTCCTTCAACATGTGTGTAGCCTTGAGCTACGAGACGAGCCTTATTTATCACCACAAGGCCATTTTCATCTTGCTTGTTTCGATAGATCCACTTGGTGAGGATCTGGTCGCATGACGAGTTCCCACACATGGTTGAGCTCGAATTGATACAATTCCTCTTGCATAGCTTGAATCCACTCAGGTTCCAGAAATGCCTCATCAACTTTGGTGGGCTCTGTGATAGAGACAAAAGCAAAGAGCCCACAAAAGTTAGACAAGTGTGAAGCTCTTGAGCGTGTGAGAGGACCTGGTGCATTGATGTCATCGATGATTTTCTCGATCTGCACTTCTTTTGCGACACGAGGATGAGCTGGTTGATGACTTTGGTCTGGCTGAGCATTTTCTTCAGCAGCAATTTCTTCAGGAGCACCAGAATGATTTTCTTCATTGTCAGGAATGACTTCTTCAGTGGGAATGATATCTTCAGTATCTTTGAACTTGATGGATTCCTCAGGAGGTATTTCACCTGACACAGAAGGCAGGTGCTCTCTTTGCGAGCCATTAGTTTTATCTAACCGCACATCTACAGTCTCAACAATCTTCTATAGGTGTTTGAGTCCTTTCCGTAACCAAGCATAAAACCTTCATGTGCTTTCAGTGCAAATTTGGAATTGTGATGAGGATCTCTAACCCAACATTTAGCACCGAAGACTTTGATATAACTCACATTGGGTTTCTTGTTAGTGAGTAGTTCATATGAGGTTTTCTTGAGGCGTTTGTGAAGATATACCCTGTTGATGATGTGGCACGTAGTGTTGATAGCCTCAGGCCAGAATCGAAGAGGTGTCTTGTATTCATCAAGCATTGTGCGAGCCATCTCAACAAGAGTCCTGTTCTTGCGCTCCACAACGTCGTTCCGCTGAGGAGTGTAAGGGGCTGATAGCTCATGAGTAATTCCAAGTTCATCAAGATAGTCATCAAGACCAGTGTTCTTGAACTCGGTCCCATTGTCACTCCGGATATGCTTGATCTTCACACCAAAATTCATCGAGGCCCTTGGGGAAAATCGCTTGAAGATTTCCTGCACTTCATGCTTAAATGTGATGATATGCACCCATGTATAACGAGAATAGTCATCAACAATGACAAAGCCATAAAGCGATGCTGCATTTGTGAATGCAGAGTAGTGTGTAGGGCCGAAGAGGTCCATGTGAAGTAATTCAAAAGGACGAGCGGTAGTCATGATAGTCTTCGAGGGATGCTTGGATTTGGTCATCTTTCCAGCTTCGCACGCCCCACAAAGATGATCTTTGAGGAATTTGACACCCTAAATTCCAAGAATGTGCTTCTTCTTCACCAGTGTGTGCAAGTTCCTCATGCCAGCATGACCGAGTCATCGATGCCATAGCCATCCTTCTGAAGCTTTTGCAAGTAGGCACATGGCAGGTTGTGGTCCTGTAGAGAAATCAACAATATACAAGTCTCCTCTCCTAAAGCCTTCAAAGAATTTGGAATTATCAGATTCTAAAACTACAACACAACGATATTTGCAAAAGACAACAACCATATCAAGATCACAAAGCATTGAGACAGACATGAGGTTGAATCCAAGAGACTCAACAAGCATGACTTTGTCCATGTGTCGATCTTTTGAGATTGCAACCTTATCTAGACCCAATACCTTGCTTTTTCCTTTATCAATGTAAGTGATATGCTTCAAGTGAGATGGAGATAAAGAATCAGTAGGTTCTCGTCACCAGTCATGTGATTTGTGCATCCACTGTCGAGGACCCACTCAGTAGCTTTGAGGGAGTCATCCTGTAGAGGATTAGTACATCTTACAACTCATATGCTTCATAGTGAAGAATATGACATCAATTTCATCAGAATGAGTTTCATCAACAAGAGCAACATGAAGAATGAGGACGTGAGAAACGAATGGATCATTTCTGCATTATTAGCTTGCGTACTTTCAAGCATTTTCAGGTCTCCAGCAAATTCTTCTGACGTTTAAGTTCGTCTGGAGACCTGACCCTGCATAAGAGATTAGGTCCTTTTCTTCACCACCCACATCTGGAGGGGTGGCAAAGAGTTCATCATTCGACGAGCACCAATTGAGAATGGTGGCATTGAAGCAAGTGCACTTCGTTTCACAGGAGAGGGGTTAGAGTATGAATAAGAGTAAGCAGAGAAATTCTTTGAGGACTTATGAACATAATGATTTGAAGAATAATGCACATATTCATAATCCTTCTTTCCTTGCGAAACAGATGTGTTAGCACGATGATGATTATACGAGGATTTTAATCCACTTGAGGAATTTGGTCCATATGAGGATTTGAATCCATATGAAGATTTTGAACCATATGAAGAATTTGATCTGGGGTTCCTATTCTTCACAGGAGGTGTCATGATGACATTCACTTGAAGATTTTCAAGGTGCCTCTTAGGGGCCCATATTTTCTTCATAGGGGGACCATTCTTGCAGTTAGTTCCAACATATCTAGCAAATACTTCACCATTCTGATTTTTGAACAGTTTATAGTTGGAGTCAAATGACTCATCAGAAGAATATGAAGATTCACAAGTAAAGCCAGATAAAGTAGATGGATCTACGGGAGGCCCTTTTGCAACAACCCATGAGGTTTTGGGATACTGCTTAGGTTTCCAGTAGGTCCCATCAACATTGAGTTTTCTCTCAAAGGCGATGCCCTCTTTCCTAGGGTTCCCGTTCAGAATCTGCTTTTTAAGAACATCACAAAGAGTCTGATGACCTTTGAGGCTTTTGTACATGCCTGTCACATATAATTCCTTCAACCCTGCATTTTTGTCAGTAGCATCGGTGTTTTCCTCAGTTGAGGAAATTGTCACCACAGAAACAGTCGAAGAATTTGTAACAATAGAAGCATGTGAACTTTCAGGTGAAGAATTTACAGTTTCACGTTCAATGCATTTAAGACATGGTGGAATGAATTCCTCCTGAGCAGCACTGATCGGTTGAGCAAGCAATGAATCACGTTCCTTCTGAAGATCTTCATAACTCCCCCTTAGCTTCTCAAGATCTTGCTTTATTTGAAGAAATTCATAGGAAAGCTTCTCATGATCAGACAAGAGAGTGTTATGATTATCATGAAGGTTATGAAACTTGGACTGAAGTCTCTGAAGATTTTCAGTCAAGATTTTAGATCGATCCATTTCTTCACCCAACAGGTCATCACTTCTTTCTAGCAGATTTTGAACCTTATCAAAGGCTTTTTGCTGTTTTATGACAATTTTAGAAAGTTTGGAATAGCTAGGTTTTAGGTTTTCATCAGAGTCATCTTCACTAGAATCAGACGAGGAACGGTTGAGTACCTTGGCACCTTTTGCCATGAAGCAGTAGGTGGGAGTGTAGTCATCGTTGTCATCGTCAGCAATGTCAGGGAAGTCATTTTCCTCAGTGTTGAAGATGGACTTGCTGACGAATGCGGTAGCGATAGCTAGGCTAGCCACACGAGAGTCCGATTCCTCAGATTCCCCCTCTTCCTCAATTTCTTCAGATTCAGCTAAGTCCATTTCCTTGCCAATGAATGCCCGAGCTTTCCTGGAACTGCTTTTCTTGTGAGAGGAAGACTTTGAAGATTTTGATGATGAGGACTTTGAAGATTTCTTCTTTTTCTACGAGTCGTCTGAGCTGTAATCCTTGTATTTCTTCTTCTTTGATTCCTTTGCCCACTGAGGATAATCAGTGATAAAGTGACCAGGTTTCTTGCATTTGTGGCAAGTCCTTTTCTTGGAATCGCGAGATGAGGAATCGGATCTCACATCATCACCTCTTGAAGATCTTCCAAAGCGACCACGTCTTGAGAATTTCTGAAATTTCCTCACGAGCATTGCCAGCTCCTGACTTAGTTCTTCAGGATCGCCGAGGCTGCTATCAGAATCTTCACCTTCAGATGAGGAAACTGCCTTGGCCTTGAGTGCACGTGATCTACCATAGCTTGGACCATAGATGTTGGGGATATAAGTATTTCATATGACCCGCCCAGGAGGGGCCGGGTTACCCGACAACGGTTTATCAGACCAGCTTAGAAGCCTGTTAAGATGGCGGTTCAGATAGGGGCCCAAGGCCCGCGGCGGCTTAAGGCCTGTAAGTATCAAACCGCCATATCTGTAACTTGTAATGTAAGGCATGTAAGATATGTCACCGAGATGGACACGATTGTATGAGCCGGCCGGGACTCCATAGGCCGTAGGGTGTCAACCCGTGTATATAAGGGGACGATCCGGCGGCGGCTTAGGGAAAGAAACAACAACTCGAGACTCAGGCAAAGCGGATTCGCTCCCTGGTCATTGAAACCCTAGCAATACCACAACAACTAGAGTAGGCCTTTACCTTCACCGCAAGGGGCCGAACTAGTATAAAAACTCACCATGTCCTTTGTCCGTTTTAACCCCTTTAAGCTAACCATGTCGCTATGGCTCCACAATCAAGTCCTTACCTTAGGACATCCGCTGTGACACTTCCATGACAGTTGGCACCGGCCGTGGGGCTTGCGGCTGGCGGTTTTGAGTTCTTGAAGGGCAACTTCGAAGGGCTTAAGGGATACGCTGTGGGCCGGATGACTAAGAGTCGTCGCGGCAAGCTTTACATCGATGACGAAGGCTGGGGCCCCGAGGCCGACTCAATTGAGTACAGGTACTGGATCCCCTTCGACGGAATCCACGTCTTCATCGGCAAGATCGGCAAACCGGGCCCTGAGCCGGACATCTGCACCGACATCGTCGAGCCGGCTCAGCGTGTGCGACCCGCCCGGGTTCGGCCTGCGAAGAAGCGTGCTTTCATCGGATACATCCAGGGCACTATAGGCGCCAGATCTTATGAAGAAATAGTTGTTCTTTCTGATGGTGAGTCATCTACATGTGAGACTAACTCCATGTATCAGATGCAGAGCAGACGGCTTGGGGGCTTGTCTGATGGCAACAGTATTCCAAACATCGGTGAGCCGCCGAATAGGGTGGCAATCTTCATGGCCGGCACCCAGCCGGCTCTCAGGTCATCGTCGTTGGGACCATAACACCCGGCGCAGACGGCTTAGCGCAATCACCGACTCAAGCTTTATCAGATTTACTGGAGAATCTGGTGACTCTGATGGGAACAGAGGTTACTCCAGAAAATCAGGATCAACATAAGACGATAGTGGATGAATTGTGGCAAGAGATAACCCAAGTTAGGGAGGACATGGCGGACAAGAACACCAGGATGGCCGAAGAACGGGCTGTTCTAGATGCCCGATCCCAGCGGAGGCTTTCCGGCTTTTGGTAGGGCAGAACGCTGCTAATGAAGCCCTGATAAAGAGGAAACAACAGAGTCAACTCCCTTTTGTCTATGAACCTAGGAATCTTTTCACAGACGGGGTAGGGGGCAGTGGTCCACCAGTATTAAACCGGACGACAGAAGCACCCAGGACCGGCGGTCTGGTTCATCAGCGTACAACCGGGTATCTATATTCAGATCAGAACCGCCCGGCCCCTCGCTATCCTCCGGCACCGGCGGGTCACTACTCCAACCCTCTGGATAACATGATAGCAGCAGCATCAAGGCTAGCGGCTTTGCCAGTTGAGGGTGAAACTACGGTGGCAGTGGAAACCCGGAGAGCTCAGGAGCTACTTCAGACATCACTACATTAGTAACATGCTTATTCTTATAGTCGAGATCGGGTTCACTCAACCCCCGTCCAAGTGCTAGCTACAGCAGACACGTGGACTCGCCAGAGGTTTCAAGCGCGGAACTGTTGGGGAACGTAGCAGAAATCAAAATTTTTCTATGCTTCACCAAGATCAATCTATGGAGTCATCTAGCAACGAGGGAGAGGGGAGTGCGTCTACATACCCTTGTAGATCGCGAGCGGAAGCGTTCAAGAGAACATGGATGATGGAGTCGTACTCGTCGTGATCCAAATCACCGATGATCCTAGCACCGAACGGACGACACCTCCGCGTTCAACACACGTACGGAGCAGCGACGTCTCCTCCTTCTTGATCCAGCAAGGGGGTAGGAGAGGTTGATGGAGATCCAGCAGCACGACGGCGTGGTGGTGGATGCAGCGGTATTCCAGCAGGGCTTCGCCAAGGAGCACTGGAGGAGGAAGGGGTGTCACGAGAGGGAGAGGGAGGCACCAGGGCATGGGGTGCGGCTGCCCTCCCCCCCACTATATATAGGGGCCCTGGGGGGGGGGGCGCCGGCCATAGGAGATCCAATCTCCTAGGGAGCGGCGGCCAAGTGGGGGGAAACTTACCCCCCAAGCCAGGTGGGGCGCCCCCACCCCTAGGGTTCCCAACCCTAGGCGCAGGGGAGGCCCATGGGGGGGGGGCGCACCAGCACACTATGGTCTGGTTCCCCTCCCACTTTGGCCCATGGGGCCCTCCGGGATAGGTGGCCCCACCCGGTGGACCCCCGGGACCCTTCCGGTGGTCCCAGTACAATACCGGTGACCCCCGAAACTCTCCCGATGGCCGAAACTGGACTTCATATATATAAATATTTACCTCCGGACCATTCCGGAACTCCTCGTGACGTCCGGGATCTCATCCGGGACTCCGAACAACATTCGGGTTACCGCATGCATATATCTCTACAACCCTAGCGTCACCGAACCTTAAGTGTGTAGACCCTACGGGTTCGGGAGACACGTAGACATGACCGAGACGACTCTCCGGTCAATAACCAACAGCGGGATCTGGATACCCATGTTGGTTTCTACATGCTCCTCAATGATCTCATCGGATGAACCACGATGCCAAGGATTCAATCAGTCTCGTATACAATTCCCTTTGTCTATCGGTATAGTACTTGCCCAAGATTCGATCGTCGGTATATCGATACCTTGTTCAATCTTGTCATGGCAAGTCTCTTTACTCGTTCCATAATACATCATCCCGTGACCAACACCTTAGTCACATTGAGCTCATTATGATGATGTCTTACCGAGTGGGCCCAGAGATACCTCTCCGTCATACGGAGTGACAAATCCCAGTCTCGGTTCGTGCCAACCCAACAGATACTTTCGGAGATACCCGTTGTGTACCTTTATAGCCACCCAATTACATTGTGACGTTTGGCACACCCAAAGTATCCCTACGGTATCCGGGAGCTGCACAACCTCATGGTCCAAGGAAAAGATACTTGACATTGGAAAAGCTTTAGCATTACGAACTACACGATCTTGTGCAAGGCTTAGGATTGGGTCTTGTCCATCACATCATTCTCCTAATGATGTGATCTCGTTATCAATGACATCCAATGTCCATGGTCAGGAAACCGTAACCATCTGTTGATCAATGAGCTAGTAACTAGAGGTTTACCAGGGACACGTTATGGTCTATGTATTCACACATGTATCACTGTTTCCGGATAATACAATTCAAGCATGAATAACAGACAATTATCATGAACAAGGAAATATAATAATAACCATTTTATTATTGCTTCTAGGGCATATTTCCAACAGGAACGACGTCGCAATTCGCCTCGTGGATATAACCCGGCGCAGCATGACGCCAGGGGACAGGATGTGCCGGTTCAGGCGGCCGATCATCAGCCGGAGCCTCATTTCCCGGCAGCATCAATGGAAACAGGTAGAATTTCCCGGATGTGGGGTGTGCCATGTCTGACGGCAGTCATAAGGAACGAACAGTTGCCTAAGGATTTTAAGGGTCCTCGCAAGGTGCCAAACTACACAGCAGATCAGCCCCCGGAGGCCTGGGTAGGGAGCTACGAGATGGCGATGGAGATGTTAGATGTCAGTGAAGCAGCATGCGCTAAGTACTTCACCATGATGCTGGAAGGCACGGCTCGCAATTGGTTAAAGGGGTTACCCGTCAATTCCATCGGGTCATGGGCAGAGTTGAAAACCAGGTTCATCAAGCACTTCAAGGACACATGTACACAGCCCATGTCGATCGTGGATATGGACTCTTGTGCTCAGAACGAGGGCGAGTCAACAACTAGTTGGGTGCGCCGGGTTTCGACCATCATGCACTCCTCAGATAAGATCAGCGCATAATCGGCGATACTCACGTTGGAGAAATAATGCCGTTTCCCTCCGCTCAAGCTGAAGCTAGGCCGGCTTAAGCGCCATTGTAATGATGTAGGGGAGCTCATGGTGGCTCTCGTCAAGTATGCCGACTCTGATAGTACCAAGGACCTCGAGTTTGAAGCAGACATGCCGGGAAAGGGAAAAAATGGTAATGACCAGGGAGGACAGCAGTATAACTCGGCCAATCAGCATAGTGGTAATAAGCGCAAGGCTGATGCTTTTGTAGCTAATACGGGTGCACGGAATTTTAACCAGCGTCGCAAGGGAAGGCCACCTCCGAGGTACAATATATATGAGGTGATGAATCAACCGTGTCCGAAGCACGGGTCAGATGAAAAGCCAGCCACCCATGCGTGGAAGGATTGCAGCATCATGCGATCCTACAGAGAATTCATTCAGAACGGTCAGGGACCAAACGACGGCTCAGGATCCGGTTTTCAGGGTTCGGGTCATGGAGGCGGTGGCTCCAGCTCCGGTTTTCAGGGACAAAGCAGTCAAGGCGGCAATAATCAGCAGAATAGTCAAGGGAACCAATAGCAGTCCGGTTATCAGAGTAACCCGAAGGAGTTGAGCAATGGGCAATACCACGTATTCACTACAAGTCCGTGCAAACGAGACCAGAAGCTCCATAAAAGGGCAGTGAATGCCGTTGAGCCGGCGGTACCCCGTTATTTAAGATGGTCTGAGCAGCCCATTATGTGGAGCCGCGAAGATCACCCGCCCCGAGTTGATAATCCGGGTCACCTGGCCCTAGTGGTAGCCCCTCAGGTTGGAGGGTATAAGTTCACCAAGGTACTCATGGATGGAGGGAGCAGCATCAACATTCTGTATTATAATACTTTTCGTCGTATGGGGCTAACTGATAAGAAGCTTAAACCATCAAACACCGTCTTTCATGGAGTCGTGCCCGGTAAGTCGGCTTATCCAGTTGGTAAGATTGATTTGGAAGTAACCTTTGGAGATGAGTATGATGCCAGGACAGAAACCTTGACGTTTGAAGTTGTATGGATCCACAACCCATACCATGCCTTATTTGGCAGACCGGCTTATGCCAAGTTTATGGCAAGACCATGTTATGTTTATCTGCAGCTTAAGATGCCGGGTCATAAGGGGAACATCAAAGTGCATGGGAGTCGCACCATAGCTTTGGAATGTGAAGAGGGTGATGCAGCTTATGCAGAGTTGGCTTGTGCCACAAAGGAGCTCAAGTTTTACAAAGATAATGTTGACCTGGCAGATATGACTTCTTTAAAAAAGCCAACTACAGAGCATGATCCGTTGCTGAAGTTTAAGTCGATAGATGACACCAAGATGGTAGACTTCGTTCCTAGCGATTCTTCCAAGCAGTTCAGTATTAGTGCCAATTTGGATCCGAAATAGGAAAGCGCGCTCATCGAGTTCATCCGTGAGAATCGGGACATATTTGCATGGAAGCCTTCAGACATGCCGGGTGTATCGAGAGAATTCGCTGAGCACACTCTTAATATTGATCCGAAGTATAAGCCGGTCAGACAGTTTCTCCGCCGTTTTAATGAAGAGAGATGGAAGGTCATCGGTGAAGAAGTGGCACGGCTCTTAGCGGCTGGGTTCATTGTAGAAGTTTTTCATCCTAAGTGGTTAGCTAACCCGGTTTTGGTGCTTAAAAAGAATGGCACGTGGCGCATGTGTGTGGATTACACAGATTTAAACAAGGCTTGTCTAGCTGACCCGTTTGCCCTCCCTCGTATTGATCAGATCATTGACGCTACGACGGGTTGTGAACGATTGAGTTTTTTGGATGCATATTCTGGATATCATCAGATCAAAATGGCAGTTAAGGACCAGGAGAAGACAACTTTCATCACTCCATTTGGAGCCTTCTGTTATGTATCTATGCCTTTCGGACTCAAGAGTGCCCAGGCGACTTACCAGAGGTGTGTACAGAACTGCCTGCACGGTCAGATTGGGCGCAATGTTCATGCTTATGTGGATGATATCGTGGTCAAATCCAGGAAGAAGGAGACTCTGATTGATTACTTGAGGGAAACATTTGACAATCTCCGGGTGTACAAAATGATGCTTAACCCGGCCAAGTGTGTTTTTGGTGTTCCAGCAGGCAAACTTCTGGGCTGTCTGGTCTCTGAGAGAGGCATTGAAGCTAACCCGGAAAAGATCAAGGCCATCACCTCCCTGGCATGACCAAAGTATATCAATGATGTTCAGCGCGTGGCAGGACGGATAGCGGCGTTGAGCCGGTTTATAAGCCGTTTAGGTGAAAAAGCTATCCCTATATACCAGATGATGAAAAGGACAGATGATTTCGTCTAGAGTGAAGCTGCTGATGAAGCATTCTTGGCACTCAAGAAACAATTGGCTGAGCCGCCGGTTCTTGCGGCCCCCATTGACAAAGAGCCCTTGTCGTTATATGTTGCTACAAACAGCAGGGCCGTCGGTGTGGCTATTATGGTGGAGAGAAAATAGGCTGGTAAAGAGCATCTGGTTCAAAGGTCGGTTTACTATATCAGTGAGGTCCTCATCGAGTCTAAACAGAGGTATCCACATTGGCAGAAGCTGGTTTACGGAGTCTTTATGGCAAGCTAGAAACTCAAGCAGTATTTTCTGCGTCATCCCATTACGGTCGTGAGCTTTGCTCCCTTGTGAGACATTATCCAGAATAGGGAAGCTACAGGACGAGTGGACAAATGGGCCATCGAGCTTGGGCCTCATGATGTAAAATATGTTGTCGGATTCAGGGCTCCGCAAAACCCGTAAGTTTGAACACAGGGGCGTGAACGAAGATCTCTCCCACTCATGTCTACCTAGCGCCTCGCTCTCGTCTCGGTGGAAGGATTCAGACAAACAACAAGTAGAACACACAAGAGTTTACCCAGGTCCGGGTTACCGTGTGGTGTAAGACCCTACTTCCTGATTTGGTGGATTAGCCTCGGGCAAGCTGGGATATGAGATAGTAAAATGATTCTTGGGCTCAGGAGGGTCAGGAGGCAAGTGTTCTTGCTCCTTGTGTGGTGGCTGAGTGTATGGTTCGATCCTCCTCACAGTGGGAATCTTAGCTACTTATATAGGCGGCCACGGTCCTCATCCCCCGAAATGTTTGGGCGGGAAGGGATCCCACAACGGCCATTTTTGAGCTGGAACACAAGGACGTTCCTACCCTAACAAAAGTGGTCTTCGCCTGCAAAAGGATCAGGCGGTGATGCGGTGGTGGGCTCGACGGTGACATCCTCCTTGTCGTCCTTGCGGTCTTCGGTCTTGTTGCACCAAAGGGGAAACCTTTGCCCCGCTCCTTGGGAACCAACGGCTGCGCTGTCCCCTTTGCATCGAAATGGCAACTGTGCCGCTGGCGGATGCTGGCACCCGCTAGCGCGGTGCATCACTGCTGACATCACTGCCTCCTCCTGAGGCAGGCCTGGCCTTGGATTCTCCGCCCCTCCAGAGCACCTTGCTGAGGCTGCTCCCGAGGAGGTCTTGATGTCATTCTCCTCGCAAGGCTTAGCTCCCTCGCGAGGGTCTTGGACAGCTGGTCGATCAGCTGGGCCATACCAGGCCGTAGTAGGAGCGCGTTGCGGCCTGCAGACATGCAAGTCTGGGTACCCTGGTTCCCAGGACGCCGACAGTAGCCCCCGGGCCCAAGGCGCACACTGAGTCGACTTCGGGGCGAAGCCTTAGTCGATGACGAAGCGCTGCGGGCCCCAAAAAGGCTGCGGGCCAGGCTGGCACGTGATGGTTGGATGGGATGCGGGCGACTCCGCTTCCCATGTCGTCTTGGTAATCGTGTGACTTCACAACTCCTCGGCGCGGGCGGCGAGGCCATTATGGCTGCGCGCGAGTGGCCGCCGGTTGGTCTTCTTAGCCAATAAACAGGGGGTGAGGCGCCATGCCTCTCACTCGACTGTCGCGGGCCGATCCCTGCTGCTTGCATTACTCCAAAGGCTTCCATGGCGCCGATTCGCAGGTTCTCAGCCGCGGAGAAGGGGAAGAGCTCGATGGTAGAGGCCGAGCGGCTCCCCTTGAAGAAGAGGCATCTTAGTTATCTGGGTGCGTCCCTGAGATCGCCTGACGCCCGCACATGGTGCATGCGGGCGCCGCCAGGCTTCCCGCTTCCCTTGTATGCTCCAGCGGCAGGCAGGCGGAGCAGGGACAGCGACAGGGGTGGCGCCATCAGCCGCCTGGAGAGACGGGCGTCTCCTCGCGCCCTGCTGTCGTCCCATTCTAAGGATGATGCCTGCGAGTTCATCGTGTGGGCGGGGGCCCCTCCGCACTCATGGATCCTTCTTTCTCCATTCCTGAGGGAGGTGCTCCCGGCCCGTGGCCGGGTGACGACGGAGCTAAGGCACGAGGGGTGCCGCCTTCCTCCTTCGCATGCCGACGTGGAGGTGACCTCTTCTAGCCAGGTCTTCATGACCTGGGGTTGGGGCGAGGTGCGTCGCGCCTGCGCCCCCACCGGGAGGCACATTATTCATTTCGTGCTGGATATGACGGGCACGATGACCTTCAAAGTCTTCGAGGCGGACGGCCATCGGCTGCCGTGTGGCGCGGGGAATGGGCTCAGAGGCGACCATTCCCTATGCCATCAGGGCAGCGAGGCGCTCGCCATTGGCTACGTCTCCGACTCTCCTGGTAGCAGTTACGCTACACCTGAGACGGACTCGAGCTCCGATCAGAGCTATGAGCCGCCAAGTCGCCGCCCCTATCGCTGGAGGGAAACAGTGTCCTCCCGGCGTCGTCATTGTTGAAGGAGTTCAAGCCGCTCTCCTCGGGAGCGTCTTCCTTAGCTTAGTTCCTGCGGGACATCTTGGAGGGCTCCACAAGGGCATGTAAATTCTTGTAATGCTTTTGCTATTGTATGGTGTTATAAACTTATGTCCTGCATGAGACCCTTTTTAGAGCATGACTTTCCCTTCCTTCTGTTCCCGCGGTAGTTTAGGGCCCTACGCCTGCAAGACCCAGTCCCGGGAGAAGCCTCAGCCTGCGCTAGTATGCCAGGTCACGATGCCGTGGTCAAGGCCAGGAGGTGAGGGGTCCAGGGTCCAGTAGGAGCCCCCGAGGCGCGATGCTCAGGAGGTCCCTCTTGGCGTGTAGGCAGCCGCCCACCGGTCCATTGGGAAGGGTTTTCATGCCCTAGCGGACTCGTGGTTATAGTGGGTGGAGGCGTAGGTACGCGAGTGGGTGCGGCATTGAAAACTTATCTCAGCGATCCTGGTGGTCAGGTGGTGGTGGTACTTGATTTTCCGTTACCCTCCCTTTGGGGTGAGGTTCTGTGTCCAGATGTCTTCACGAGGAGGTAACGATGGTCGCTACTAAGGTCCTGGGGGCAAGGGTCGCGGAGCAGGTGGAGGCGTTCCTCCAGGCCGCTGCTACCGCAGCCGAAGAGGAGAAGGACGATGATGACGCACCCGGTAATGCCTGATCCGTCCTGTTCAGAGAGAGAAGTGGGGGTGCCTCGGGGAGGCGTAAGAACTTTGTTTGAGTTTGAAAAACTTGGTGTTATTGTAATAGCTAGATGACTTCCATGCTTGCTTCCTTTCATGTTTTCTTAGGTGCTCTGCGTCGGCAGGGCCCAACCCCGCGCATACCTTGATCGCCATTGAGCCCTCCGGATGACCGGGATTACCGTAGTAACTAGACTCAAGGGATGAGGGGCTACTTGGCCAGTGAGGCCCTTGAGTCGCGATGCCCAAGGGTCCCCCTTGACGTTCAAGTAATCCCATTTTCGTTGTGCGTCGGCAGGGCCCAACCCCGCGCATACCTCGATCGCCATTGAGCCCTCTGGGTGACCGGGGTTATCGTCATAACTAGACTCAAGGGATGAGGGGCTACGTGGCCAGTTAGGCCCCTGGGTCGCGATGCCCAGGGGTCCCCCTTGACGTACGAACGGCTCTCATGAAGGAGAACGAGCACCATACCTTGCCCACGAGCCTTCGCCTGGGATGGGGGCACGAGAAGGCCAGGTGTCTGGGCACCTGGTAGGGTGGCGACTACCAGGCGTGACCTGAGCATAGTCCCCGTGCCTAGCCCCCCTTGCGACACCAATCCAAGGAGAAGCTATGAGCATCGTGAGCTGAAAAGCTCCCTGAGGTTGGTGCGACCACTGGGGGCCACCCTCAGTTGTTTATAACTAGCACGGAGCATAGAGCTACCACACTTGCGTGGAGTGTGGGCATAACCGCGCCTCGGTCGTAGCGGCCAGCGCGGAGTTGGTGCTTCCACTAGTTCATGGGCATAACCGCTCCTCAGTTGGATCTGCCAGCGCGGAGCTTGGTACTTCCACTGGACCGTGGGAGGGAGCCTCCCACCGGGAGAGACTCCGAGGCGTGTACAACCCCATCCTGACACGTGGCTTGCACGGTAGGACAGCCAAGGTGTATATGGGCCCTCCTCAGGACGAGCTGAACGACTCTGAGGAAGTTCTCATGAGCTTACGCATCACCCACGAGACCCTACCCTGAGGCGGGTTGCGCCTGAGTCTTCTTCTGCAAAATGTGAAAAGAGAGGTGTTGTGTCGACCTGCGCCGAGTGCATCTCTAGAGGGTATCACATGAGAAGGCCGTAGCACCAGCGACCCCAGGAGGTGATGTCACGGGAATGGCTCGCGAGACAGAGCTCATCCACTGGATTTGTCAACACTGCAGGGACGAACACGAGCACAGACGTCATGCCCAGTCTTCTCATGCAACGATCCAAAAGAAAAACAACCGGCGTGCGGTTCCCGCGTGAGCAAGGCACCTGCCACGGCCCCCTACTTACCCATCCATGATTAGCCCATGCGAGAACAAGGCACCAAGGACCATGGGAGGTGACGTCACGGAAATGGCTCGCGAGACAGAGCTCAGCTCTTGGGTTTAGCGACGCTGCAGGGACGGACCCGAGCACAGACGCCGTGCCAGTCCTTAATCATGGGGCGGTCGTGAGTGGGCTCACAAGGGCTCATGACCTTAGTGGCGGTGAGGACGCCAAGCATGTAGACAATGCAAATGGAAGAAACATATAGCCTTGATCATGCAAAAAGGGAGATAACCGCGGGGGAACATCCCCCAGCGGTTCGAGGATGATGCAGCTCGAGAGGCGCCCTCGACTGGATACCTGAAGTGTCACCTGATACTTGTCGAAGGAGAGTTGGGGTAGCTGAAGACGCGAGCCGTGCGGGTCGCTCCCGAGGATCGTCGGGCTCCTGAGGCCCAGGGGCTCTGGAGGCTCTCAGTGGTCGCGCGGGTCCGGTTCTCGCTCCGTCTAGACCGCCTGCCACTGAGCCTCCCGAGCCCCCAAGGCCTGATGCGCGAGATGCTGGAACATGGCAGCTGCGTTGCAGAAGCCGAAGAGTGTGCAGACGTAGCTGCAGGGGAGGGCCCTCCTCCGGCCAACCGCCATCGGCTAGAAGGGCTCATGAGAGGTGGCTCGGTTGAGACCCGCGATGTCGATGCAAACACGGAAGCGGTCCCTCGGGCTACGAGCAGGTGAACTTGGGGTTGTGCGGTTACGCCCACCACGGATGAGTCTTGCGTACTGAAGTTCCTCGGTAACTTGGTCGATGAAGTCCTGAGCCCCCAGCGCTGAACGGCTCACACTGGGCTCACAAAAACGCGCGTCAAGACACGCTTGCAGGTGGTGCTCGAACACCTCCCTCGAGACGCCAGTCAGCCCGGAGACACTCCAGAGGAGAGCCCCCGAGCCTGTCACGAGAGGGGCGTCGAGCGCGCCTCCCTATGCGAGGGTGGAGGGCGCCTCGTCAGCAGGCGCAAGTCCTGAGGCCAGGCCGTCGGGAGCCCCTGCGTCCCGAGGTCCGTCGACGGGTAGGTTCTTCTTCTTCTTGGGGGCGGTCTGGAGGGCGAGGACGGCCCCATCCTCATCGGAGCATTTGACCGCCGCGGTCTGGTAGGCACGCTCCAGGGAACGCACCGCTTCCTTCTCCTCGGAGGCGATCGTGATGACTTTGCCACTCCCGGGCATCTTGAGGATGTTGTAGCCGTGATGGGTCGCCGCCATGAACTTGGCGAGGGCAGGATACCCAAGGATGGCATTGTACAGGAGGTGGATGTTGGCGATGTCGAAGTCGATGAGCTCGGTGTGGTAGTTGTCGCGGTCACCGAAGGTGATGGGGAGGCGGACCTGCCCCATCGGGAGTGTGGAGCCATCCGTGACACCGTAGAATGGCTTGGTCGGGTGGAGCTGATCATAGGGAACCTGGAGCGTCTCGAAGGTCTGGACGGAGAGGACGTTAAGCCCTGCTCCGCCATCGATGAGGGTCTTGGTCACGAGGACATTGCTGATGGTCGGGGTGCAGAGCATCGGGAGGGCGCCTAGGGCCGCAGTGCACTTGAGCTGGTCCTTGGGGTCGAAGGCGATGACTTGCTTGGTCCACCTGAGGTTGCGCGCGGCGTCAGGCCTGGGAAGCACCGCGTTCACCTCACGGGCAAACTGCTTGAAGATGCGGTGGGAAGCCGGGGCATGGGCTCCTCCCAAGATGCATGCAACCGCATGCGACTCCTGGAAGCCCCTTGCCCCGTCTCCCTGGCGGTCGTCGTCGTTCCTCCTTGGCGGTGGTGGCAGCAGAGGCAGGCCTCCATTGCCCTGAGGGCGACCCTCACGAGGCTGGTCGCGCCAGGGGGGGGGGTCACGAGGCTGCTCCTGCCAGTGGTATTCACGGGGCTGCTCACGCCACCCTTGGCGCGAGTTCCTGCCATCCCAACGTCCTCCTCCTCGACCTCCTCAATGTCGGTAGCCGCGATTGTCGTGCTCAGGGCGCTGCCCAATGCGCCCGCCGCGCATCGCCTTGAGCTCCTGGCAGTCGTTATTGTTGTGGCTGTGGACGTTGTGGAAGACGCAGTATGGTTGGTTGTCTCTGGGGAGGTCATCGTAGCCGCAGCCATGCTTCACTTCTAGCTCCGCGGTCAGCACAACGGGTCCCTTGCGCTTCGATTCCTTGGCCTTGGTCTTCTTGTCATCCGCCTCCGCCTCAGGCAGCTCCTGAAGGGAGAGGCGTCCTTCCTGCCTGGCGCACTTCGCCGCGAGCTTGAACATCTCGAGGGCTGTGCACAGGTCTTCATGAATGGCGAGCTCCTCCCTCATCCCGACGTCACAGACGACGTCGGAGAACGCGGAGATGATGGCCTCGTCCGAGATCCTGGGGATCCGGAGGCGCATGGTGTTGAAGCGTTGGATGTACTTCTGCAGGGTCTCTCCCAACTGCTGCCTCACGCGGCGCAAATTAGCAGCTGTCGGGGCTCGGTCGTGGGTGCCTTGGAAGTTGGAGACAAAACACTCGCGAAGCTCTTCCCAGGAAGAGATGGATCCCACGGGGAAGTTCAGGAGCCAGGAGCGTGCACCATCCTTCAGAGCCATGGGGAACCAGTTCTCCATGACCTGCTCGGTGCCGTTGGATGCCTCGATGCTCATCTCATAGAGTTGGAGGAACTCCGTGGGGTCGGTGGTGCCGTCGTAGCGCGGAGGCAGGTCCGGCTTGAAATTGCCGGGCCAGACGAGGCGCCTAGCTCAGGGGCTAGGGCGCGACATCCAGCCACGCTCATGATCACAGGCGCCCTTGCGCCTGCGGTGCTGGTTCTTGGGGTGCTGGCGCCACCACCTCCTGTGGCACGCGGTCTGGGCGCTGCGGGCTAGGGGGCCCGCGAGCCCCTGCATGGGAGTGCGGAATCACCTGGCAGCTCTCCTCGTCATGCGCATGAGCTCTGGAGGGTTGCTCACGTCGAGGGGCCTGGCGTCGGGCCCCCTGGCCGGCGCGGTGGAGTGGAGGCAGAGCCGGGACCCCGTGGCCTTCGTTCCCCGCCGGGGGCGACGGAGGACGTGAGGAGTGCGTTGGTGCAGGTGCTTCTCCAGTGGCGTTGACGAGCTCGGTGATGCGTTGGAGCCACTCGTCGTAGAGGTCATTCGCCGGGCGGTAGCGCAAGAGCTCCCTCACCATCAGTAGCACATGTTGCTGGTAGACCGGCTCGCGGCGGACCAGCGAGGATGACGCCACGGCCGGCGAGGGTGAAGGCGTTGCCGTGCGGCCATCCCGTCGCACGGACGGTGGCAGTGATGAGTCCTGCTGCTCATGGACGGCCGGGTCGGTGGCGGCATTGGCGACCGACGAGTTGGGGCGGAGCAGTGCACCATTGCCCGCGGGCGCCGTCTGAGCAACATTCGCGGCACGGCGGGCGGTGCGAGCTCGGCGTGTGTCCATGTCACACCCTGCATTTTTGTAACATGTTATTTGCATCAATGAAGCATGAAAATTTGGACCAGCAATTTTTTTTAGCATCATTTGGCTTTTATTTGGAATTGAGTTTTTCTTCATGTGCTTTTTCTTGTGCTCATTAAAGTCAACTATTACCTCTTGTAGAATTCATCTCCATACCCAAAAATTCTGCCCAATGATCATGCCAAGTGTTATATAACAGTATAGTATTTTCTTACAAAATTAATTTGGCCAAAATGTATTTTATAAATTTAGTTTTCCAAAAACCCCTGAATTGAGATTTGCACTGCAAGTGCTTGATTTAGGGTGAGAAAATTATTTCTGAAGGTACATTTGAGACCTAGTAGTCATAGGACTCCCAGAAACCACACAAGTATAATTTTAAAAGTTATTTTCCTATTTTATTTAAAAGCTTTTTCTTAAGGCCAGAAATGGTCTTTAATAGGGGAAAATTATTTAAGTATGTCAAAAATATTTGCCAAAATTCAGGGAGACTCAGAGGACATATATTGTCCATATATAAGAGTTTCAACACTTGGTCATGTTCAAAATAATGGGCTAATCCCTCCAAAACCCTTTATGGATATTTCAAGCTTTTGAAATATTTACAAAGGAAATATTCTCCAAAAATTCCAGGGAAATTCTATCATGTCATATATGGCATATTTGATGATCTTGCCAAGTACCATGCCTTGGGAAGCAAGAAAACATCCTCAAAACCCTTCATAACCATTCTGTCCATATTTGAAGTTTGAGCAACTCTACATTGCCAAACTTGTCCAAATGCTCTCAAACTTGGTGCACATGATAGAAATGCCTAATAAGGCATCTAGACCAAATGGCACAAGATTTGGAGTAGAGCAACTTGATCAGAATACCCCAAAACCCTTTCTGTTCAAATGCAAATTTGAACAACTTTACATTACCAACTTTTTATCTGGAGCTTCAAACTTTGTGGGCATGATCAACACCCCAAATGATGAAACTACACCAAGTGGTGCATCAAGGGGAGATGATTAGCTTGACTCAAACAAGATGAAGCCATTTCTGTTGATTTCTAGGGTTCACCAAAGTTACATTGGCTAGTTTCTTCAAATGAGCCCAAATTTGGTGAAGCACCCTATTTTCACATGTCATTCAATCCTGTTAAGTGTCATGGCAAGTGGAGGTCATCTGCTTGACCAAACACTGATCAAACACCTTCTGCAAAATTACCAAAACCCTCTTCTTGATCACTTTTACTATTTACCTTGGCCTCAACTTTCTACCACACGTTAATCTAGTTACTAGCTACCTCCAGTAACTCTCCCATGTCTCCAGCTCCATGATTGAGGGGTAAAAACCCTAGTTCACCCTGCTGGACAGCCATTTTCTACCAAGTCACCAGCCTCTCTTCTCTCTCTCATCATCTCCAGAGCATCCAAAGCCTCATCCGTAGTGCTTGCATCACCCTGGACCCCCCCAGACACGGTGGACGCATCCAGAGGGCCAATGGCATGCCATGGCATGCGATAAGGGCGCTCCAGAGCGCGCTACAGTGCACCCACGCACTGTAGCTTCGCCCAATCGCCTGCCCCCGACAGCCTCGAGCTCTCCCCTCGCGCCTCCCAACGTGCCTCGACGTTCGCAGCCGCCACCGGTGCTGTCCCCCTCCTCCTGCGCCCTCCAGTGGCCGTCGCCACATGCGCATCGGCCGCCCGCGACGTCCACTCCTCGGCCTCACACGCGCACTTCGTCTGGAAGCCTCCCCGCTCCTCCTCTCTCCTCTAATGGGCGTAGGGCTCATCCAGCAACACCGCAGACTCACTCCCGTCGCCTCCCGTGCGCTGTAGCGTCGAGCAGAAGCTCGCCGGCGCACAGGTCCACGGGACCTCGCCGTTCCCCTATATATAGGACCCCCCGAGCCCTCCACTCAGCACTAACGGCCTCTCCTCACCCCCAGCAACACTCCCGCACCACTCACTTCTCCCCAGAAAGCCCCTGTGCTCGGGATCGACCGGAGCTCCGCCGCGTCGGGCAGCCGGAGATCTCAGGGTACATGCCTCCTCCGCCCCTCCTTTAGCTCGATTTAGAACCGCCGCAGCTCACTAATACTTTCCCCTCCATTTTCCCCTTCTGCAGCTGCCGGAAACAGGCTAGCCAGCAGCTCCCCGACGACCCTCCGCCGTCCCACCTCGCCGCCGACGAACCTGACCTCCCCGGCGTGCCGCACCACCACCACTACCTCCACAACTCGTCGCTGAACCCGTCCCTGCCCTCCGTTGCCTTCGCCGTGGCCGGAATCATCGCCGGTGAGCTCGCCGTCGCCGTGGCCGTGAGGTTGAAGATGACAGGCGGGCCCCGCCTGTCATCCTCACCCCTCTCTCCCTCCCCTCACAGCCACTGACCGCCGGGCCCCGCCCGTCAGGTTTGAAACCCTGACGTGCGCGCGCTGGCGCCTGAGCGGCTGGGCTGGATGCCCTGGGCCGTGCACTGTGGCCACTCTGGCCCAGTAGCACAAGGCCATTTCTTTTTATTCTTTGTGTAATTATTTCAAATAATTTTACAGAAATGAATATTAGTCCAAATGAAACAATTCCAACTCCTAAAATCTTGTAATATTCCAACCTATTTAATGGTGTCACTTTCACACATATCCATGAAACTTTTCTGTTCTGTTCAAATTTAAATTCAAATTTGAGCATTAAAACTCCTGTTCAAAAATCCCTAGATTCCATTCTGTTACTCCAAAAGTCCAACTAAGAATTTTCTCCATCTTAGTTTTCCCTCTAGTATTTTACAAAAATAAGTTGACATTTTTCTGAGCACTTTGATTTTTCTGTTTTATTTGTGGTCTTATTTTCCCGTTGTTATTTTGCGACGATTAGATCCCGTATTTGACGAAGTTGCTGAAGAAGGAGAAGGAGAAGGATTTGAAGACTTTGAAGACCAAGCCAATCCAGGCAAGCAGCCCTTTGACCATGATACACTTGTTCTTCGGAACCCGTTTGTTTCCAATGCGTGATGATAGCATTCCAATGCTGACCTAGTTGAACCACCACATGATGCATGCCTAGATCTTGATCTTGCTATGTGCTAGATGACATGCAAATAGTTAGTAGGGATACTTAGTGATGCATGTGTGACATGAACCTTCGTGGTTGAAATCTTTGCATAAAACCCTGTCGGGTGCCATTCATGCCCGAGGGAGATGATGAGTTGGGTAACCACTTGATGACGAAGTGGTGTACCGAGACAAGCGTGTGTTTTTTTCAAACGGATTGGTTTAAGTTGCGACCGTTATTCCAACCATACATGTGCAACCACTCTACCCCTTATGGGACGGGGCGTTATTGATTACTTAGGCCGATACTAGCATGGTGCCCGCATTACTAGTGACGGGAAGACTTGAGGTCTTTCCCAGGACGGGGTCGTGCTTGGATAGACGACCATGACAGTTTTTACAGGGCACCGGACACACCGTTGGTCCCTTCGGGTATGCGTGACATTGAAATTAGGGCAAGTCCCGTGATCTATTGTTTGTACCCGAGGGCCGTGTACCAACGAGTGGACTCTATGTTAGTGTCGTCTAAGGAAAGATAATGACCGGGTGCTTCCCCCGAGTACTTGAGGTACTGCGGGATCGTGGGAGACACGAAAGCTTCCCGGATCTTGTGGGTAAAGTGTAGAACCTCTGCAGAGTGTAAAACTATTCGAATAACCGTGTCCACGGTCAAGGACAGTTGGGTAACCGCTCTTGGGCTACGTCCAATGTTTGCGAAACCATGTGTGTGTGTGAGAGTCAAGGTGGTGACTTGACTCGATGGGTTGAATCATATTCATGTTGATATCGGTAACCTGTCTTCGAGGTTACGCGAGATTATTGATGCATAAACTTGATGGTAGAATATTCATTCTAGCCCATTGCTAGATTGCTCTTTATTGTTCAATTGCATTGTTACTTTGAACCACATCATGGGTTGCTTGCGAGTACATTCAAAGTACTCATTGGCTTGCCACTGGTTATTTAATTGGCCAGGCATGGAGGAACATGAATATGATGAAGAGTTCTTTGGAGACGAACATGCGAACTAGGACGCTATCCCAGTCAGAATGCCTGTAGGGTTAAGGCAGATGGCATGGGTTCTACCTATCATCGAAGACTTCCGCTACTTAAGTTATTTGCTATTCAGCCGTGAGGCTTTATCTATGTAAGACTTGGCCATAATGGCCTTAATTTGTGTAAGACAATATGTATGGATGTAAGACTCTTGTTATTCAGCTTCTGTGTGTTCAATGAGCATTGATCTCTGGGATCACTGTACACGTGCATTCGGTGATCTCGACTTCTAAGTCGGGGTCCCCACAGTCCACCATGGCTGTGGAGCGGAGTCGGTGACGAGAACGCGATGAGGTCGTCGGAGAGGCGAGATTTCGACACGCCCCCTACCTGGCGCACCAAATGTCGGATTCAGGGCTCCGCAAAACCCGATAAGTTCGAACACAGGGGCGTGAACGAAGATCTCTCCCACTCACGTCTACCTAGCACCTCGCTCTCGTTTCGGTGGAAGGATTCAGACAAACAAGAAGTAGAACACATAAGAGTTTACCCAGGTTCGGGCCACCGTGTGGTGTAAGACCCTACTTCCTGCTTTGGTGGATTAGCCTCGCGCAAGCTGGGATATGAGCTAGTACAATGGTTCCTGGGCTCAGGAGGTGAGCTCAGGAGGGTCAGGAGGCAAGTGTTCTTGCTCCTTGTGTGGTGGCTGAGTTTATGGTTTGATCCTCCTCACAGTGGGAATCTTAGCTACTTATATAGGCGGCCATGGTCCTCTTCCCCCGAAATGTTTTGGCGGGAAGGGATCCCACAACGGCCATTTTTGAGCGGGAACACAAGGACGTTCCTACCCTGACAATTCGCCTGCAAAAGGATCAGGCGGTGACGCGGTGGTGGGCTCGACGGTGACATCCTCCTTGTCGTCCTTGCGGTCTTCGGTCTTGTTGCACCAAAGGGGAAACCTTTGCCCCGCTCCTTAGGAACCAGCGGCCGCGCTGTCCCCTTTGCACCAAAATGGAAACTACGCCGTTGGCGGACGCTGGCACCCACTGGCGCAGTGCATCACTGCTGACATCACTGCCTCCTCCTGAGGCAGGCCTGGCCTTGGATTCTCCGCCCCTCCGGAGCACCTTTCTGAGGCTGCTCCCGAGGAGGTCTTGACGTCGTTCTCCTCGCGAGGCTTAGCTCCCTCACGAGGGTCTTGGACAGCTGTTCGATCAGCTGGGCCGTACCAGGCCGTAGTAGGAGCGCATTGCGACCCACAGACAGGCAAGTCTGGGTACCCTGGTTCCCAGGACGCCAACATATGTGCCTCGAACAGCCATCAAATCGCAAGTGCTGGTGGATTTCATCAACGACTGGATAGAACTACAGACGCCTGAAGAAAAGCCAGATAATACGTATTGGACGATTCACTTTGATGGGTCCAGGCAGCTGGAGGGCTCGGGGGCTGGAGTTGTTTTGACTTCCCCACGAGGTGATAAGCTTTCTTATGTCCCCCGGCTCATGTTTCAATGTACTAATAATGCAGCCGAGTACGAAGCCTTGCTACATGGCCTTCAGATGGCCAAAGAGATGAATTTAAGCCGGGTCAGATGTTTCGGCGACTCAGACTTGGTGGCTCAGCAGGTTTCTGGCAAATGGGACTCCAAGGATCCGCTCATGGCGGCTTATCGCCGAGAGGTTGATGTTATTTCAGGTCAATTCAAAGGTTACCAAGTTGAGCACATCGATCGAAGGAAGAACGAAGCAGCAGACGCCTTGAGCCGGCTAGGATCTCAGCGTAAGCCGGTGCCGCCCAATACCTTCTTAGATGTTTTGCTTAACCCGTCTGTCAAGTTGCCTACAGAGGAGGATCTCGCTATCCCTGACCCGGAGGTACAATTGGTGGCGGCTCTTCATGTTATACCAGATTGGACAGTTCCTTATTTGACTTATATGACCCGGGGCAAGTTACCTGAGGATGAAATATTAGCCAGGCAGATAACCCGGCAATCTAAGTCAATGACGATCGTCAATGGAGAATTGCACCACCGTAGTGTTTCTGGCGCGTTTCAACGTTGTGTCTCGCCTGAGGAAGGCTGCGAGATTCTACGGGAGATTCATGAGGGAGATTGTGGTCACCATACTGGTTCTAAATCTCTGGTAGCGAAAGCTTTTCGTCATGGACTTTACTGGTTGGCTCATGCTGATGCTGAGCATTTGGTTAGTAAATGTGATGGCTGTCAGAGATTTTCGCGGCGTGCTCATGTTCCAGCTCAAGAGTTGAGGATGATCCTGATAACTTGTCCATTTGCAACTTGGGGGCTTGATATGGTAGGACCTTTTAAAATATCTAAGGATAAGAAGACCCACCTGTTGGTGGCAGTGGATAAATTCACCAAGTGGATCGAGGCAGAGCCAGTCAGCAAATGTGATGTAGAAACAACGGTGCAGTTCATCAAGAAGGTGATTTTCCGGTTTGGCTTCCCCCACAGTATAATAACAGACAATGGCACTAATTTGTCTAAGGGTGCTATGAAGGAGTTTTGCCAGCGTGAGCATATCCGGCTTGATGTATCTTATGTGGCTCATCCCCAGTCCAATGGCCAAGAAGAGCGAGCCAATCAAGAGATCTTACGAGGGATCAAACCCCGGCTCATGGTTCCTCTAAAGAGAACGCCAGGCTGTTGGGTGGATGATGTCTACACACGCTTCTATTCTTGTAGACTATGTTGGGCCTCCAAGCGCAGAGGTTTGTAGGACAGCAGCAATTTCCCTCAAGTGGATGACCTAAGGTTTATCGAACTCAGGGAAGTAGAGGTTGAAGATGGTCTCTCTCAAGCAACCCTGCAACTAAGATACAAGAAGTCTCTTGTGTCCCCAACACACCTAATACAACTAGGAGTTGTATAGGTGCACTAGTTCGGCGAAGAGATGGTAAAATATGGATGATAGGAGTGGCAAAGCAAAGTAATATAAATCTGTAATAAAAAGTGCAGCAAGCAAACAAGTGGTAAACGTGAGCACAATTGATATTGCAATGGTGGAAACAAGGCCTAGGCCTCATACTTTCACTAGTGGCAACTCCCAACAACATTAGCATAGTCTAATCACATGATATTTCCCATAAAACATGCAATGGAGACGCACCCGGAGGTCATTCCTTTGTGGTCAAGAGAGGACGAGAATTATGCAGGGCTACAAAAGCACACCTCAAAGTTCGTAGTTTTCAATCTATGGATTTCCCAATGTCACCGCGGCCATCCAAAAAGAGTACCACAATCACCACAACATATCTCAAGGATAGTCAAAGACAAGCACCAAGAGACTCTCAATCTTCAATCAACACACAAAAGAGGAAATCACCCATGAAAATATTCTTCTAATCCATGTCCAATAGACCGCTGTCACCTTGGTCTCGGGGATTATACTAGATAAAGACAAGTGAGTACATCAATCCAATACATAGAGGAAGGGGAAATATCATGGGATCACCCTAGATTAACATAGCCTATGATCACAACGAAGATCACATCATGGGAGAGAGAATTGACCACATAGCTACTGGTAGAAACCTCAGCCCCGAGGAGGAACTACTCCCGCATCATGGAGGGAGGAAGCAACATCGATGGAGATGAATCCGGGGGCACTTCCCCGTCCCGGCAGGATGCCGACACAGGAATTCTGGTCCTCCGAAACTTGGTGGCGATGGCGGCGAAGATCGGAATTGCTTCTGGAGAAAAAGGGTTCTGGAATCAGGGTTTCCGCGACGCGAGGAATATATATGCGAAGGGGGGCAACCAGAGGCGGAGAGGGGGCCCCAGGCGCCCCCCTGGCGCGGCCAGGGGTGGGGCCGCGCCAGGTGGCCGCCTGGGCCACCCCTGGCTCCCCTCTGGCCCCGCTTTGGTTTTTCTCGAAGCTTCCTGTACGCTGATTTTTCCTGTATTTTTCCCGGAATTTTTGGAGCACTTTTAATATGGGGGAAACCTGAAATAGAAAAACAGCAGAAAACAGGAACTGGCACTGTGGTGCACTGAGTTAATAGGTTAGTCCAAATATGATCAAAAGTGTATGGAAATGCATAAATATCATAGCAATATCACACAAAAGAGGCATGGAGCAAGCAGAAATTATAGATACGTTTTGGACGTATCAACATCCCCAAGCTTAATTCCTGCTCGTCCTCGAGTAGGTAAATGATAACAAGCATAATTTCTGTGGTGACATGCTACCAACCATATAAGAACTTTTAAGTAAAGCAATCAAAGCATGTAATTCAATTCAAGTCATAACAAGCAAGAGTCTATATTAGCATTGTAACAAGCAACATAAGAACATAAAGGTGCAAGAGCTCTCGCTATCCGTGACTCGAATGTCTCCAAATGGTGTTTGCGTGCAAGAAAGGGGATAGGGATATACGAGAGAATAAAACATAGTTTTTGTATTGTTGAGAACTTATTCTACTAAAGTTTCACACTTGGTCTTCTTTGGAATCTTATCTTGACTCATCCCCAGACCACCAGCCAGGTACAAGTCAAAATGATCCACTCCCTTTCGATATTTTGAGCACTCATGCAATGGATGAGCGTAAGCAAGAAAGTTGACACTTAGGATGGCAAAGAGAGAAAAATGATGAAGGGGGAAGACAAAAAAGGTGTGAAAGGATCACATCAATGAGGACAATCATAGGCGAGAGAAAGCCAAATGATAGATATGATGTGAGTAGTAGGGATTGCCATGCAACGGATGCACATATGAGCTAGGGTAAGCTCTCCAATGGAACTAGTGGGGGTGCATCCAACTTGCTTGCTCAAGAAGACCTAGAGCTCTTTGAGGAGGCTCATCATTGGAATATACAAGCCAAGTTCTATATTGTGAAGGTCCCCACATAGCTATATGCATGAATGATAATCTCTATGGAGTACAAGGTATAAGATGGAGTACGAGTGTGGATCTCTCAAAAGGAATAGTAGTGTGCCCCCTTCTCTCTTTTTATTTCTTTTCCTCTTTTTTTTCTCTTTTTTTTTATTTTTTTGTGGCCTCAATGGCTCTTTCTATTTAACTCTCATTTGTCCTCTTTGGGATCTTTTGATTTTGTCCTCTTTGGGATCTTTTCCTCACTTTAGGGGCAACACTCTATATATTACAAGAAGTATAGAAGATCTTTCACACTTTACAAAAGTACTCCACATAAAGAAAATGAAACTATCATGATGTATGCAAATGTATGCCTCTGCCGGTGTAGCAGGATATGCAATGATACTAGCGCGTCATGTAGCAATGATTAGGGCAAGGCCCAACTAGCATGCGGCTCATCGATCAAGCAAAAAGCATGTATGACATGAAGATCAAGTCATGAGAAGTTGGATGTTGCATGGCAATGTATCTCGGAAAGGCTATGAAAATGCCTTGATAGGTAGGTATGGTGGCTGTTTTGAGGAAGGATATAATGAGGCTTATGATGACAGAGCGTATCGTGCCAAGGATTTGGATGCACCGGCGAAGTATGCGCCAACTCTCGAGGTGAGAAAGGGCAATGCACGGTACCGAAGAGGCTAGAAAAATATGGCTAGGAGGAAGTGTCAACTTTCGAATACTCACATTAGTCCGAAGAACTCATGCACTTATTATCGGTAACTCTCAATCTAATTAGGAGGTTCACAAAGAGACAAGTACCCCGAGGAGGAGTGTATGGGGGTTTGGTTATCCTTGCGCATCCTCGACTCATGGTACGTGAGTGTACTCTAATATTCGATCCCTCCAAAGATTAGTGATCCATCTAGTAGCTAAAGTTCTCAACTATTTTGTAGGTTTTCGAAAATAAACACGGATTGCCCAAAATACGACATCTATCACTAATAGGCTAAAGCTCTTGACACCAAAAGTTCAGACATTACTCATGGCAATACCTCAAAACTATTGCAAGTTACTACTAAAATTAAATAGCAACCTCAATTACCTACTTTAAGTTAAGACACACAACTCAGTGCAACAGGCAAACTCTCTTAACAAGATAAACATGAAAACTCAAGAGAGTTCAGCAACCAACTAAACAAAAGCTCTTTAAAAAGAAAAGCAT
>LR738711.1:771542289-771559106 GCA_902687465.1 Secale cereale | reverse complement strand
AACAAGTGCAGCTTCAAAACCTTCAACATAAAGAGAGGGAACTTGATATTATTGAAATATCTATAAGCATATGTTCCCTTCTCATAATAATTTTCAGTGGGATCACGAATAAACTCAACAATATAGGCATCACATAAAGCATTGTTACCATGATCCACATGCAAAAAGGTACTCTTACTCTCCACATAAGCATAATCTTTCTCATTGGTAATAGTGGGAGTAGGACTATCATAAACAACTTGAACACTATAGATTAATTGTGTATTAGGAAGATGGTGTTCAACAAGGGAGTAATTCCCTCCATGATTATGACAAGTTTCATAAGGATAATTTCTCCTTATGTCATAGGTACCTTTATAATCACTATAGATTGGAGTTATAACATCATCATAGTAGAGAAGAGCATTATCATTGCTAGCAACTATATTTGTAAACATGTTGTCTTTATTCTTACTAGCAAAAGAATTATCAATTATCACATCACTCGTGGGTAAAGGATTTGCAATCCTATCATCCCCAAGCTTAGAGCTTTCCATATCATCACTTTCAGAGTTGGTACCAAAAAGATTTTCAAGATCATAAGTAGCATTATCATCATTTTCCCAATCACAATAAGTAACATGCATATCATAATCAAAATCATCTTCAATAGTACCTACGGACGTATCATCAAGATGATAATTAAGGCAATAAACTTCACCTTCTTCTTTAAACTTACAACCGTTAGGATAAAAGTTGATGGGAGGAATATGCTCAGGCCAGGTTGATACCCATTCTTCTTCCTTCTTGCTCCTCTTCCTCCTCCTCTTATTTTTCTTCTTCTTCACATTAGGAGGGAGTGGTTGGAGATGAAGCTTCTCCACATATCCTGGTTTATCATTAGAAACAATAGGGGAAACTTGGGAGAAACTCTCCTTTTCATTAGCAGAAATATAAGAGACATTTTTATACTTTGGTAAAGTTCCCTCCTTTCTAATCTTACTTATGCAATCATTTTTATGGCAATTAACAACACAATAGAGATGGCAATTTTGCAAAGTGTTTTTTATTCCTATGGCATTAACATCTAGCCAAGAAGTCTTTTCTAATAACTCTTCACACATCAAAAATAACATAAGCTCATCATAAAGATCAGGGGTGATCATGTTATCACATAACTGGTTAACAGTTATGTTTTGAAAGTGCATGCATTGAAAATTAAAGTGACCCTCTATACAGCAAAGTTCACAAGTAAAAGGATAAAGGTCACACAATTCTCTAGCAATTTCATTTAAATCTTTGACCCAAGTGATTGTTCTTTCATGCTTATGTTGCTTACAATACTTCTCTTCTTCAATCATAGGCCTTTCACAAGGTCTATCCACTCCACAAAAATTAACATGCTTATATAAAACTTCATTTTTAGGAATTGGATCATGCATGTTGCAATCATCATGAACAATTTCATTTTCTTTGCAAATCTCTTCAAAAGGTTCATGATGTTTGATCCAATCCTCCTTAGGCATATTAAGATGTGAAGCAAAAGATTTGAGGAAATCAACAAGGAGTTGAGAGTCAAGCCCAAACTTAGCACTAAACTTATTAAAACTTGTAGTTTCAACAAAGGACTTAATGCAATCATACTCATAAATTATACCTGACTCTTTACCTTTGTCGATCTCCCAATCTTCAATGTTGCGTTGAATTCTTTCAAGGAGTTCCCATTTAGCATCAATCTTTTCGTTTGTGAAAGAACCCATAGAGGAAGCATCGAGCAAATCTTTATCCTGTCGAGAGAGCCTCGCATAGAAATTAGTAATAATCATATCTTTGGGGAGCCCATGGTTAGGACATTTTAGCATTAACATTTTCAGTCTCCCCCAAGCTTGAGCTATGCTCTCTCCATCATGAGGATAGAAATTATAAACATAATTCCTATTCTCATGGACTTCATGAAGAGGATAAAACTTGGAGTAAAAGAGAGACTGGATCTCTTCCCAATCCAGCAGGTGAGAGTCATCTAGTAGCCTATACCATTCCAATGCTTTTCCTTTCAGTGACAAGGCAAATAATTTCCTCATGACTCCATCTCTTGTCAAACCTGAAATCTTAAACAACTCACAAAGTTCTGTAAGTTTCAACAAATGAATACTAGGATTGACTCTCCCATCATAACAATCATTCCTAATTATTTCAATTATCCCAAGTGGTATTTGGAACGGGATACATTCAGTAGGTGGAGGAGACTTCTCTACCACGGGTGTGGTAAAGCAGCCTTCCCCAAGCAGCGAACTAAGAGTGCGGTTTTCCATAAACATAACTAGTGAAACTAAAAACAAGAAACGAAAAGATTTAATTGCAAGATCTAAAGATATACCTTCAAACACTTACTTCCCCGGCAACGGCGCCAGAAATAGCTTGATGTCTACACACGCTTCTATTCTTGTAGACTATGTTGGGCCTCCAAGCGCAGAGGTTTGTAGGACAGCAGCAATTTCCCTCAAGTGGATGACCTAAGGTTTATCGAACTCAGGGAAGTAGAGGTTGAAGATGGTCTCTCTCAAGCAACCCTGCAACTAAGATACAAGAAGTCTCTTGTGTCCCCAACACACCTAATACAACTAGGAGTTGTATAGGTGCACTAGTTCGGCGAAGAGATGGTAAAATATGGATGATAGGAGTGGCAAAGCAAAGTAATATAAACCTGTAATAAAAAGTGCAGCAAGCAAACAAGTGGTAAACGTGAGCACAATTGATATTGCAATGGTGGAAACAAGGCCTAGGCTTCATACTTTCACTAGTGGCAACTCCCAACAACATTAGCATAGTCTAATCACATGATATTTCCCATAAAACATGTAATGGAGACGCACCCGGAGGTCATTCCTTTGTGGTCAAGAGAGGACGAGAATTATGTAGGGCTACAAAAGCACACCTCAAAGTTCGTAGTTCTCAATCTATGGATTTCCCAATGTCACTGCGGCCATCCAAAGAGAGTACCACAATCACCACAACATATCTCAAGGATAGTCAAAGACAAGCACCAAGAGACTCTCAATCTTCAATCAACACACAAAAGAGGAAATCACCCATGAAAATATTCTTCTAATACATGTCCAATAGACCGCTGTCACCTTGGTCTCGGGGATTATACTAGATAAAGACAAGTGAGTACATTAATCCAATACATAGAGGAAGGGGAAATATCATGGGATCACCCTAGATTAACATAGCCTTTGATCACAACGAAGATCACATCATGGGAGAGAGAATTGACCACATAGCTACTGGTAGAAACCTCAGCCCCGAGGAGGAACTACTCCCGCATCATGGAGGGAGGAAGCAATGTCGATGGAGATGAATCCGGGGGCACTTCCCCGTCCCGGCAGGATGCCGGCGCAGGAATTCTGGTCCTCCGAAACTTGGTGGCGATGGCGGCAGAGATCGGAATTGCTTCTGGAGAAAAAGGGTTCTGGAATCAGGGTTTCCGCGACGCGAGGAATATATATGCGAAGGGGGGCAACCAGAGGCGGAGAGGGGGCCCCAGGCGCCCCCCCTGGCGCGGCCAGGGGTGGGGCCGCGCCAGGTGGCCGCCTGGGCCACCCCTGGCCCCCCTCTGGCCCCGCTTTGGTTTTTCTCGAAGCTTCCTGTACGCTGATTTTTCCTATATTTTTCCCGGAATTTTTGGAGCACTTTTAATATGGGGGAAACCTGAAATAGAAAAACAGCAGAAAACAGGAACTGGCACTGTGGTGCACTGAGTTAATAGGTTAGTCCAAATATGATCAAAAGTGTATGGAAATGCATAAATATCATAGCAATATCACACAAAAGAGGCATGGAGCAAGCAGAAATTATAGATACGTTTTGGACGTATTAGTGGAAGAATTACCTTCCATGTTATGGAGCATCATTACAACACCCAACATGTCTACATGATACACACCCTTTTTCATGGTCTACGGAGCAGAGGCGGTTCTTCCCAGCGATATCCATCATGATTCGCCCCGAGTGGAGGCTTACGTAGAAGCAGACAATGAGACGACACGTCAGGATGCGTTGGATCGATTGGATGAAGAGCGATATCTTGCAGCGGCTTGTTCGGCGATTTACCAACAAGATTTGCGACGATATCACAGCCGGCGGGTCAAGACCAGAACTTTTCAAGAAGGCGACTTAGTTCTCTGGCTCATCCAAGATCAGATGGATATGCATAAACTGTCGCCACCTTGGGAAGGACCTTTTGTCATCAGCAAGAATCTGCACAACGGGTCATACTGTTTGATTGATATCCGAGAGCACAAGGACTCACGTACGTTAGAAGAGGAGACTAATCGGCCGTGGAATATTGCTCACCTCCGGCCCTACTATACTTAAGCCTCCGGCTCTCATGATGTAATCCGATGATGTAAATATCAATACAATATAATAAAGCCGGGATCCCCACCAATTCGGGGCCTCTGCCATTTTTTTTCAAAGTTGAGTCTCCATTATCATCATATATATTCTCTCAAGAAGCTTACTGCCCAAATCACAAGGATCATGAAAGAGTTGGATGCGTAGCACAGCTCCAACATAAGCTCTTGGTAAGAATAGTCAACAAGTATGTCACTTGGGGGCTTCCTGTTCAAACATAGGCGTATTCGACCAAAGAGAACACAATGTTACTACCCATCTGACCGGGTTATGTTCAAACATAGGCGTATTCGACCAAAAAGGACATAACCTGTGGGTCATCCTACCTGTACCCAGCTGCTTCAACTCCATCAGGTCATCCTGATTGACCCGACGAACTCTTGGCGACCAGTCTTAATGGCATATTCGACCAAGACCTGAGCTTGCTAAGGTTCAAACATCGTCTGTCACTGTGAGAGCATGGTGCTAAAGATAGTCAGGATAGATCCAGGCTCAAAATACCGCCTTCCTTGAAACTTGGATAACTCGGCCTATGATGCAAGATGCAACTCTGACCCCGCGTACTCTAGGCAAGTCTATCTTTAAACAAACAAATAAAGACCTGCACTTGTCTAGGTTCAAATGTCGATTGGGTACTGTGAGAGCCGGCTCATAGCACGCACGTATCTTCCAGTGGCCACCACGGCTAGTTTCATTGAAGAAGAACCTTTGGCTTGGCGGCCTGCAAAAGCCTCGAGTGTTTTGTTTGTTTTGCTTTCTATTTTCTCTTCATGTTTTTGAGAGTTTTTCGTGTTGAAGTTGTGTCCTTTGCAAGATCGGCTTAAAATTGTATCCCTTCATGGCTCATATTTGAAGCCTTTCCGGGTCTCTACAACCCAATCTACTGGAACGGCTCTCGGTCACCAGAGAATAAACAAACTCCATGGAATCATACCTTGACAGCGTCCTGAACGTATGGAGGTTAATTAAGCTAGCATTTCAAATTATATATTCAGGTATGGTTATGTTTATAACAAGTAAATCGGCCTTGGTTTTGGACGTTTGTCCCCAGTGGAATTGGTTGGATGCAGTGACCCGCCCGGGGGTAAACCGCCGGGGCACTTGTTTCTGTTTATGTGCAGGATGCAGTTTATATTGATCTACGCGTGCCAATATCATCACAAGGATAAGGATTTGAACATTTGAAGATTCGTAATATCATCAAAAGATAAGCAGTGTGCACGACAGCGGAACAGTTGGAACAGTAAACTGGCAGGACTAAGTGTTGCTATCCTATTACAAAAGGCTGTGAGCCAGACAAAGGTCCAAATATTTCTATCATAGTTGCATGATCCATCCAACGGACCATTCTCCTTGGTCTTGCTGTTTTAATAATTCCGGATCATCCGTCGCCAGTTCTATGTCCTTCGCTGTTTGAAAATTCTACGCCAACCAATCCAAGCCAGCCAGAGCTTCAAATTTAGCCGCCCCATCAATAAGGTCAGTGGGATCAATTTCACGGGCAAAGGTATGCTTACTAATTGGAGGAATCAGATCCATCACTTTATAAGAAGGAGTAGACATCTTCTGATTTTCCGCATCATAAGCCGGTTGATATTTTGACAAATCCGTTTCATTTGCAATTAAAGTGGCCAATGGCCGGATGTCTTTAACACAAGCAGCGAAGTCTTTATGGTCAAAAGTTGAGCCGTCTTCCTTCAAACTTGGATACCCAGTGGCTAGGTCGGACGTTTCCAGCTCTGGAAGCCATGATTTAGCCCGGCTCAAAGCCGTGACAGCGCCGGCTCTCGCAGATGATCGTCTGATTTCGTCCATCCTAGTAGGAAGAATGGAGAGTCTTTGTAAGACATCTACAAAGAATGTTGGCGCTTGGCTGGATGGCGAGATAACAGCCAGGGCACGCTGCGCACCAGTGTATAATTGTTCCATGAGAGTACAGACGACTTTCAGCTTCACAAGTGGATCCTTGCCAAGAATATTGCTTCTTTTACCTATATGACCATTAAGCTGATCAGTAACGAGTTAAGTTATCCCAAGATTTTACAAAGTTGAGTATGGCGGTTTACCAAAGATGTCCGTAGTCATTTCTGAGACACGATGTTTTAAGCCGGAAAGCTCCGTTGTCACCGCTTCAAGAGATGTTTCAGCTTTCTCAGCCCGTTGCACTAAGCCAGCCCTTTCTTTAGTCCATGCAGATTCTTCGGAGTTAAGTTTAGCCTTCAAATCATTCACGTCAGCCAAGCTAAATTGGAACTTGGATTCAGCTTTCTGAGTTTCAGATTGTCGGTGTATTTGGATCGACACCTATGGGATCACAAGAATCCCTACTACGGTTGCGGGGCGCGGGGTTGAGAGAAGAGCGGATCTAACAGTCAGGACATGGTTCCTTTACCCAGGTTCGGGCCGCAAAGATGCGTAAAACCCTACTCCTGCTTTGGTAGATTATATGTTTGTGTTCTTCAGCTAGTGAGGAGCTCCAAAAGAGTCGTGATGAGTTCTAAAAAGCGGAATCCTTCTCCTGGTCACCTCGGGCCTCCTTTTATAGGGAAAAGGGGTTGCCACAGTGCACACAGGAGGTGGAAAGGGCACAGTGATGCGAGGTTATCCCTCGCATTACAGGACAAGGCGCATTTAATGCGCTTAGCTTAGGTGTCCTCGCTTTATCGGGGACGAGGGGAGACGTCCATCTTGTCCGTCGCCGCTCCTCCTTGTGTTGACACGCGCCCTGGCCAGCGGTGCCTGGGGTGCCATGTAGGCAGGCAGGCAGCTGAGGTGGCGCAAAGGCGGGTCTCCACGAGGATCTGCAGGTTGCCACGCAGGTGCCTGCCTAGCTGGTTGGGTCGGCAGTTGCATGGGGCGGTGGAAGCGTAGTTGGCGCGGGCCTGATGGTGGGCCCGCGGATGCCCTTGGAAAGGGCCTTGCCGGGGGCCCCGACAAGGGTCTTGCTGTTGGAAATATGCCCTAGAGGCAATAATAAAAGGATTATTATTATATTTCCTTGTTCATGATAATTGTCTGTTATTCATGCTTGAATTGTATTGTACGGAAACAACGATACATGTGTGAATACATAGACCACAACGTGTCCCTGGTAAACCTCTAGTTACTAGCTCGTTGATCAACAGATGGTCATGGTTTCTTGACCATGGACATTGGATGTCATTGATAACGGGATCACATCATTAGGAGAATGATGTGATGGACAAGACCCAAACCTAAGCCTAGCACGAGATCGTGTAGTTCGTAATGCTTAAGCTTTTCCAGTGTCAAGTATCTGTTCCTTAGACCATGAGGTTGTGCAACTCCCGAATACCGTAGGAATACTTTGGGTGTGCCAAACGTCACAACGTAACTGGGTGACTATAAAGGTACGCAACGGGTATCTCTGAAAGTGTTTGTTGAGTTGGTACGAATCGAGACTGGGATTTGTCACTCCGTATGACGGAGAGGTATCTCTGGGCCCACTCGGTAAGACATCATCATCATGAGCTCAAAGTGACTAAGGAGTTAGTCACGGGATGATGGATTACGGAACGAGTAAAGAGACTTGCCATAACGAGATTGAACAAGGTATCGGTATACCGACGATCGAATCTCGGGCAAGTACCATACCGATAGACAAAAGGAATTACATACGGGATTAAGTGAATCCTTGACACAGTGGTTCATCCGATGAAGATCATCGAGGAACACGTGGGAACCAACATGGGTATCCAGATCCCGCTGCTGGTTATTGACCGGAGAGTCGTCTTGGTCATGTCTACGTGTCTTCCGAACCCGTAGGGTCTACACACTTAAGGTTCGGTGACGCTAGGGTTGTAGAGATATATGCACACGGAAACCCGAATGTTGTTCAGAGTCCCGGACGTCACAAGGAGTTCCCGAATGGTCCGGAGGTAAAGAATGATATATAGGAAGTCCAGTTTCGGCCATCGGGAGGGTTCTGGGGGTCACCGGTAGTGTACCGGGACCACCGGAAGGGTCCCGGGGGTCCACCGGGTGGGGCCACCCATCCCGGAGGGCCCCGTGGGCCGTAGGAGGAAGGGGACCAGCCCCTGGTGGGCTGGCGCACCACACATGGGCCACCCCCCATGCGCCTAGGGTTGAAACCCTAGGGGTGGGGGCGCCCCAAAGGCTTGGGGGGCAAGCCACCCCCTTGGCCGCCGCCCCCCCTAGGAGATTGTATCTCCTAGGGCCGGCGCCCCCTGGCCCCTATATATAGTGGGGGGGGGGAGAGAGGGCAGCCGCACCTCAGCCCCTGGCGCCTCTCCCCCCGTTACACCTCCAACTCCTCCCGCAGGGTCTCGGCGAAGCCCTGCAGCTTTTCCCGTTGCATCCACCACCACGCCGTCGTGCTGTTGGATCTCCATCAACCTCTCCTCTCCCCTTGCTGGATCAAGAAGGAGGAGGCGTCACTGTACCGTACGTGTGTTGAACGTGGAGGTGCCGTCCGTTCGGCGCTGGGATCATTGTTGACGAGGATCACGAAGAGTACGACTCCATCATCCACGTTCCTACGAACACTTCCGCTCGCGATCTACAAAGGGTATGTAGATGCACTCCTTTATGCTCGTTGCTAGATGACTCCTTAGATTGATCTTGGTGAAAGCGTAGATTTTTTTTTGAATTCTGCTACGTTCCCCAACAGTGGTATCAGAGCTAGGTCTTTGCGTAGCATCTTGCACGAGTAGAACACAAACAAGTTGTGGACGTTGATTTTGTTCATTTCTCTTGCCGCCACTAGTCCAATCTTGATTCGGCAGCATCGTGGGATGAAGCGGCCCGGACCGACCTTACACGTACGCTTACGTGAGACTGGTTCCACCGACTGACATGCACTAGTTGCATAAGGTGGCTGGCGGGTGTCTGTCTCTCCCACTTTAGTCGGATCGGATTCGATGAAAAGGGTCCTTATGAAGGGTAAATAGAAATTGACATATCACGTTGCGGTTTTGGCGTAGGTAAGAAACGTTCTTGCTAGAAACCTATAGAAGCCACGTAAAAACTTGCAACAACAATTAGAGGACGTCGAACTTGTTCTTGCAGCATGTGCTATGTGATGTGATATGGCCAAGAAGACGTGATGAATGATATATGTGATGTATGAGCTTGATCATGTTCTTGTAATAGGGAATCACGACTTGCATGTTGATGAAAATGACAACCGACAGGAGCCATAGGAGTTGTCTTATTTATTGTATGACCTGCGTGTCACTAAATAACGCCATGTAATTACTTTACTTTATTGCTAAACGTTAGCCATAGTGGTAGAAGTAATAGTTGGCGAGATGACTTCATGAAGACACGATGATGGAGATCATGAGGATGGAGATCATGGTGTCATGCCGGTGACAAAGATGATCATGGTGCCCCGAAGATGGAGATCAAAGGAACAAAATGATATTGGCCATATCATGTCACTCTATTTGATTGCATGTGATGTTTATCATGTTTATGCATCTTGTTTACTTAGATCGACGGTAGTAAATAAGATGATCTCTCAATAAAATTTCAAGAATTGTGTTCCCCCTAACTGTGCACCGTTGCTAAGGATTGTTGTTCCAAAGCACCACGTGATGATCGGGTGTGATAGGTTCTAACGTTCGCATACGACGGGTGTAAGCCAGATTTACACACGCAATACACTTAGGGTTCACTTGATGAGCCTAGCATGTACAGACATGGCCTCGGAACATGGAAGACCGAAAGGTCGAACATGAGTCGTATAGAAGATACGATCAACATGAAGATGTTCACCGTTGATGACTAGTCCGTCTCACGTGATGATCGGACACGGGCTAGTCGATTCGGATCATGTATCACTTCGATGACTAGAGAGATGTCAATCTGAGTGGGAGTTCATAAAATTTGATTAGATGAACTTAATTATCATGAACTTAGTCTAAAATCTTTACAATATGTCTTGTAGATCAAATGGCCCACGCTCAGGTTACCCTCAACTTCAACGCGTTCCTAGAGAAAACCAAGCTGAAAGACGATGGTAGCAACTATACGGATTGGGTCCGTAGCCTGAGGATTATCCTCATAGCTGCCAAGAGATCATATGTCCTTGAAGCACCGCTAGGTGATGCACCCGTTCTCCCAGCGACCCAAGACGTTATGAACGCCTGGCAGTCGCGTTGTGATGATTACTCCCTGGTTCAGTGCGGCATGCTTTACAGCTTAGAATCGGGGCTCCAAAAGCATTTTGAGCACCACAGAGCATATGAGATGTTCCAAGAGCTGAAAGTGGTTTTGCAAGCTCATGCCCGAGTCGAGAGATATGACGTCTCCGACGCATTCTACAGTCGTAAGATGGAGGAGAATAATTCTGTCAGCGAGCACATACTCAAGTTGTCTGGGTTGCACAACCGCTTGTCTCAGTTGGGAATGAATCTCCCAGACAAAGCGGTCGTTGATAGAATCCTTCAGTCGCTCCCACCTAGCTACAAGAGCTTCGTGTTAAACTTCAATATGCAAGGGATGGAGAGGTCCATTCCCGAGGTGTATTCAATGCTGAAATCAGCGGAGGTGGATATCAAGAAAGAACATCAAGTGTTGATGGTCAATAAAACCACTAAGTTCAAGAAAGTCAAGGGTAAGAAGAACTTCAAGAAGGGCGGCAAAGGAGTTGTCGCGCCCGGTAAGCCAGTTGCCGGGAAGAAGCCAAAGAATGGACCCAAGCCTGAAACTGAATGCTTTCATTGCAAGGGAACGAGACACTGGAAGCGGAACTGCCCCAAATACTTAGCAGATAAGGAGGCCGGCAACATCAAAGGTATATATGATATACATGTTATTGATGTGTACCTTACCAGCGCTCGTAGTAGCTCCTGGGTATTCGATACCGATGCAGTTGCTCACATTTGTAACTCAAAGCAGGAGCTGTGGAATAAGCAGAGACTGGCGAAGGACGAGGTGACGATGCGCGTCGGGAATCGTTCGAAGGTCGATGTGATCGCCGTCGGCACGCTGCCTCTACATCTACCCTTGGGATTAGGTTTAAACCTTAATAATTGTTATTTAGCACCAGCTTTGAGCATGAACATTGTATCTGGATCTCGTTTGATGCGAGATGGCTACTCATTTAAATCCGAGAATAATGGTTGTTCTATTTATTTGAGAGATATGTTTTATGGTCATGCCCCGCTGGTCAATGGTTTATTTTTGATGAATCTCGAACGTGATGATACACATATTCATAGTGTGAATGCCAAAAGATGTAAAGTTGATAATGATAGTCCCACATACTTGTGGCATTGCCGCCTTGGTCACATTGGTGTGAAGCGTATGAAGAAGCTCCATGCAGATGGGCTTCTAGAGTCTCTTGATTATGAATCATTTGACACGTGCGAACCATGCCTTTTGGGCAAGATGACCAAGACTCTGTTCTTCGGAACAATGGAGTGAGCAACCAACTTATTGGAAATCATACATACCGATGTGTGCGGTCCAATGAGTGTTGAAGCTCGCGGAGGCTGTCGTTATGTTCTCACCCTCACAGATAACTTGAGTAGATATGGGTATGTCTACTTGATGAAGCACAAGTCTGAGACCTTTGAAAAGTTCAAGGAATTTCAGAATGAGGTTGAGTGTCAACGTGACAGAAAAATAAAGTTCTTGCGATCGGATCGTGGGGGTGAATATTTAAGTCATGAATTTGGCATGCACCTAAGGAACTATGGAATTGTTTCACAATTGACACCGCCCGGAACACCTCAGCGTAATGGTGTGTCCGAACATCAAAATCGTACTCTGTTGGACATGGTGCGATCTATGATGTCTCTCACCGACTTACCGCTATCTTTTTGGGGATTTGCTCTAGAGACTACCGCATTCACTTTAAATAGGGCTCCGTCAAAATCCGTTGAGACGACACCATATGAACTTTGGTTTGGCAAGAAACCTAAGCTGTCGTTTATGAAAGTTTGGGGTTGCGATGCTTATGTCAAGAAACTTCAACCTGAAAAGCTCGCACCCAAATCGGAAAAATGCGTCTTCATAGGATACCCAAAGGAAACTATTGGGTACACCTTCTACCTCAGATCCGAAGGCAAGGTCTTCGTTGCCAAGAATGGATCCTTTCTGGAGAAAGAGTTTCTCTCGAAAGAAGTGAGTGGTAGGAAAGTAGAACTTGATGAGGTGACAGTCACCCCTCCCGAACCGGAAAGTAGCGCAGCGCAGGAAATTGTTCCTGAGGTGCCTGCACCGACAGGGGAGGAACTCAATGATGATGATCATGAAGATACAAATCAAGTTACTTCTGAACTTCGAAGGTCCACAAGGACACGTTCCGCACCAGAGTGGTACGGCAACCCTGTCATGGAAATCATGTTATTAGACAACGGTGAACCTTCGAACTATGAAGAAGCGATGGCGGGCCCGGATTCCAACAAATGGCTTGAAGCCATGAAATCCGAGATAGGATCCATGTATGAAAACAAAGTATGGACTTTGGTAGACTTGCCCGATGATCGGCACTCCATAGAAAATAAATGGATATTCAAGAAGAAGACACACGCGGATGGTAATGTGACCATCTATAAGGCTCGGCTTGTCGCTAAGGGTTATCGAGAAGTTCAAGGGATTGACTATGACGAGACTTTCTCTCCCTTAGCGATGCTAAAGTCCGTCCGAATCATGTTAGCAATTGCCGCATTATATGATTATGAGATATGGCAAATGGACGTCAAAACGACATTCCTTAATGGCTTCCTCAAGGAAGAGCTGTATATGATGCAGCCAGAAGGTTTTGTCGATCCAGAGAATGCTGACAAGGTATGCAAGCTCCAGCGCTCGATCTACGAGCTGGTGCAAGCATCTCGGAGTTGGAATATTCGCTTTAATGATGTGATCAAAGCGTTTGGCTTTATACAGACTTGGGGAGATGCCTGTATTTACAAGAAAGTGAGTGGGAGCTCTGTAGCATTCTCATATTATATGTGGATGACATACTGCTGATGGGAAATGATATAGAATTCTTGGAGAGCATAAAGGCCTACTTGAATAAGAATTTTTCAATGAAGGACCTTGGAGAAGCTGCTTATATATTAGGCATCAAGATCTATAGAGATAGATCGAGACGTCTCATTGGTCTTTCACAAAGCACATACCTTGACAAGATATTGAAGAAGTTCAATATGGATCAGTCCAAGAAGGGGTTCTTGCCTGTTTTACAAGGTATGAGATTGAGCACGGCTCAGTCCCCGACCACGGCAGAAGATAGAGAAAAGATGAGTGTCATCCCTTATGCCTCAGCCATAGGTTCTATCATGTATGCCATGCTGTGTACCAGACCTGATGTGAACCTTGCCATAAGTTTGGTAGGGAGGTACCAAAGTGATCCCGGCATGGAACACTGGACAGCGGTCAAGAACATCCTGAAGTACCTGAAAAGGACTAAGGATATGTTTCTCGTTTATGGAGGTAACGAAGAGCTCGTCGTAAAAGGTTACGTCAATGCTAGCTTCGACACAGATCTGGATGACTCCAAGTCACAAACCGGATACGTGTATATTTTGAATGGAGGAGCAGTGAGCTAGTGCAGTTGCAAGCAGAGCATCGTGGCGCATTCTACATGTGAAGCGGAGTACATAGCTGCTTGCGAAGCAGCCCAGGAAGGAGTCTGGATGAAGGAGTTCATCACCGACCTAGGAGTCATTCCAAGCGCGTCAAGCCCGATGACTCTCTTCTGTGACAATACTGGAGCTATTGCCATTGCCAAGGAGCCCAGGTTTCAAAAGAAGACCAAGCACATCAAGCACCGTTTCAACTCCACCCGGAATTCGAGATGGAGACATAGATATTTGTAAAGTGCATACAGATCTGAATGTCGCAGATCCGTTGACTAAACCTCTTCCACGGGCAAAACATGATAAACACTAGAACTCTATGGGTGTTCGATTCATCACAATGTAACTAGATTATTGACTATAGTGAAAGTGGGAGACTGTTGGAAATATGCCCTAGAGGCAATAATAAAAGGATTATTATTATATTTCCTTGTTCATGATAATTGTCTGTTATTCATGCTTGAATTGTATTGTACGGAAACAACGATACATGTGTGAATACATAGACCACAACGTGTCCCTGGTAAGCCTCTAGTTACTAGCTCGTTGATCAACAGATGGTCACGGTTTCCTGACCATGGACATTGGATGTCATTGATAACGGGATCACATCATTAGGAGAATGATGTGATGGACAAGACCCAAACCTAAGCCTAGCATGAGATCGTGTAGTTCGTAATGCTTAAGCTTTTCTAGTGTCAAGTATCTGTTCCTTAGACCATGAGGTTGTGCAACTCCCGGATACCGTAGGAATACTTTGGGTGTGCCAAACGTCACAACGTAACTGAGTGACTATAAAGGTACGCAACGGGTATCTCCGAAAGTGTTTGTTGAGTTGGTACGAATCGAGACTGGGATTTGTCACTCCGTATGACAGAGAGTTATCTCTGGGCCCACTCTGTAAGACATCATCATCATGAGGTCAAAGTGACTAAGGAGTTAGTCACGGGATGATGGATTACGGAACGAGTAAAGAGACTTGCCATAACGAGATTGAACAAGGTATCGGTATACCGACGATCGAATCTCGGGCAAGTACCATACCGATAGACAAAAGGAATTACATACAGGATTAAGTGAATCCTTGACACAGTGGTTCATCCGATGAAGATCATCGAGGAACACGTGGGAACCAACATGGGTATCCAGATCCCACTGCTGGTTATTGACCGGAGAGTCGTCTTGGTCATGTCTACGTGTCTCCCGAACCCGTAGGGTCTACACACTTAAGGTTCGGTGATGCTTGGGTTGTAGAGAGATATGCACACGGAAACCCGAAGTTGTGCGGAGTCTCGGATGAGATCCCGGACGTCACGAGGAGTTCCGGAATGGTCCGGAGGTAAAGAATGATATATAGGAAGTCCAGTTTCGGCCATCGGGAGAGTTCCGGGGGTCACCGGTAGTGTACCGGGACCACCGAAAGGGTCCCGGGGGTCCGCCGGGTGGGGCCACCCATCCCGGAGGGCCCCATGGGCCGTAGGGGTAAGGGGACCAGCCCCTGGTGGGCTGGCGCACCACACATGGGCCACTCCCAATGCGCCTATTGTTGAAACCCTAGGGGTGGGGGCGCCCCATAGGCTTGGGGGGCAAGCCACCCCCCTTGGCCGCCGCCCCCCTAGGAGATTGGATCTCCTAGGGCCGGCGCCCCCCTGGCCCCCTATATATAGTGGGGGGGGGAGAGGGCAGCCGCACCTCAGCCCCTGGCGCCTCTCCCCCCCGTTACACCTCCAACTCCTCCCGCAGGTTCTCGGCGAAGCCCTGCAGCTTTTCCCGTTGCATCCACCACCACGCCTTCGTGCTGTTGGATCTCCATCAACCTCTCCTCCCCCCTTGCTGGATCAAGAAGGAGGAGACGTGTCTGTACCGTATTTGTGTTGAACGCGGAGGTGCCGTCCGTTCGGCGCTGGGATCATTGGTGGCGAGGATCACGAAGAGTACGACTCCATCATCCACGTTCCTACGAACGCTTCCGCTCGCGATCTACAAAGGGTATGTAGATGCACTCCTTTATGCTCGTTGCTAGATGAATCCTTAGATTGATCTTGGTGAAAGCATAGAATTTTTTTGAATTCTGCTACATTCCCCAATACTTGCCACGGTGCCTACTGTCATCCCCGGCAAGGTGCTTGCCGGAGGCCTTGTGGTCCTCCCTGGCTGGGATCCCGCCAAGGGTCGTCGTCTTCTTAGCTTGTATCTGATCTTGGATGTCTTCACAAAGATCTGCATGCCACCACGGGGATATCTCCCGAATCCTTGCCCCATGGGGGCAGTGGACTCAAGGGTGATTCGCTCCGTCGGCGCGGGACGAGCTGCCGCGGCAAGGGTCTTGCCGGGGCTGCCAGAGCCGGCCCCGGCAAGGATCTTGCGAGGGCTACTGAAACTGGCTCCCGACAAGGAGCTTGCCGGGGGAAGCCGCTTCGTCCCTTTGCTCTTTGTGGTCTTGTTCTTGGCGTTGCTCCATTCTCCATCGAGCTTCGGTCTTACCCCGACTCACCTCCCTTGCCATGCTTGGTGTGGTGGTGCCCGTGGGTCGGACTGCCCGTGCACAGTCATAGGGGTACAAAAAGTGTACCCCTCTTTTTGTACACCGACAGGAGCCCCCGGGCCTGGGCCACACATAAGCGTGACACGTTGTTGGGACAGGCCAGAACGGTGCGCGGGCAGGCGGGGCGGTTTTCAACATGGTAAAAATTTCCGCGCGCTGTGCCTCCCATGACCAGCGCGCACGGCGCGGGGTGGAAGGGCGTGCGTGACGTGGGCGGTATGCGTGGGGCGGTTTCCGCAGGCATGCGTCATGTCGCAGTAAATGCGAAAGGGGGGCGGCTTCGTGCCTTCCCCGTAAACGGGGGG
>LR738711.1:771453594-771542201 GCA_902687465.1 Secale cereale | reverse complement strand
GGGGGGGGGGAGGCGTGGAGGCGTGACCCATTTACTGAACGGGGCCGAGGTGCGGTCGTCAAGGCGTCCACTCCCCACGATCACGGGGTGGGGAGAGGTCGCCTCACCCGTCCCCTCGGTTCTACACGTCTGCCACGTGCCCTTCATGCACTTGAGGTGGCGAACGGTGGAGGCAGGGAAACGAGCCGTCGCTGGTTGGGGCAGTGGGTCGGTCCCGGCTCCCTCGCCTTCTGCGTCTTGATTGGCCGAGCGGGGCGGTCGAGCCCCCAGCCCCGCCCCTTTATAAAGAGCGGGAGGGAAGGGACGGCGCCCTGCACTCCTCCATCTTCTTTCTCTTTCTCCTTCTGCTTCTGCTCCTCTCTTGTGTTCGCCATGAAGAGAGGAAATCCCGGCTCTTCAACGGTGGCGGCGAGGGTCGCTGCTCGACAACGCGTCCCTCCTTCTCCTACACCTGCAGTGGCCGAACCAGCCATGAGGGGAAGAGGGAGGGGGTGAGGCCGTGGGCGAGGCCGGGGCGCTCGGGGAAGAGGAGGACGAGGCAGCCCACCGGCCTCGCCCCCACCGGCAGCTCCTCCTCCAATGGAAGGTCATATTGGGGATGACCCTTGTGAGTTCTTCGTTAGAATGCGGGGGGAGCCGCGCCATCGTCTTCGTCTCCCGACTCCATTTGCGCGGGAGATGGAGGTGGATCCGCCGGAGTCGCTGCGGCTGCACATGAGGGGCTGCGGGATCAGTGGCACGCGGGTCCGCGTCGACTTCCGTGCCCCTCATGTGATGTATCTTCGTCAAGGATGGAAGACGTTCGCTTGTATCCACAACCTGACGGATGGGCTCACCCACCATTTCAAGTTGATGGAGGATGGCCATCTCTCCGTCAAGGTCTTCGGGCACCTCGGGACTCGTGCGAGGTGCTGCGTGGAGAGCTCCTCCGATGACGAAGACTCCTCCTCGAATGAGGGTGACGAGGAGCACAGCGGCAGCAATGACGAGGGCGGTGGACGGCAGGATGATGGGTCCGACTAGGTGTCGGGCGCCGCTCCTGGTGGCACCGGCGACCCCATCATCCGCGTCGCCGGCTCCTTGAACTTCTCGGGGCCGTCTCCTTGGCGGCTGGCGTAGGGAGGCTGCGAAAGAGGAGAGGAAGAAGGTGGGCGGCAAGGTCGTCATGTCGGAGTACGCGGGTACCGACGCCTTCGACGCGTACTGACGTCCTGCCGCCTCGTCTTCGAGCTCTGCCTCCGGCGCCGTCATCACCATCCAGCCCTTGGGCGGCCACCGAGATGTCCTCTTGGTGTCTTCTGCCACCCGTAGCTCGCCTAGGCGCCCCTTTTGCCCTTCTCGCCTCCTTGACCTACCTCCTGAGGAGAGGGACAAGAAAGGCATTATGGGCATCTTATCTCTTTTTAGTTTGTAAGCCTTCGGGCATCTGTTAACTTTAAAACTTGTAATCTCCTTGTTCATGTTTTTCATTCCCTATGGACTGTATCTGAACGGAATGTTTTTAATGAAAAAGGAATGTTTGCCGGGTCATTTGTTCGCAGGTAAAACCCACAACAGGGAATAAATCCCTGATATCTCTAAGATAAACATTTTCTCGCCCGACAACAGGCCCTGCCGTTTCCCTACTTCGCTCGACCTTTCTCACGCATTTGGCGGAGGCAGGGATGAAGTGGGCTCAGGCTCCTCGTTTCATCCTTTTGCTGCTGCGACTAGGACCAAACTTAGTCCCAGGAACGAGCCCTAGGGCCTAGAGTTATGGGAGCATGGCAGCTTAAGGAAAAGAACGAGGTTTCACATACCTCAGTCCATAATGGAATGCATGATAAGGGATAAATAACTTATCTGAACCTGCAGCCCCCGGCAACCCTGGTTTGCCGTGGGCGAATCTTTTGTAATGCCCAGGATGGGACTATACCTCCTACGTGTCGAGGCACGACTTAAAGGTATAAGCCCATTCTAGAATGATCTCAAATTCGGTATCTTTGCACATCTCATGTAAAAATAGGGATGAAATTGTAAAAGAGATAGTTGGCTTACACTCGCCACATCACACAATACATTACATAGCAAAACATCATCCAAAGAACATCACAACCCGACTACGGCTGAAGATCCAAATGAAAGGTACCAAATACATAAAGCCACAGGTTCGAATCGCCCCTAGTATAAACCACTACTGATCATCGAGATAGCGCACATAGTAACGGCTACGTTCTTCATCATACTCCCAGTACAACTCTGTGCCGTCACCTGAGTAGTTCACCATGGTACCTGCATCTGGTGTGGTGTAGAATCTGTGAGCCACGGAGGACTCAGCAATCCCATTCCCGGGTAGCAAAACTATCTAAGCCTTGGGTGTGGAACAAGGCCGAAGAAAGGTAAAAGGTTGCAGCTGCACTAGCACTAGCTTACGTGTTTAGAGCGAGAAGAGAACTGCCACGAGCGACGAGGTGATCACGAAGTGATCCTATCTAAGCACGTCAAACATAACCCCACCGTGTTCACTTCCCGAACCCCTTTCGGAAAATGACCGTCACGGTTACTCACGCTGGTAGTGTGTTCTGAACATGGTGTCGAGTTTTCTACAACCGGATATCAACAAATTCCCATCTGCCACATAACCGCGGGCAAGGCTTTCGAAAGTTCAAACCCTGCAGGGGTGTTCCAACTTGGCCCATTACAAGCCCACGATCCACAGAGTCGCAACTCCAAGGTGGGAAGGCCCGAGTATCCTCGGAATCCCGTGCTCAAGATATACCGACATAGGTAAAACTAATCCAGCAAGACCTCCCGGCGTGCCGACACCCTGACAATAGCCGCGCGTATCTAGTATCAGGCCACGACCGGATGAGACATCCTACAGGTGAATACCAAATACCTCGGGTTTCCCCAAGGCGGCCCCGCAGTCTGCTCAGTTCGGACCAACACTCATGTGGAGCACTGGCCCGGGGGTTGATTAATAAAAGGGGATAGCTAGTCCCTATGCAAGTTTTAGTTATTAAGCAAATGGAGTACCAATGTTGGGCCTTTCTGGAAAAGGTTTAGCGCTAAGAGGGTTATCGAGGGGGTCCCATAACCCCAACCATGTGAGGAACGCAAAATCAAGGAACATAACACCGGTTTATACGGTTCCTAGGGCGACATGAGTGGAACAAATCACCGAGCAAGAGGCTCAGCCTTCCATGATTTAGTTTAAGAGTTTATATAGTGTGATATCCCAACAAACTTCAACATGCAGCAAGAATCTTCAAATCTTCTCCTGCAACTAGCAATGCTATAAGAGGGGCTGAGCGAAGCCTACGTAGCCAAGCAAAGGTTTGCATAGGTTGGTTGGTTAAACAGATTCATGGTTACAATAGGAGGCTGACAAACAAACATGGGCATCGAGGCAATAAGCTAAAGAGCGAGACTTCTAGCAATAGGCAAAGATAGTAATGATATCTGGGTCAGGTCATCTTGCCTGTCGAGTCGTCGATGGGATCGTAAGATGGCTCCTCGTTCTCAACCTCGGTAGTAACCTCGTTCTCGTACTCGGTCTCGGCTTCCGGCTCTACTCAACACAAGAACACACGAGGCACGAAATCAAACAAGGTGCAATGCGCAAACTACAGGATGCATGTATGATGCACTTAGGAAGCACTGCAGATGCACTTAGGATGCACAACATGACAACACAGGAAGCACAGAGAAACAACACAAGAAACATGACAATATGCTCAAGCAAGTAGGATGCAAGACAAGTCTATTTAGGATTCAAAACATGGCAAGGTAGGAAGCACAGAGAAACAACATAAGAACAACAAGTTTAAATGAGGCCGGAAACTACTTAGGACAAATCCGGTAAGTCCTCATATGCATAGTTTGAAATTAGTCCAGATCTGAACAAACCTTAAGTTAAAGTTGTTAAACAGCAAGTTAACATGCACCATGATGATCTACATGAAATTCTAGTCAAGTTTCATATAAAGTTTGTTTAAAACGGAGCTACGGTCTAGAAGATATGATCAAAACAAGATAAGCATGGCAACGGTGCAAGAATGCACCCAAACATCAAGCAAACATACTCCAAACATGTTAACAAGATGATATTATGAATCTACATGCAAAATCACACAAGTTTCATATATGACTTGCTCAAAACGGAGCAACAGACTAAAAGATACACCCGAAACAAGAAACAATGCAAAGCTGAAATTAACAGCCACATAGCAACTTTGGAGCAAGAAATATATACTCTACAACACTCAAACATGGTGACAAGAAGCATGGACATGAAGTAGACATATCCTACAGCAAACAACTCCATTGGAGCATCTCCATAGGAGGCATTGATCAATAGCAGCAAGCTACAACATTTTGATCATGACAATAAAAACCTGACAGTAATATTTTATAGCAACTTGGGAGCAAGGATTAAATATGCTAGAGCAACCCGAATGAGTATGTGAGGGCATGGATGGATAGACAACAACATATACAACAAGGAATGATCAAAGGCCACCCCAAAACTAACATGGATTTGCCTAGGACAACAAGCAAACATAGCATCAGGATATTACAGATTCCAGACTTAGTGAAATTTCACTAAGTGTTAAAACAGTAACATTATCATGGCATGTTTGCGAGCATGTTTAAGTCACCTCAAAGCATATCATGGCAAAATGTTTGCACCACTGGAAAGATCACATGATGGAGAATCTAAAACATATGAGCATGTGACATGGGGACAAACACATCAATAGTAACGAGCTCCTCAACTAGGCATCTCGTAACAAGTTACAAAACCTAACAGCCACGTGCACTTTTGCAACAGAGATAAACATGGCAATATGAACTCTAACATTCATGCTATAGCAACCAACATGTACATCATCTCATGATGAACATTTTGACATATCATTTGCTTCATTTGGATAAACATGCACCAAGTTATCACATCTCAAACATGGCATGAAAATAACCAGTAGCAGCAGATTATAACATGTAGCACTCTTGTCATGAAGATTAAGACATCTAGATGGCCTCAAACAAGCACGACACAATGGAACAAAACATAGAGCACTTCACCACGATCATTTTTATATATCATATGCACAAAACGGACAAGCACAGTAAAAGTTATTGCCATCACAAGAATGCATCAGACAAAAAAAATCAACAAAGACTTGGGGAAAACGGGGTCAACCTCACTGGTCAACGGGTGGACGGGCCGGGTCAAACGGGTGCGGGTCGCGGATCGGGCCGGGCGCGGGAGCGGGCGAAACGGGCGCGACCCGTTAGGGTTCGGACCCGGGCGCTCTGGATCGGGATCCCGCGCGGCCTCGACGACGGGCTGGTTTGGCGGCGGCCGGCGGCAGCTCCGGCCGGCGAGGGTTGGAGGAGGCCGGGGCTCGGGCCGTCGGCGTGGCTCGGAGCTCTTGAGCTCGGGGCGGCGGTGTTCCTTGAGGCTCGGCGGCGCGACGCTCTGTTGGCGAAGCGGAGGCGACCAGCGGGGACCGGCGCCGGCGGGCGGCGATGCGCGGTGGCCCTCCAGCGGCCGGTGGCGCGGAGCCGCGACGGGGAACGGCGGCGCTGCGGAGGAGGACGCGCGGGGGCGGATGGGCCCGGAGGCGGCGGCGGCGGGCCCGCGTCGAGCCGCGCGGGCCGGCGGGGTGGAACGGCGGCGGAGGCCATGTGGCACGTCCCGATAGGTGCAGTGGCGGAGGCGGACGCGTCCGGCTCGGTCCGGACGTGTTCGGCGGCGGAGGAGGGCTAGATCTAGGGTTTTTTGGACGAAAAATGGAAGGGGGGGACGTTTTTATAGGCACAAGGAGTTAGCAGACTCCAAATGGGGAGCGGTTTTCGGCCACGCGATCACAATTCGACGACCGAGATGATGGGAAGGGTTGTGCTGGGTTGGTGGGCTGTTGTGGAGGGGGTCTTGGGCCTCAAAGAAGGGGTTCTTTTAGCCCACTAGGTTAACCGTTGGAGTACCAAACGAACTCCAAACGCGACGAAACTTGATAGGCGGCCTACACGTACCAAAAAAACATCGCACGACAAGTCTCACGCCATTCCGGAAACGTTACACGGCCACACACGAAAGAAGGACTCGGGGATGCCACGGGCACGTGTGAGAGCGTCGAAACTCGAAACGGACAACGGGAAGAGACGAGTAGGGACCGGATGCAAATGACAACACAAATGCAATGCAATGCACATGACAACATGACATGGATGAAATGCACACACGCACACGACAAAACGAGAAACCCGAAAAGAAAGAAGAACCCGGAAGGAAATGATGAAGCCAAAGTTTATATATATTGCCATATAGGGAAAGTGTTACATCCGGGGCATTACATCTTTGCCCTTGTAGCCCCCGGCAACACTGGCCCACCGGGGCCTAGGTGCTGGTTTGTTCTTCTTTCTTTTCCCCAAGTGGCTTCGGCAAGGATGTCTGCGCGTCCTATGAACCAAAGAAGATAGAAGAAAGACAAAGACTCGACCTCTAAGCAAGGGGTTAGCCTCCGCTAAGCACTATCAACCCTAACCAAGGAGGAGACTCGACTCAGCATGCATGCTATAACTTAGGGTGCCAGCGCTTCATTTATTTATGCTCAGGGTCTGCGCCTGGCTTTGCACAAAGGGTTACATGCCTTGCCGGCAAGGCTTGTACAAAAGGGTGGCTTGCCAGGGGGCCCGGCAGGCCGCGCCTTATGGGTAAAACTTGCGAAGATGCTCAATGTTCCAGGAATTGCTCACTGGAATGACATTTTCGGTCTCCAGGCGGATTGCGCCGGGCCTGGTGACTCGTATTACCCGATAAGGGCCTTCCCAGTAGGCGTCAACTTGTTTGTATTCCTGGTCGATTGAACGCGCCGGAGAACAAGGTTGCCTTCCTCAAAGCTTCGGGCACGGACCTTGCGGCTATGGTAGCGGCGCAAGGCTTGCTGGTAGCGTGCTGCTCTTACAGCCGCCCGAAGACGATCTTCCTCAAGGAGCATTGCGTCCTCGTGCCGCAGTTGCTCTTGCTCAAGCTCATCATAAGCGAGCACTCGAGGTGACCCGTATATGAGTTCAGTGGGGAGAACTGCTTCTGCCCCGTATATCAGGGCAAAGGGCGTCTGGCCGGTGGCTCGATTTGGCATCGTTCTGATCGACCAAAGAACCGCCGGCAACTCATCAATCCAGCGCCTCTCGCTCTTGTGTAGCCTGTCAAAGGTCTTTGTCCTTAATCCTCGCAACACTTCAGCCTTTGCCCTCTCAGCTTGACCATTGCTCCGGGGGTGAGCAACGGAAGCGAAACAGACTTTGCTGCCGAGGTCTTGGGTATATTGCATGAATGTGCAGCTTGTGAACTGCGTGCCGTTGTCGGTGATGATCCTATTGGGTACACCAGAACGGTACACCAGTCCCTTGAAGAACTTGACGGCCGACTGAGATGTGACCTTCCTTACTGCCTCCACTTCTGGCCACTTTGTGAACTTGTCGATTGCAACGTACAAGTACTCAAAGCCCCCGACAGCGCGGGGAAAAGGGCCCAGGATGTCGAGCCCCCAGACCGAGAAGGGCCAGGAGAGAGGAATGGTTTGAAGGGCTTGAGCTGGTTGATGAAGTTTCTTTGAATGGAACTGGCATGCTTCACACCTGGTGACCAGTGTCGTCACATCCTGGAGGGCAGTGGGCCAGAAGAAGCCTTGCCGGAATGCCTTGCCGGCAAGGGCTCTTGACCCTATGTGGGATCCACATATACCTCCATGTATCTCCGCCAACAGCTCCAGTCCTTCCTCGCGAGGGATGCACTTCAATTTCACGCCGTTCGGTCTCTTTCTGTACAGGACGTTATCGACGAACTGGTACATAGCAGACCGACGGACTACTTTCTCCGCTTCTTCCTGCTCCTCAGGAAGCTCCCCAGTCTGGAGGAAACGGACGGTATGCTGAGCCCATGCTGGAGCCTGGGCCTCGACGGCGAGGACCAAAGGCATTTCCTCCGCCAAAGGAGCGGTTGTCTCGATAGCAAGAGCTTGACGCTCCGCCGGAGCTAGCCGTCCTGTGGCGGGCTCGGTGTCTCCGACAACATCCTTGCCGGCGGTTCCGGGGAGCTCGGCGGGAAAGTACTTGCCGGGCCCTGATTTCCTTCTCTTGTTCTACTCTGTTGATGGATCAACGGATGGCTCAGAAAGCTGAAGCACAAAGGTACCTGGTTCCACAGGTAGCTTGAGGGCAGCGCGCTTTGACAGGTAATCGGCGATGTCATTCTCCGCTTGGGGAACGTGCTCCGCCTGTATACCATCAAAGCGCTCTTCCAACTTCCTCACTTCATCGACGTAGGCCTTCATCAACGGGCTCTGGTAATCCTTGTTGACTTGTTTGACGACAAGCTGCGAGTCGCCCCTGACAATGAGCTTCTTGATTCCGAGGTCTGCCGCGATCCTAAGACCGGCAAGCAGCCCCTCGTACTCATCAGTGTTGTTCATTGATACCTCCCTGGGGAAGTGCATCTGGACCAGGTACTTGAGGTGCTCTCCAGTGGGCGCGACCAGCAGTACGCCAGCCCTGGCGCCCTGCAAGGAGAAAGCTCCATCAAAGTACATGATCCAGTTGCAACTCGCCTCTTTGCCGGGGAGAGCAATTTCCTGGACTTCTTCATCAGGCGTTGCGGTCCATTCTACGACGAACTCTGCCAGGACTCGGCTCTGAATCGTCGAGGTACTTTCAAACTTGAGGCCAAAGCTAGACAGCTCCAGTGCCATTGTAGCGACAGTTGCTGCAACCGCTTGCTGGTACAATTGGTCAGTGCAAATCAGCGCATCTTTCTTATCGGAGGGGATGGTGATGATCGTCACAGGCCCTGGCATCTTCAGGGTGTTGTAGGCGTAGTGTGATGCTGCCATGAACTTGGCCAGTGCTGGGCGGCCAAGGATCCCGTTGTAAGGCAGGGGGATCTTGGCAATATCGAACACGATCCTCTTTGTCCTGTAGTTCAGATCACTTCCAAAAGTCACGAGCAGCGTGACTTTCCCCTTCAGTTGACTTCTCCCTGGGTTGACCCCCTGAAACGTGCCCGTTTCTTCGAGGTCTCCATCAGGAACTTGCAGCTTCTCGATCACGGTGGGCGAAAGTAGGTTCAGACCGGCCCCGCCATCGACTAGCATCTTTGTCACCTTGAGGTTGCGTATTGTCGGTGAAACCAACAATGGCAAGCACCCGACCGCAGTAGTGCAATCAGGGTGATCCTCGGTGTCAAAGATGATAGGTGTGCTGGACCATTTTAGCGGCTTTTGGGCACCGGACGATGGCTACGCCGCAATAATCTCACGCGCCCACTGTTTAAGTTGGCGGTGAGAAGTATGCAGCGAGGCGCCACCATCGACGCACATGGCGTCCGTAGCCTTCTGAAATTCTTGGTTGCCGGACTCATCGTCCTCTTCGTGATCGTCGTCTTCGGGCCTTCTGTCGCGGCCCTGGGCGGGCCTTTCCTGTTGTTTCTCCTTGCCGCGACGGCCTGCTTGGCCATCATGCTTCTTGCCGGACCCCTCAGCGCCGTCCTGGCCCTTCTCCTTGTCCCGCCTCTCGTATTCAGCCCTTTGCTTCTCCACAAGGAGCTCAACCTGGTGGCAGTCCTAGAGATCATGGCCTTTGGTGCGATGGATCTTGCAGTATCGCTTGCCGGAGTTCCCTGGCTTCTCGGCAGCCGCCAAGGCCCGGCAGGCGACACACCCGGCAATTTCCTTGCCGGAGTCACCCGCCCTAGTTTTTTTGGCGGAGCCGGTGCCATCAGATCCCTCGACGGCAAGCACGGCTTTTCCCTTGCGCTTCCTGTTGCGGTGCCGGCCCTTCTTCGCCGGGGCGGCAGTATCCTCGTCTGAAGAGTCGGTTTCCGCACCGGCGCCTTCGCCGGGGTACTTCCTTCCCTCTTCAGCCAGGGCACATCTGTCAGCAAGAACATAGAGTTCCGCCACATCCTTCACCTTGGTCATCGCCAGTTCTTCACGCATCTTGCGGTTGCGCACGTTCTGGTGGAATGCGCTGATGATGGCGGCAGGGTGAACATCGGGGATATTGTATTGTACCCGGCTGAATCTCTGTACGTACTTGCGCAGACTCTCGCCTTCCTTCTGGGGTATGACATGCAGGTCACTTGCTTGGCCATGGGCTTGGTGGCCTCCAGTAAAGGCGCCAACAAACTCATGGCACAAGTCAGACCAGAAGGAAATAGAGTCTACTGACAAGTGCATCAACCACGACATGGCGTTAGGTTTAAGAGCCAACGGAAAGTAATTCGCAAGCACCTTATCGTCGGGCCCCGGAAGCTTGCATCGCGATGGTGTAGATGCTGAGGAACTCCGATGGGTGGGTCTTGCCGTTGTACTTCTCGCCAACGTCAGGCTTGAAGGTGTGGTGAGAGGGCCACTGGAACTGCCGTAGCTCACGGGTAAAAGCTGGACAGCCTACCTCGTAAGGTAGACCTCCAGGGCTCTCCGGTGCTGGCCGGTCTGCAGCAGGTCCTGCTCGCCTGTCTGACTGGTGGCGCGCTCCGCGCCGGCGCTCGATGGTGGTTCGAGCGTCTTCATGAGCTCGCTCCTGAAGAACTCGACGTTGGTCGCCGTGGGTCCGCGGGTCGGACGACGGATGGAGATGGCGTCGCCCGTGACGTCCCGACGAGTCGACACACGCGGTATCAGGCGAGGAGGAGGCGAATGCACCGTAGCCACGGCGCTGCCGGTCCTCCCGCCACCGGTGCGTGGGACTCCGTCGGAGCGTCGACCTGGGAGCTCCGCTGGATTTGGTTCATCCTTGTTGGCGACTGCGACAAGGCTTCGAATGGTGGCTCTCCATTCGTCGAGTTTCCCCGTAACGGGAGGAAAGTCGAGGAGCAACTGCGCGCGCGCCAGGGCTTCTGCTGGGGTCAACGGTAGTGAAACTTGCACGGATCGCGACACGCTTCGACCCCTGAGCGTGCCAGGAGGAGCCCCACCACGATCCCGTGGTCGCATACCGTCTCCACCAGTGCTTCGGCGGGCGGGCAGGTCTTCTACGTCCCGGGAGTGGCGCTCGGGGCTCTTCCCATGGCGACGACCGGGATCTTCGGGGTGACGATGCCGTTCGTCGCGTGCTGCTTGAGAAGAGCGCGCTGTTGGCGCCGGCGTGGGAGTTCTGGAGGTCCTTGCGTCGCCTTCGGGTGATGCGGCAGCGACCTTGGAAGGCCCCGCGCCACCCGCGGAGGGCTGGGCTCCATCTTTGGGACTGGCGGTGTGTGGCCCGTTACCAGGCGCACAAACATCGCCACCTCCCAAACTCCGGCTGCTGGGACGGCGTTGGTGTTCACGAGCAGCGCCCCGGGTTCTTTCCGCAACCGGTCTGCTGCTCGCCCGCGTCGGGACGGGCTGTCCGGCTTCCGACTGGCCAACCGCCACTGTCGTCTTCTTCTTGGGCGCGATGACGATGAAGAAGCGTCGAACTGACTGCTGAAGCCGATTCTCACCACTGCGCCCCCTACCTGGCGCGCCAAAGATGTCGGTGTATTTGGATCGACACCTATGGGATCACAAGAATCCCTACTACTGTTGCGGGGCGTGGGGTTGAGAGAAGAGCAGATCTAACAGTCAGGACACGGTTCCTTTACCCAGGTTCGGGCCGCAAAGATGCGTAAAACCCTACTCCTGCTATGGTAGATTATATGTTTGTGTTCTTCAGCTAGTGAGGAGCTCCAAAAGAGTCGTGAGGAGTTCTAAAAAGCCGAATCCTTTTCCTGGTCGCCTCGGGCCTCCTTTTATAGGGAAAAGGGGTTGCCACAGTGGCACACAGGAGGTGGAAAGGGTACAGTGATGCGAGGTTATCCCTCACATTACAGGACAAGGCGCATTTAATGCGCTTAGCTTAGGTGTCCTCGCTTTATCGGGGACGAGGGAAGACGTCCATCTTGTCCGTCGCCGCTCCTCCTTGTGTTGACACGCACCCTGGCCAGCAGTGACCGGGGTGCCATGTAGGCAGGCAGGCAGCTGAGGTGGCGCAAAGGCGGGTCTCCACGAGGATCTGCATGTTGCCACGCAGGTGCCTGCCCAGCTGGTTGGGTCGGCAGTTGCATGGGGCGGTGGAAGCATAGTTGGCGCGGGCCTGATGGTGGGCCCGCGGATGCCCTTGGCAAGGGCCTTGCCGGGGGCCCCGGCAAGGGTCTTGCCGCGGCGCCTGCTATCATCCCCGGCAAGGTGCTTGCCGGAGGCCTTGTGGTCCTCCCTGGCTGGGATCCCGCCAAGGGTCGTCGTCTTCTTAGCTTGTATCTGATCTTGGATGTCTTCACAAAGATCTGCATGCCACCATGGGGATATCTCCCGAATCCTTGCCCCATGGGGGCAGTGGACTCAAGGGTGATTCGCTCCGTCGGCGCGGGACGAGCTGCCGCAGCAAGGGTCTTGCCGGGGCTGCCAGAGCCGGCCCCGGCAAGGATCTTGCCAGGGCTGCTGAAACTGGCTCCCGGCAAGGATCTTGTAGGGGGAAGCCGCTTCGTCCCTTTGCTCTTTGTGGTCTTGTTCTTGGCGTTGCTCCAGTCTCCATCGAGCTTCGGTCTTACCCCGGCTCACCTCCCTTGCCATGCTTGGTGTGGTGGTGCCCGTGGCTCGAACTGCCCGTGCACAGTCATAGGGGTACAAAAAGTGTACCCCTCTTTTTGTACACCGACACAGATTCTTGGTGATTAAGCCGTTCCCGAGCATCCTTCAGCTATGTTTGTAATTCTGCAGTAGCTTCCTGAACATGTAAAGTAAATATGAGACAGATTAACTGCCGGTTTAACAAGGATTCATGTTTTTAACTGCCGTAGGGTGTCAACCCGTGTATATAAGGGGACGACCCGGCAACGGCTTAGGCAAGAAACAACAACTCGAGACTCAGGCAAAGTGGATTCGCTCCCTGGTCATCGAAACCCTAGCAATACTGCAACAACTAGAGTAGGCCTTTACCTTCACTGCAAGGGGCCGAACTAGTATAAAAACTCCCCGTGTCCTTTGTACGTTTTAACCCCTTTAAGCTAACCACGTCGATATGGCTCCACAATCAAGTCCTTACCTTAGGACATCTGCCGTGACACTTCCACGACAATAGAGATCTCTCTTCTCAGCTTGTTGGGACTCATGAGTGTTTAGCCTCTCAAGAATATCAGCTGGATCAAGTGACTTGTAGTCTCCACGCTCTTGAATCATCAGTGCTAGAGTGTCGAATGATGAGTCAAGTGACCTTAGCAGTTTCTTCACCACCTCGTGGCCTGTGATGTCTGTAGCACCAAGTGCATGTAGCTCGTTTGAGATGTAAGTGAGGCGATCGAAGGTTTGCTGAATGTTTTTGTTGTCAAGTCTCTTGAAGCGGTTCAAGAGGTTGCGAAGAACATCAACTCGAGAGTCACGTTGAGTTGAGACTCCTTTGTTGACCTTGGACAGCCTGTCCCAGATAAGCTTTGCAGTCTCCAAGGCACTCACTTTGCCATACCGCCCTTTGCTCAGATGGCCACATATGATATTCTTCTCTTGAGAGTCGAGTTGCTTGAATTTCTTCACATCAGCAGCGTTCATGGAAGGAGAGACGGATGGAACACCAGTTTCCACAATATACCACAGATCGTTGTCAATTGCCTCAAGATGCATGTGCATCTTGTTCTTCCAGTAGGGGTAGTCCGTCCCATCAAAGGTAGGACACCCAGCCGAGACTTTGATCATACCTGCAGTCGACATAACTAAAACTCCAGGCGGTTAAACCAAAATCACACAGAATAAGGGAGTACCTTGCTCTGATACCAATTGAAAGTGCGTTATATCAACTAGAGGGGGGGGGGGGTGAATAGGCGATTTTAATGAATTCATCACCGAGGAATTTCCTAAGGAACGAACTACTTAGCAGCGGAATAGATACTCAAGTGCAAGCATAACAAGATAGTAGCATGGTCATCATGATGAAATGAAAACAAGCACAGAGTACAAGTAGCGTGTAAACAGGATAAGCAGGCTAAGGACTGAAGACTGAAGAAATTGGGTTGAGGAAATTGAGAAAATCTTCAGTCAAAGTCTTCAAATAGAACATATCAAGTTCATCAACACATGAATGAGTAAATGGAAGAGTTGAGGAAATAGAACCAGTAGGCTTGATGAAGACAATGATTTGTTAGACCAGTTCCAACTGATGTAACAGTTGTACGTGTGGTTAGGGCGGCTAGGTATTTAAACCTGTGGACACACAGTCCCGGACACCCAGTCCTGGACACACAGTTCAAGACACCAAATCCTCACCATATTCCCCTTGAGCTAAGGTCACACAGACCTCACCCAATCACTCGTGGTAAGTCTTCACAGGTGACTTCCAAACCTTCACAGACTTAGTCAATCGGCGATCCACAATTCCTCTTTGATGCTCTAGACCATTGACGCATAACCGTCTGGAAGGTCACAATCTTCAAAGGTAACAAGCGTCGGCTCCACACAGTAACACTCTCTTCAGTGATGCTCAATCACTTTTGGGTTTTAGGTGTTTGGGTTTGGGGTTTTTCCTCACTTGATGATTTTCGCTCAAAGTCCTCGAAGGATGGGTTGCTCTTATGACAAGTGTCAGTTTCTCTCGGAGCAGCCAACCAACTAGTGGTTGTAGGGGGCGGCTATTTATAGCCTAGGGAGCATCGCGACATGATAAGACATAAATGCCCTTAAATGATATGACCGTTAGGTGGATAAGATACTTTGGGACAACTGGCGCATAGCACATCAACGGTCGGAAATTGAGCTCTCAAATTCCTCAGGGCTATCATGTTCTTCACTAGTAGGCAATCCACACTGGTGAATTCCTAACACCTCAGCCAGAACAAATTCCTCAGAGACCAGAAGAACTTCGTCTCTGTCACTAAAGAAATTGACTGAACTGTATGAGATTTCCAATGGCTTCACTCGAAAGGATTGGGTAGTGTAGGCTTTGAGTTGAGCATCACATGGAAATATGTTTCCTTAGTTTTACCTCGACCCCCTTTAACAGTACGATGTTTCCTATGACTCAAGAAAGAGAAAATGAAACTACGAAAACAAAAGTCTTCACGCTTCATAATCCTCGCATGATTATCCAAGTCTTCAAGGTCACACAAATTTCCTCACTTTCAAAGTCTTCAAGAAAACCAAAGTCTTGAACTGAAGACATACATTTTTAGGGGTCGACTTTCGACATAAATATCAAACTCCTCATAGACTTATAAGACCTGTGTACACTCAAAAACACATTAGTCCCTTAACCTATAAGTCTTCAATACACCAAAATCACTAAGGGGCACTAGATGCACTTACATAAACGGACTCCGAAAAATCCGAAAAAACAATTTTTATTAGTTTTGGAATATTTACAAAATTAGGAAAATAAGAGACTACCGGGAAGCGTACCCTGGTGGGCACAAGACACCAGGGCGTGCCAGGCATGCTTGGCGCGCCCAGGTTAGTTGTGCCCACCTCGGGTACCTTCCGGACTCCGTTTTTCTACAGCTTGCTTGTTTCCCAAGATAAAAAATCTTTATATACGCCCCGAACCTGTTAACCACCGTATCACAGAGAAATCTTCTGTTTCTCTTCTTGCTATTTGTGTGTAGATCTGAAAACATGTCATCTCAAGACTATGATGGAGAGAGCTATGTCTCGCATATCATTGCTGACCCCAAGTGCTATCGAGATTTATCTCCCCATGGTTGGGCTACAGATGACGAGGAGGATACCCACTCAATGAGGATTGATGATTCCAGCTCGGAGGAGGAATACATCCCTCTACCTCAACCAGGGGATATGCATGTGGAATTCAAGAAGTCTAATCTCCCTATGAGTACTAACTGAGCTAAAAACTGATCTATTCGTTCTCGCTTTCGGAAAAAAAATCAAAGGGGATTTATGCGACAAGATCCTAAAGCTGGAGCTAGAAGTTGATGATCTTAAAGAGGAGATTGCCCTTCTCAAGTACAATATGAAAAAGCTGAAGACACAATCATCACCACCACCATCTTCTTCACCGCCAAAGGAAAATTGAGTATCGGGTATGGGCACTCCCTTGGCTTTCGCCAAGCTTGGGGGAGGTGCCCTGGTATCGTATCATCCCTACTATCCTTTTGCATTTACTTATCCTAGTTCGATCTTTTGGCTTAGAATAAATGGAAGTTTAGTTTGATCCTTTCTTTTTGAGTTTTCTTAGTGATCTATCTTTGTAATCGTGCGTGAGATATATAATAAAGTTTAGTTTTGAGTTTTTACCTTATTTATCTTCCTGTTGCAATAAAAAGAAAGGTTATAATTGAATAAATAAAAGAAAGGAAATAAATTAAGAAGATCATATGCTAATCTTATGGTAGGTGATGGCACCACATAAGGAAAAGTATAAGTAGAAAATTTTATTAGATGTTGACAAACATAGCATTGGTCAATGATGCAACTCATGAAATAATTAATAAGGGAAGAGAAGATTCACATATAAATATACTATCCTAGAAATATTTTGTGATTGTGAGCCCCCATCAAAATATTATATGCCAAAATTGTTGACACTGGACAAGGAAGACAACTTAATGATTTATGTTTGTTCATATTCACATAGAATTCATATTGTCATAGATCATTTAACATCTGGTGCTTGCCCAATATCTTTTCTAGCCAAATTTTTTGCACTAAGTAGAGATACTACTTGTACATCCAAAAACCCTTAAACCCAAACCTTTTTCGAGAGTCCACCATACCTACCTATGGATTGAGTAAGATCCTTCAAGTAAGTTTTCGTCGGTGCAGTAAGGCAATAAAAATTGCTTCTAAAAGTGTGAGATCATTTAGTGTAACAGAAAATGGAGCGTTGCACGAACTTGTGATGGTGAAGAATAAAAGCGATAGACTGCATAATAAAGGTTGCTATCACAAGGGTCAATGCAACGTGACATTCTTTTGCACCAAGGGATTGATCATACAAACAAATAAGCGCATAGCAACCTCTGCTTCCCTCTGTGAAGGGCCTATCTTTTACTTTCATGCAAAGAGTCAAAGTTTTCTCTCTATTCCCTTTTATTTTTATCCTTTGGAAAGCATCATGTGGTGAGGAAAGATCTAGGCACATATGTCCTGTTGAATATGGGTGACATGAGTTATTATTCTTGACATCACCCTTGAGGTGAGTACGTTGGGAGACAAAACCATAAGCCCCTATGTTTCTATGTGTCCAGTTGAAACATTTTGCTCATGTATATGTGGTGAGTGTTAGCAATTATAGAAGACTATATGATGGTTGAGTATGTAGACTTTCCTAAAGGCTCCGATACGTGACCCTTCCTGAAAAGATCATGAATTATAGTTGCAAAGTTGACTGAAAACATAGTTTGTTGGGTTCTAATAGAGTTTATGCTTTATACTTCAGTCGTGTGATGAACTATCACTTATTCATGAGAAGTCTTTGTTACAAGTCTTATGATCAAAGTCTGATGTTTAAATTTGTTGTTGTCATAATAATCAACATGATGCTTCTATGTCCGTATTTTGTTTTATCGACACCTCTCTGTCAAAGCATGTGGACATGTTTTTCGTTTTCGGTTTTCGCTTAAGGACAAGCGAGGTCTAAGCTTGGGGGAGTTGATACATCCATTTGCATCATGTCTTCTTGCTGTTATTTATGTTGTTATTATGCATAATAATGCTTTTTGGAGTAATCCTAATGCCTTTTCTCTCATAATTTGCAAGGTATACACCAAGAGGGAGAATTCCGGCAGCTGGAAATCTGGACCTGAAAAAGCTACGTCAGGCCACCTATTCTGCACAACTCCAAACAAGCTGAAACATCATGGAGATTTTTATGGAAAATATGAAAAATAATGGAGTTGATAACCACCAGAGGGGGCCCACCAGGTGGGCACAACCCACCTGGGCGCGCCAGGCCCCCAGGCGCGCCCTGGTGGGTTGTGCTCATCCAGGCCCACTTCCGGTGCCCATCTTCTGGTATATAAGCCTCTCTGACCTAGAAAAAATAAAGAGAAGACTTTCGGGACTGAGCGCCGCCGTCTCGTGGGGGAACTTGGGTAGAAGCACTTTTGCCCTCCGGTGGAGTGATACCGCCGAGGGAACTTCCTCCCCGGAGGAGGAAATCATCGTCATCATCATCACCAACAACTCTCCCATCTTGGGGAGGGCTATCTTCATCAACATATTCAACAACACCATCTCATCTCAAACCCTAGTTCATCTCTTATGTTCAATCTTGTTACCGGAACTATAGATTGGTGCTTGTGGGTGACTAGTAGTGTTGATTACATCTTGTAGTCGATTACTATATGGTTTATTTGGTGGAATATTATATGTTCAGATCCATTATGCTATTTAATACCCCTATGATCTTGAGCATGTTTATCACTTGTGAGTAGTTACCTTTGTTCTTGAGGTCATGGGAGAAATCATGTTGCAGGTAATCATGTGAATTTGATATGTGTTCGATATTTTGATAGTATGTATGTTGTGATTCCCTTAGTGGTGGCATGTGAATGTCGACTACATGACAGTTCACCATATTTGGGCCTAAGGGAATTCATTGTGGAGTAGTAAGTAGATGGTGGGTTGCGATAGTGACAGAAGCTTAAGCCCCAGTTTATGCACTATTCCGCAAGGGACCGATTGGATCCAAAAGTTTAATGCTATGATTAGAATTTATTCTTAATAGTTTTCTTGTAGTTGCAGATGCTTGCGGGAGGGTTAATAATAAGTAGGAGGTTTTTTCAAGTAAGAACAGCACCTAAGCACCCATCCACCCACATATCAAATTATCAAAGTAGCGAACACGAATTGAACCAACATGATAAAAGTGACTGGATGAAATTCCCGTGTACCCTCAAGAACGCTTTGCTTATTATAAGATACCATTTTGTCCCGTCCTTTGCCTCAAAAGGATAGGGCTATCTTGCTGCATACTTGCTACTATTACCGTTACTTGCTTGTTACAAAATTATCTTGCTATCAAACTACTCTCCTACTTACAATTTCAGCACTTGCAGACATTGCCTTATTGAGAAACACTTGTCAGTTCCTTCTGCTCCTCATTGGGTTCAACACTCTTACTTATCGAAAAGAGCTACAATTGATCCCCTATACTTGTGGGTCATCACCCTCCCCCAAGCCCAGCACCTCACGGTGCCAGTGTCCTCTGGTGAGAGCTTCGGAGGAGACTTTGGAGGGGGTGGCGGAGACCTCTCCTCCACGGTAGAGTGAGCTCCTCTGCGACCTCTCCAATGACGATGACGCTGGTGAGTACCTGGTCAAGGGATCACCGCGCTCCACCGGTGAACCACCAGGTCCGGGGCACCCCCCTGAAGTGACCGAGGCGCGGGGCCCGAAGAAGGACGGAACGGTCCCGTCTTTCCGAGGCGACGCCTCTGCCTTGTTGTCGACCTTCACCGTTGCAGGGACCGCCACGCGTGCGCTTGTCCACTCCCGAGGATGCGGCGCGGCTTGTGGCCGAGAAACTCGGGGCCGTCGCACTCCTTTCCAAGAAGAGGACATACATCGCTATTCACAAGTAAGTATTTTACCTTGTTTCTGCTTCCGTCTTGGGTGCCATGCCTAAGATATCCTCTTTCCGATGACCAGGCTGTAGCCGGCGATGAAGAGGAGGAAGGAGGAAGTGATGACCCACAAGTGTAGGGGATCTATCATAGTCCTTTTGATAAGTAAGAGTGTCAAACCCAACGAGGAGCAGAAGGAAATGATAGGCAGTTTTCAGTAAGGTATTTTCTGCAAGCACTAAAATTATAGGTAACATATAGTTTTGTGATAAGGCAATTGGTAGCAAGTGACAAAAGGTAAAAGTAAATAAGGTGCAGCAAGGTGTTCCAATCCTTTTTGTAGAAAAGGACAAGCCTGGACAAACTCTTATATAAAGGAAAGTGCTCCCGAGGACACATGGGAATTATCGTCAAGCTAGTTTCCATCACGATCATCTGATTCGCGTTCGGTACTTTGATAATTTGGTATGTGGGTGGACCGGTGCTTGGGTGCTATTCTTACTTGGACAAGCCTCCCACTTATGATTAACCTCTAATGCAAGCATCTGCAACTACAAAAGAAGTATTAAGGTAAACCTAACCATAGCCTGAAACATACGGATCCAAATCAGCCCCTTACGAAGCAACACATAAACTAGGGTTTAAGCTTCTGTCAGTCTAGCAACCCATCATCTACTTATTACTTCCCAATGCCTTCCTATAGGCCCAAATAATGGTGAAGTGTCACATAGTCTACGTTCACATGACACCACTAGAGGAGAGACAACATACATCTCATCAAAATATTGAACGAAGACCAAATTCACATGACGACTAATAGCAAGACTTCTCCCATGTCCTCAGGAACAAAAGTAACTACTCACACGACATAATATGGTCCATGATCAGAGGGGTATTAATATGCATAATGGATATGAACATATGATCTTCCACCAAATAAACCAACTAGCATCAACTACAAGGAGTAATCAACACTACTAGCAACCCACAGGTACCAATCTGAGGTTTGGGTACAAAGATTGGATACAAGAGATGAACTAGGGTTTGAGAGGAGATGGTGCTGATGAAGATGATGATGAAGATAGCTCTCCCCAAGATAGGAGAGTTGTTGGTGATGACGGCGGTGATGATTTCCCCCTCCCGGAGGGAAGTATCCCCGGCAGAACAGCTCTGCCGGAGCCCTAGATTGGTTTCCGCCTCGAGATGGCGGTGTCTGGTCCCGAAAGCCTCCTTATGATTTTTTCCAGGTCAAAACACCTCATATAGGAGAAGATGGGCATCGGGGGGCTTTCAGGGGGCCCACGAGACATGGGGCGCGCCCTGAGATGGGGGGGGGGGGCGCCCCCACCCTCGTAGATAGCCGGTGCCTCCCTCGTGAACTTCTTTCGCCAGATATTTTTTATATTTTCTGAAACGGAGTTCTGTTGAGTTTCGGGGCTTTTGGAGTTGTGCAGAATAGGTTTCCAGAGTTTCCTCCTTTTCCAGCCCTGAATTCCAGCTGCCGGCATTCTCCCTCTTCTTGTAAACCTTGTAAAATAAGAGAGAAAAGGCATAAGTGTTGTGACAAAACAAGTAATAACAGCCCATAATGGAGTAAATATCAACATATAAGCATGATGCAAAATGGATGTATCAGGAAGCCAGGCCCTCTGAAGCCGCGCCTCTTGCCACAGCTACGGCGATCGCGGCGCGGGAGGAAGAGGTCGCCTCATGTCCGCCCACGTCCGGGCACGCCTCTCGAAGCTCAGCAGCCCAACCTCAAGAGAAGGACGCCCCTGTGGCCTGGCTGATTCCGGAGGCGCTCGCCTCCAGTACTCTTGTTGGGGGTGCAAGGGCTACGGAGCCCCCTGCCATCCAAGCTGTTGCTGCTTCGCCGGCCTAGGCGCCGATGTTATCTCCTCCTCGGGTCGCCACGCTGGTGGAACATGGTTCCTCTGCCGTGCCCGACACTCTGGAGGACGCCTTCACCACGCTGGAACGGATCCTGGCTGATCTTCGTGACGCTGACAGCCGCATGGCGGTGGGGCGTCTGGGGTTGGTCTCGGGGTGGCTCCTGGTCGACTTGTCCATCAGGACAGCCTGGAGCCAGGCCGAGGCCACTGTGGAGGGAGTCCTGGATCGAGGGGTCCTCATGTGGCTGGATAACTCGTGGTGGGCCGGACTTGTGGGCCTTGAAGATCATTGCTGAAGATCGTCTCTCGTATCCGCATAGGAGTCCCGTGTGCGTATAATGGCAAGTTTTAGGCTCGGGTGTAATCTTTCCTTCCTCTGCAAGATGGTTATGTACCAACCCTAAGGCCCTCCAGTGCATATATAAACTCGAGGGTTTAGTCCATAGAGTCTAGAGAATAACAACAAAATCATAGGCTAGGCTTTTAGGGTTTAGCCATTACGATCTCGAGGTAGATCAACTCTTCTAATCATATTCATCAAGATCAATCTAGCAGGAAGTAGGGTATTACCTCGATCGAGAGGGCCTAAACCTGGGTAAACATCCTGTCCCCAACCTCCTATTACCATCGATCCTCAGACGCATAGTTTGGGACCCCCTACCCGAGGTTCGCCGGTTTTGACACCGACATTGGTGCTTTCTTTGAGAGTTCCACTATGTCGTCGACCGAAGGACTGATGGATCGCTTCGTCAACAACGACGGCGCTACCGCCGAGGGGACTTTTCCTCCTGGCCAGTTTTTTGTGTTTCGCGGCTTCATGTTCCGTCCCAACACGGAAAGCCGCCTTGAGCAGGTTGAGAGTTACGCCCCTGGCCATCAGGTCAGGTTTGGAAGCTTGAACTACGTTGTTGATATCCGCAGAGACTTGATCTTCGACGGATTCGAGCCCACGGCGATCGCTCCCTTCCACCACGATGAACATGACCTAAATCTATCACCGGACCACCTCCAGGGGATAGCACCTATAACCACTCTGGCCCTAGATCCGAAGCATATCGCGCCACCCAAGGACAGGAAGCTCAACCCCGCCACAGAAGCCGCAAACTCAGCGGCGATGGAGCCGCACACAGACCCAACCCTAAGCGGGATCTGTGTTACCGGAACTCCGGACTTGTCTCTGGCTGCAGGTTCCGAACCATGTGCATTTGCGTCCTTCGAGCTTGATCAGACGTCTATCGTCGAATTCAGCTCCACAGATATCTTCCGGCACTCACCTTTAGGAGATGTGCTAAACTCATTAAAATCCCTCTCCTTAGCTGGGGACACACAACCGAATTATATCTGGGCTCGAACTGGAGGCTGATGATGGAGAATTTCGCTTCCGACCCACCACCCACTTGGTAGCCATGGTCGAAGATCTAACCGATCTACTGGACTACGCTTCCGAAGACCTCAAAGGGATGGACCTCGAAGCCGAAGCAGATCTAGACCAAAACCCACCCGTCACCGGGCGATGGACGGCTACGTCCTCATACGACGTGTATATGGTGGATACACCTAAGGAGAAGGAGGGTGACGACGAAAATGATCCCATAAAGGATAAGCCTGTCGATGAACCTCCCAAGCGTCGGTGTCCGACGCGCCGAATTAAACCTCGTAAAGGGAAAGATAGCAATACCGTCACTAACGACGACAACACTACGGACCAAGCCGACGACCCCGCAGAGCCAGCGATGGAGCAAGACGAGCGAGAGGACGGCAAACACAGTCCTAGACCACTGTCCAATCACAGCGATGCCAAAGACAACAATTATGAACCTGTCTCCGAAGAGGATGTTAGCCTGGGCGATGACGAATACATCGTCCTAGAAGAACCCTTAGAACAAAAGCGCTTCCATCGGAGGCTTATTGCCACCGCAAGGAGCCTGAAAAAGCAGCAGCGGTGGCTTCAAGCCGCACAGGATACGCTCAATGATAGATCGAACGAAGTGCTAGACGCTGAGCGAAAATATGGCTGCAATCGCCAAACAAAGGGCTATCCTAAGCGTAAACTGCTGCCCGAATTTGATGACGAGGCTACTGCGCCTATATCGCTGAAGAACAACACCGCCGATAAGCCGGACCGACCACCTCGTAGACGGGACAGAGTGCTAGCAACAACGTAGAGAAGTCCGCACCCCCTCCCCGTAAAGGAAAGGAGGACATGGCTCAGGGCCGGAAACACAATCTATGTGAGGACCTGAACAAACAGGCTGGCAAGACCAGATCCATCTACGGATCCAGGGACCATGCCCCCGCACGGGATGACGGCTATCAAGCCAAATATGGCGGTCATATACCAGTTCGGGGTCAATACCGAACATCGCAACCGTCGGACATACGCCATGACATAGCAAAATACAGGGGTGCCGCACACCCTATGTGCTTCACCGATGAGGTGCTGGATCACGAATTTCCAGAAGGGTTTAAACCCGTGAATATCGAAGCGTACGATGGAACGACAGATCCTGCTGTCTGGATAGAAGACTTTATTCTTCACATCCACATGGCCCTTGGAGATGATCTCCACGCCATCAAATACTTACCCCTCAAGCTGAAAGGACCAGCTCGGCACTGGCTGAACAGCCTCCCAGAAAATTCCATTGTAAGTTGGGAAGAGCTTGAGGATGCTTTTCGGGCCAATTTTCAAGGGACCTATGTGTGGCCACGGATGCTGACGATCTAAGTCACATAATCCAACAACCCGGGGAGTCAGCCCGTAAGCTTTGGAATTGGTTTCTCACTAAGAAGAACCAAATGTCGATTGTCCGGACGTCGAAGCCTTAGCGGCATTCAAGAATAGCGTCCGGGACGATTGTCTAGCTAGACACCTCGGCCAGGAAAAGTCGAGGACAATGGCTGCCCTAACTACACTCATGACCCGTTTTTGCACGGGCGAGGATAGCTGGTTAGGTCGTAGCAGCACCAGCGACCCTGGCACATCCAAAGTCAGGGTAAACACCGGATTCAGTGGCTCCAATCCTGGTCAATGGAAGAAGCCATTTAAAGGCAACAAAGACGGTCGATCTAGCTTGGACAAAATATTAGACAGGCCCTGCCAGATCCATGGCACCCCAGATAAGCCTGTGAACCATACCAACCGTAATTGTTGGGTCTTCATGAAGGCCGACAAGCTCAACTCCGAACACAAGGGAAAGGGACCTTAGAGCGAAGACGGGGATGAACCTCGCCAATCGAACACATGGGGACAGAAGAAATTTGCACCGGAGATCAAAACAATGAACATGATCGATGCCACTCATATCCCAAAGAGGGAGCGCAAGCGCACACTCCGAGATGTCTATGTCGTTGAGTCTGTTGCCCCCAAATTCAGCCCATGGTCAGCCTCTCCGATCACCTTTGATCACACGGATCATCCGACTAGTATCCGTCATGGGGGCTCGGCTGCCCTAGTGCTTGATTTGATAATCGATGGATACCATCTCACTCGAGTCCTTATGGGCGGCAACCGCAGTCTCAATCTTATATATTAGGACACTGTCCGCAAGATGGGGATAGATCCGTCAAGAATCAAGCCAAGCATCACGACCTTTAAAGGAGATATACCAGGCGTAGAAGCCCGTTGCACGGGCTCTTTAACATTGGAGGTCGTATTCGGCTCTCCCGATAACTTTCGAAGCAAAGAATTAATCTTCGACATAGCTTCGTTCCGAAGTGGCTATCACGCACTACTCGGAAGAATAGCCTTCGCGCACTTTAATGCAGTCCCGCATTATGCTTATTTAAAGCTCAAGATGCCGGGACCACGTGGCGTCATCACGATCAATGGAAATATGGAGCGCTCTCTCCATACGGAGGAGGACACTGCGGCCCTAGCAGCCGAAGTCCAAAACGGCCTATTCAAGCCGAACAGCTCATCGGTCGTCAAGACCACATACATAGCTAAACGTGTCCATCATTTGCCTCAATTGGGCAGCTCAGATGAACCTGAGCTCGATTAGCAGCTACACCCCCATCGACTGCCCCATAAGGTGGTAGCATACGTACCTCGTGTACACAATTATGCCCTTAAAATTCCTTGGGCGGCGCTGGGGGTACACTGCATACAAATAGTCCATAGTTCGGCTCGACCCTATTCGGACTCTAAAATTATTTTTCAAGGTTCATTAAACGAACCAACTTTTTTTATGGCCACACTGGATTTCTTTTCTTTTCCAGGTTTTTTCTCTTTCGTTTTCTTATTTTACAGATGGCCATCACACTTCCCCCTTTAAGGACACATCACAAAGGAGAAAACGACGCAGACGTGCAGCAGGGCCCCGTGCTAAGGTTTCTTTTTATATTAAGACCCTGTGTAAACCTTTTATCTCTTTTTGTTTATACTCTTTTGGCATGTAAGATGTCCAAGGAAGTCATCGGCATTATCTGTAAGTCTACCGCTTGCCGTACTATAACATGATATTATAGAAACAGCTTGGTTCATATTATGTTTGGCGTTTTATTCTCTCACCACCTGTGTTCTCTCCCCATGTCAGATTGCCACATGTGTTTTGACAACAGGGTCCATTACCAGGGGCTGTACTCAGCCCGATATATGTTGAAAAGACCGAACACCTATAGGGAGTGCTCGGCGTCCTGGATATTTGCTTTATATGCATCAGCTCCGAATCATGTCTTGGGTCAATAGTTGGGTTGCCCGGCTCCTATGCTTACCCCTATGTTCCCGATTATTCAGCTAGGGTGTAAAGGGAGGACTACTGCAATTGTACTTCTGGCTCGTCCGGTCAAGTACGCCAATAGAGAAAGCCGAAAACTGACTGTCATGATATGCGAGAATCCGGTCTGCGATCCGGTGACCTAGTGTTATACTATGATCGATGGATATCTATCCCATGTTATACGAAGGGTTGGTTTTTTGCCCAGCCGCATACAAATGGATACCTTAATTCGGAAATACCATACACGCACCAGGGGCTAGTACCTAGCCCCACTTGTCAAACTCCTATGGCTAAGTGAAAGCAATAATGCTGCATAGTCTGATTGCTTGGTTCGCTCTGCATACACCTCCTACATGGACCAAAACGCTGGATAAAGAGTGTCTATGCATATGACCGAACACCCCAATAATATTTACGTGGGGGCTGAAGCCGACTACTGGAAACTTTCAGAGTTAAATAAATGGCCGCACATGAGGTAAAAGTTGCTCCCATTATAATTGCGCAAAAATTATATACACGTCGGTTCATAAGCTCAAGTCTCTACAACCGGATACAATTACTCAAAGAGAATATCTTTTGAGCACTGGCCTTCTACAAGGCGGGCGCCTTCTATGACGTCCTCGAAGTATCTCTCCGGCTTGCGGTGCTCCTTGCCTTGGGGCGGGCCAGCAATGGCTATGTCCTGCGCCTTCATCTTCACCCAGTGCACTTTTACATAGGCGAAGGCCATCCGAGCACCCTCTATGCAGGACGAACGCTTCAACGCGTCGACCCACGAACTCGCTTCGATGAGCCCCCTTCAGCAATCCGAAGTAGCTACTTGGGATTGGCTCAGTAGACCACAGCCGGACTATCAAGTCCTTCATGGACGAACCCGCCATGTTGTGCAGCTCAACCAGCTGCTTCATCTAGCGTTGAGGGGCACCGGATGTTTTGGCGCATAGAACTGCGACTAGAACAACTTCTCCATGTCACACCCCTCCTGGGCTCGGAAGTATTGGGCGGCATAAGCACTGCTCCTCGGGAGATCCGCAAACACGCCTGGAGAACTCCATAACCGTGTTAGCCCAAGGTACTTCCGCCCTCCGAAGATGCTCTATAAGAGAAAAGTCTTACCAGATGCCATCTTTCGTGCCTGCTTGATTTCCTTGCAGATGCTGCGCGACTCGCTTCGCGCCTCCTGCGTAGCCTTGACTGCCGCAGTGAGCTCGGATGCTTGTTCCAAAGTCTTCTCTTCCAATGCCCCGTATTTGCGAATAGCATCTTTGAGCTCAACCTCGACTTCGGACACCCGAGCTTGGTGCTTCTCACACGTGGCCTTTTCGGCCTCTAAATCGGCAACCGCTTTGTCAGTGGCTGCCCTGTTCGCTTCGGCCTCCTTCTTGGCCTTCGCGAGTTCGCCCTTAAGGGCCCTGAGCTCAGTGGCGCCAACTGTTTAATACAAAATATCATAAAGAGTTTATACTCATACTCAATTAATATTATCAGTCTTCTGGACATCTCGATTTTTCAAATCCGCATACCTTGAGTCTCATCTAAACGCTAGTTAACGCGGTCGAGGTCCGCGTTGGCCTGTGAGAGCTTCCGATTTAGTCCGGCAACTTCTGCATCTCGTGCAGTTACCGCAACTAGTGAAGCATGTTCAAATGCAAAAGCATACAATTTCGCTCTATAATATGCTATATGATGGATACTTCATCCGATTCTGTTCTGAATCACACAAAGCATCAGGGGCTACTGGCTATATACATGCATATAAAACAAATAAAGTTCCATAAAAACATTACATTGCGTACCTCAAAGCTTGTTAGTAGGCTGTTGAAGACTTCATTCAATCCGCCTTTGACGGACTGAATCTTCTTCATCACTACACCCATTACGGCGCGGTGCTCCTCCACGATGGAAGCACTTTGTAGTGCTCCCTCCAGAGGGACCAGCGCTTCCGTATTGACTCCGGGCGCCGTTGTATATTCCCCCACCATGGGGGTGTGGTCTTCAGGCCACGGAGCCGCGCTAGGCTCCGGATCTGTATTCGGCGGGGCCCCGGATTGTTTGCCCCTGTCTTCGGCCTCCATGGGGACTGTTTCCCCATGGTCAGCGGTAGCCGAGGTATTACCCTCGGCCGCCTTATCACTTGCCCCGCCCCCATCTCCTTGAGCAGGAGGCGCGCGTAGGGAGGACACTTCGGTGTCCCCGCGGGCCATGGGCGATGGAGCTCGGACTAGTGGGTTGCTCTCCATCTCTCCAGATAGCAGAGAATTCCCCTCCGATAAGGAGGCGCCGGGGTGTGCTTGGGGAGGACTGTAGGTCAGCAGGTAAGAAATACTTAAAAGGCATTGATATGCTGAATAAACAGAGTGCAACAATTAACATATCCGAACAACTTACGTTTCGGCTAGGGGATTCTCCCTAGGCTTCACCACAAAACCATGTTCAGACGATGAGTCCGAACTGGCGGGGAGGTTTAACTTCCTCTGGGGTGCGGCCTTGCCTGCGTCAGCGGGGGCGGCCCTCTTCTTCCCCCTGCCCTGGGCAGGGGACTCTTCTTCTTCATTATCCTCCTCCTCTTCGAAGGAGAGGATATTGATCTCCTCGGACTTCGCATCCGCAGGGTGGGGGCCGCTCTTGGCCTCCTTGCTCTTCTTCTTGGACTTCTTGTCCGGCGCCGGAACCAGCATCGCCGTCAGTTAAGGCATGTCTGGGTCTTCTGGCAAAGGCGCCGGACACTTAATCCGGATTGCCTTCTTCGTCCAGCTCTGTATATCACGCAAAAACTCCAATTCCTATTATTGTTAAAATAAGAAGGGGATATATGTTCGGCAGAATTTTTGATTACCTCTTGTGCGGTAAACGCAATGATGTAGCCTGCATCCTCAGTTTCCTTCGTCCACCCCTTCTGGCTCTTGAAGAGATGTTTCCAGATCTCTTTGTGCATGGAGGCAAAGATATGCTTCAGGGGCCGGTCTCCTGCCAGATCGAACTCCCATAGAGTGAAATCCCGGCGTTGGCAAGGAAGGACAAGTCGGGCCAGCATTACCTGAACCATAGTTGTGAGTCGGTAGCCCTTGGTGATCATGCCAGACACACGACGTTGGAGTGCCGCCACCTCAGCCTGATACCCCCAGTTCAGACTATTATCGGTCCAGGAGGTTAGCCTCTCCGGGGGTCCAGATCTGAAGGCAGGCGCCGCCGCCCATTTGGCGTCGCGGGGCTCAGTGATATAGAACCACTCCTGCTGCCAACCCTTGTTCGTCTCCACGAATGACCCCTTTGGCCAGGTTGCATTCGAGAGCTTGCTTATCATAGCACCCCCGCACTCCGCGTGTTGCCCGTCCACCACCTTCGGCGTCACATTGAAGGTCATGAGCCGTAAGCCGAAGTGTGGGGGAACACGGAGAAAAGCTTCACACACCACTATGAAAGCGGAGACGTGAAGGATTGAATTTGGGGCCAGATCATGGAAATCCAGCCCGTAGAAAAACAGCAAACCCCGTACAAAGGGGTGACGAAGAAATCCTAGGCCCCTAACGAAGTTCGAGAGGAACACGACTCTCTCACCCGCCTCCGGGACGGGGATCACCTTGTCCTAGGCGGGGACTCGGTGTGCGATGTTAGCAGCGAGATAGCCCGCGCTCCGGAGATCCTCCACGGCCTTCTCAGTAACCGTGGAGGCCTACCACTTGCCCTTGGCGCCGGATCCAGCCATTGCTGAGGAAGGAAGTGGTGGTTGAGGAAAGGAGAACTGCGGGCGCAAGAGATGAGGATGCTGGGGCTAGGAAGATTGGAGAGCTCGGGCTTGAGAAAAGCGTGGGGCTGATGGAAGGGATTGATATCCTTTTATAACACTGTGAATACAGAACGTCCCCCCACTTTAGCCGCAAACCTCGCCGGTTCCCAAAGCGGTCGTGCGTAATGCGCGGTTATGATGCTCACGCCACATTGATAATGATCCCCTAATAAGCGGGCACGATCTCTGTATTGATAAGACGTGCCAAGTGGGATTATACCTCAAAACACGAAACTAGGACCTAATAAAACGGTCTGATATGTTAGTGGGATCGACGCGACGCTTCACCAAAAATTTGTGAGTAAAGACACATTATTCATTTTCTTTCAATGCCTTGCCTTCGAGGCTAAGGGTTGTACTAACCATGCAGAGCCGGACACATTACACTTTTTACAAAAGATAGTGCCTCGATATATTCGGAAGAAGGAACCCGCCTTGCAATGCCGAAGACAATACGGAAGCCGAACTCATCGTCATTGAAGACATGTTCAGGGGCTACCGAGGGAGTCCTGGATCGAGGGGTCCTCATGTGGCCGGATTACTCGTGGTGGGCCGGACTCGTGGGCCGTGAAGATCACTGCTGAAGATCGTCTCTCGTATTCGGATAGGACTCCTGTGTGCGTATAATGGCAGGTTTTAGGCTCGGGGTGTAATCTTTCCTTCCTCTGCAAGATGGTTATGTACAAACCCTAGGGCCCTCCAGTGCATATATAAACTGGAGGGTTTAGTCCGTAGAGGCTAGAGAACAACAACATAATCATAGGCTAGACTTTTAGGGTTTAGCCATTACGATCTCGAGGTAGATCAACTCTTCTAATCATATTCATCAAGATCAATCTAGCAGGAAGTAGGGTATTACCTCGATCGAGAGGGCCTGAACCTGGGCAAACATCGTGTCCCCAGCCTCCTGTTACCATCGATCCTCAGACGCATAGTTCGGGACCCCTACCCGAGATCCACCGGTTTTGACACCGACATGGGGCGTCTGGGGTTGGTCTCAGGGTGGCTCCAGGCCGACACGTCCGTCAGGACAGCCTGGAGCCAGGACGAGGCCACTGCTGAGGAGGGCTAGAAGGTGGCCGGCATGGCCGTAGCTGCTCGTGACACCACATTTGCCGATGCCTCGGCCGCCGAAGACCGCTGCCGCATGGCGGAGACTGGGCGGAAGGCCCTCCGCGACGAGCACACCGGCCACATTTGTCATCTTGAGAAGCAAGAGGAGGAGCTGAAGGCTCGGGAGTCTACGCTCGTCAATCGCGACGCCGAGCTGGAGCAGGCGTCTGAAGAGCAGGCTTCAGAGCGTAACCGCTTGGAGAAGCTGATGAAGGAGGTGGAGGCGGCCCAAGCATCCCACGCCGCGGCTGAGAAGGCGGCCGCTGCGGGGCGCGACACCTTCGTCTCTCTTGAGTAGAGGTCCCGTTCCTCCCTGCAGTCTCTTTACGAGGCAGGGTACGAGAAACCGCTGGCGACACCAGAGGAGGGACCCACCGGACTGCTCCCTAAGCTCGCCACGGCGCTCGAGGGCATTGTCGTTGGGTTGGGCCCCCTGGTGGAGGCGGAAGCTTGCGAGCTTTCCACCTCAGCCATGACACGCATCTACAGCCACCTCCACCTTCGGGAACCCAACTTCCAAGGTGCTGCCACCGAGGCCGTGAAGGAGTAGGTGGAAGCCCTGCTGCAGCAGTTCCTTTGCATCGATCCCGTGGATACGGTAGCAAGAGCGAATGGTGGAGGCGGCGACAACGTCTTTGGCGACGGGTCACCCTAGGTAGGCGATGGTGGGCGGAGGCGCTGCTTCTTCCTATTTTATCCTGCAACATTTGCCATGCCTCGTGGAGGTGTGAGAACTCATGCTTTGGATTTTTAAGAGACAATATGCTTTGTAATAACTGGCTAGGATTTCGTGATTTCCTTTCTATTTGCTTTAATGTTCAGCGTCGGTAGGGCCCAGTCTCATGCATACCTTAGCCGCCGTTGGGGCGTCCAGATCACGAGGACGAGAGCAAGGGGTGAGGGGCTATGTGACCAGTTAGGCCCCTAGGTAGCGATGCCCAGGGGTCCCCCTTGAACAACCCTCAGGAAGGAGATGCGGGTGTAGGATCTAACGTTCTGCATCGGTAGGGCCCAGCCTCGTGCATACCTTAGCCGCCGTTGGGGCGTCCGGATCACCAGGACGAGACCAAGGGGTGAGGGGCTACGTGACCAGTTAGGCCCTTCGGTCGCGATTCCTAGGCGTCCCCCTTGATGTACGAACGAACCTCCATACCTTTGCTCGCCGGGCTTTCGTTCGGGAGGGGCACGCGAAGACCAGATCCGAGGGACCTGGCGAAGTGACGTACGCCAGGTGAGACCTGACGTAGCCTCCGTACCCATCCCCCTCGCGCTTCCCTCCCGAGGGAAAGCAGCACGGTGAGGCTGAGCAGCGAGCCTGGTGGCTCCCCTGAGGTTGATGCGGACGTGAGGCCGCCCTCCGTTGTTTATTCACCAGGGCAGAGAATGGTGCTTCCGCTCTTGCACAGGCATAGCCGCTCCTCGATAGTGCCATCCGCCAGTGCGGAGCATGGGGCTTCCACTGGTGTGTGGGCGGGGGCTCCCTCTATGGGGGAGGCCCCCGGGGCGTGTACAACCCTGTCCTGACACATGGCTTGCACGACAGGACTGGAGGAGGTGTGTATGGGCACTCGTGAGCCAGCACGGGACTCACAAGGCCCTACCTCAAGGCGGGTTGCATGTGAATTTAGTTTGGAGCGGTTGTGGCGGACCTGCGAGATGGTAAGGCAACCTGCGCTGAGTGAATCTCCTAAGGTTATTGCATGAGAAGGCCAAACACCAACGACCACAGGTGGTGACGTGAACGGGATTGGCCCGCCAGACAGAACTCAGCCGTTGGGTTTGTCGACACTGTAGGGACGAACCCGAGCACAAACGTCATACCTAGTCTTCTCATACGAAGGTCCTGAAGAAAGACAACTGGCACGCGGCTCCCGCGGCGGTGAGGCACCGGGTCGCATGCCCTAACTCATTCGCTCCCTATTAGCTCATGCGAGAACAAGGCACCAAGGACCATGCGAGGTGACATGCACGGGGGCTTGGCCCGTGAGCCATAGCTCAGCCACTTGGATTTAGCGACGCTGCTGGGACGGCCCCGAGCACGACACTGTGCTAGTCCTTAATCATGAGGTGGTCACGGGCGGGTTTACAAGGGCGCACGACGTTCATGGCGATGAAGCACCAGACGGACAAGTGATAAACATAAAGCAGCTAATTGATGTCGCTTAAAGCTACGTCGATTTTCCCCAAAGAGGAAGGGATGATCCAGCACAGCAGCGGTAGGTATTTCCCTCAGATGCGAAATCAATGTTATCGAACCAGTAGGAGAACCAAGCAACACAACGTAAACATCACCTGCACACAGATAACAACACCTCGCAACCCGACGTGTTATAGGGGTTGTCAATCCCTTTCGGGTAACAAATGTGAGAGAGATGTAAATATTGGTAGATTGGTTGATAAATAATATAAATTGCAGCAAGGTATTTTTGAGTTTTTGGTTTAGTAGATCTAAAAATAAAAGCAAAGGCAAATAGATCGCAAAGGCAAATATATGAGAAAGAAGACCCGGGGGCCGTAGGTTTCACTAGTGGCTTCTCTCAAGAAAATAGCAAACGGCGGGTAAACAAATTACTGCTGGGCAATTGATAGAATTTCAAATAATCATGACGATATCCAGGCAATGATCATTACATAGGTATCAGGTCCAAGATTAGTAGACCGACTCCTACCTGCATCTAGTACTATTACTCCACATATCGACCGCTATCCAGCATGCATCTAGTGTATTAAGTTCATGGAAAAATGGAGTAATGCATTAAGAACAATGACATGATGTAGACAAGATCCGTTTATCTATGGCGTTAGATATGGATCTCGTCGTTTTATCCTTAGTGGCAACAATACATACGTGTCGGTTCCCCTTCTGTCACTGGGATCAAGCACTGTAAGATTGAACCCACTACCAGGCACATGTTCCCATTGCAAGATAAATAGATCAAGTTGGCCAAACTAAACCCGATGTCGGAGAAGAAATACGAGGCTATAAGCAATCATGCATATAAGAGATCAAAGAAACTCAAATAACTTTCATGAATATAAAAAGATAGATCTAATCATAAACTCAAATTTCATCGGGTCCCAACAAACACACCGCAAAAAGAGTTACATCATATGGATCTCCAAGAGACCATTGTATTGAGAATCAAAAGAGAGAGAGAGAGGAAGCCATCTAGCTACTAACTATGGACCTGTAGGTCTACAAAGAACTACCCACGCATGATCGGAGAGGCACCAATGGAAGTGGTGAAGCCCTTTGTGATGGTGTCTAGATTGGATCTAGTGTTTCTGGACTCTGCGGCGGCTAGATGAATTTTTTGTCGACTCCCCTAGGGTTTCTAGAATATTTGGGTATTTATAGAGCAAAGAGGCGGTCCGGTGGGCACCCGAGGTGGGCACAACCCACCAGGGTGCGCCTGAGCCTCCTGGCGCGCCCTGGTGGGTTGTCCCCTCCTCGGGACTCCCCCAGGTGCCACCAGGGCCCATAGTGTTCCTTCTGGCCCAAAAAAAATCTCCAAAAAGTTTCGCGGTGTTTGGGCTCCCTTTGATATTGATTTCCTGTGATGTAGAAAACATGCAGAAATCAACAACTGGCACTTGGCACTATGTCAATAGGTTATTACCAAAAAATGATATAAAATGACTATAAAATGATTATAAAACATCCAAGATTGATAATATAACAACATGGAACAATAAAAAATTATAGATACGTTGGAGACGTATCAACATCCCCAAGCTTAACTCCTGCTCGTCCTCAAGTAGGTAAGTGAAATAAACAAAAAAATTGATGTGGAATGCTGCCTATCAAGTCATATCATATTCTTCTCTTTATAGCATTGACACTTGGACTTTTATATGGTTCAAAGCAATAGTCTAGTTTTGACATAGTAATTTAGATGCTCAAGCATATCAACAAGCAACCATGTCATTCAAAATATCAATGCTAAAATAAGTTATCCCTAGCCCATTATGCTCGACCAATGATCCATTCATGAAACACATTCGCATATTAGTTACACCCAATGCTCAAGTACGATCATAGTGTTTCCTAGTTGGTGCTTGTATGATAAGATGGAGATTCAAATTCAATTTTTTTTGCATAAGTAAAAGAAAGGCCCTTCGCACAAGGAAGTAGGGATTTGTAGAGGTGACAGAGCTCAAAGCTTAGATTGAGAGATAATTTTTTTGGAGGTATACTTTTCCCACCGACGAGAGCGACTTGAGGTTCCCAACACTTTCCATGCTAGATATATCATAGGCGATTCCCAAACATTAAATAACGTTTATTCCTTTTCCACCAAACTTTCACAAGCCATGGCTAGTCGAATCCACGGTTGCCTTCCATACCAACACTTTCCAAGGAATTTATTATTTGACAACATAAAGTAAATTTGTTTTTCGTTTCGGGACTGGGCATCCCTAATACCTTTGCCGTACTCTCGTGCAATGACAAGTGAATAAACACTCATCATGAGAATAACACATCTAGCATGGAAAATATTGTCCACCCCTCACCGCCTCGCGAGCGGTACGGGTACACAAAAGGAAGATTTATTTTGAAAATTAGAGATGGCACATACAAATTTGCTTAGAACGGCAGGGAAATACTGCATATAGGTAGGTATGGTGGACTCATGTGGCAAAACTGGGATAAAGGATTTGGGATGCACGAAGTAGAGATCATACTTAGTGCAAAATGAAGGCTAGCAAAAGACTGGGAAGCGACCAACCATGAAACAAATAATCTCATAAGCGAACATTGAGTAGAAATAACACCGAATAATGCACCACAAGTAGGATATAATTTCATTGCATAATTATTGACTTTCGTGCTTGCATAGGGAATCACAAACTTTGACACTAATATTCTTACTAAAGCACAATTACTCATCAATATGACTCACATATCATATCATCATGTCTCAAAACTATTACAAGGAATCAAGTTTATTTTGTCCATTGATCTTCATGACATTTTTTTACTTTATCCTTCTTGGATATCTATCACTTTGGGACTAATTTTCATGTGTTGCTCTTGAAAAGCTCAAGCTATTATAAGTGAAGATCATGAGCATATTTTTTCTTTCTTTCTCTCAAAATAATATAAGTGAAGCCAGTGAGAATTTCTTTAAAATTTTACTAACTCTCAAATAAATCTAAGTGAAGCAAGAGAGTATTTCTTCAAAAATAACTAAGCACACCGTGCTCAAAAAGATATAAGTGAAGTACTAGAGCAAGTCCTAGCTCATAACAGATTTAAGTGAAGCATAGAAAGCTATTATAACAAGTCATGGCATAATTTTGGCTCTCTCAAATAGGTGTGTACATCAAGGATTGATGACTTAAAAAGCAAAACAAAACAAGCAAAGACTCATATCATACAAGACGCTCCAAGCAAAACACATATCATGTGACGAATAAAAATATAGTTTCGAGTGAAATACCGATAGTTCTTGGAAGAAAGCGGGGATGCCACTCGGGGGCATCCCCAAGCTTAGTTGGTTGCTCATTTTTGGATTGATAGCTTGGGATTCCGGGGCATCCCCAAGCTTAGGCTCTTACATCCTTCCTTCATCCATCGTAAGATAACCCAAAACTTGAAAACTTCAATCACACAAAACTTCAACAAAACTTTCGTGAGATCCAATAGTAAAAGAAAGCAAACCACTACTATAAGTACTACATCAAACCAATTCATATTTTTTTTGTATTATATCTACTGTATTCCAACTTTTCTATGGCAAAAACCCATCAAAGAAAACCATAGAGCCATCAAAATAAGCACACACCATAAAGAAAACAGAACCTGTCAAAAACAGAACAGTCTGTAGTAATCTGGAAGTTTCGAAAACTTCTGAACACTAAAAATCTTGAAAAAATAGGGCCACGTGAGCAATTTGTATATTAATATTTTGAAAAAATAATCAACTAAAAAGCACTTTTCTGTTAAAAATGAGAATTTTTCTCATGAGCGCAAAGTTTCTGTCTCTTTCAGTAAGATCAAACAACTATCACCCAAGAAGATCCTATCGGTTCTACTCGGCAGATACACTAATTAAAAGACAATCATACCAGTAGCATAATTGTGTAAACAATCAAGAACAGAAAGCAAAGAGCAAAAGTAAACTTTATTCATTGGGTTGCCTCCCAACAAGCTCTATCGTTTTACGCCCTTAGCTAGGCAAAATTCCAAGATTTCAAGTATTGTCATCCTTGTTGGATGTTTCGTAAGTTGCCCTCATTATAATTTCATAAGGCAATTTGATCTTGGTTCTAGCACACAACTTAGTGTTCTCTTGCATCATTTTTGAGCAATTGTAAACAAGAACACAAGTGGCGATAGATCCGACCCAAAAAACGGCAAATGGAAAAGATGGCGAATAAAAACGGCAAATGTTTGTGAAGTGGGGGAGATGAAAATGAGAGGAAAATGGAAAATAATGTAAATTGCGATGAGATGCAATTTGTGATTAGGAACCTGGTATATGTTGAAGGTGCTCCCCTGCAAGGGCGCCAAAAATTCCTTTTGATGTCGCTTAAAGCTACGTCGGTCTTTCCCAAAGAGGAAGGGATGATGCAGCACAACGGTAGTAGGTATTTCCCTCAGATGCAAAACCAAGGTTATCGAACCAGTAGGAGAACCAAGCAACACAACGTAAACAACACCTGCACACAAATAACAACACCTCGCAACCCGACGTGTTAAAGGGGTTGTCAATCCCATTCGGGTAACGAACGTGAGAGATATATAAATATTGGTAGATTGGTTGATAAATAACATAAATTACAGCAAGGTATTTTTGGGTTTTTGGTTTAGTAGATTTTAAAATAAAAGCAAATGCAAATAGATCGCAAAGGCTAATATATGAGAAAGAAGACCCGGGGGCCATAGGTTTCACTAGTGGCTTCTCTCAACAAAATAGCAAACGATGGGTAAACAAATTACCGTCGGGCAATTGATAGAACTTCAAATAATCATGACGATATCCAGGCAATGATCATTACATAGGCATTAGGTCCAAGATTAATAGATCGACTCCTGTCTGCATCTACTACTATTACTCCACACATCGACCGCTATCCAGCATGCATCTAGTGTATTAAGTTCATGGAAAAATGGAGTGATGCATTAAGAACGATGACATGATGTAGACAAGATCCATTTATCTATGGTGTTAGATATGGATCTCATCATTTTATCCTTAGTGGGAACGATATATACGTGTCGGTTCCCCTTTTGTCACTGGGATCAAGCACCGTAAGATCGAACCCACTACCGGGCACCTCTTCCCATTGCAAGATTGTCGGTGTACTAAGATAGGGGTACCTTAGTACCCCAACTTGTGCACGGGCAGTAGCAGCTTCCCGTGGCAGGGCTTACCACGTGCTCGCCGGGAACCTTTATGGTCCCTATAAAGCCATTCAAGAACAAAGTATACAAGTCAGGAGATCAAGGCCCCGGCAAGAGGAGCTTGCCGGGAAGGCCGCACCAGGCTCAAGGTTATCACTTTAGCACAAGACCCTGGCAAGAGGAGCTTGCCAGGAAGGCCAAGGAATACATATCTCAAGAGATGCCTCGGCGCATCATGCGCCCCGGCAGGGCCCGGAGAGCGACAAGCTTCCGGGCCCGGCAAGATCACAACCCCGGCAAGGTGCTTGCCGGGGAAACCTATGCTGTGTGCCCGCGCTCCAGCTCATCAGCCCACGCGTCGTCCTGGGGCCCTTCCGGGGGCACGTGGCAGATGGCTGTGCAGCCTGGGGCACACGGTGGCAAGCCACGGTGACGAGGCTACCGCCGTGGCGAACGGAGAAGCATGGACGGACACTTTTGGGGTCGACGGCGACGGGCATTTAAGGCCCTTGTCCCCCACTGTCAAAGTTAGGTGAAGACCACTGTTCATATAATGTTCACGCACTGTTACAACTACCACAAAAATTACACTTTTACCCTCCTCTACGTTGACACCTGTCGGTGACCCCTTTGAGCTATAAAAGGAGGCCCATGCACAACGTAGAGGAGGTTCGGTTCGAAACCTAGACAACTCTCTCGCTCGGTGTAGCTGGTACTGTAGCTCTTCAAGCTCCCGAGCTCAAGAACTCAATACAATCCAAGCAGGAGTAGGGTTTTACGCGTCCGCGCGGCCCGAACCTGGGTAAAACTGCCCGCGTGTGCTCCTCGATCTGCTCTCCGTGCTCCCTCCGCTCCCTTACCGCAACGTAGAAGGGGCTCCGGTCCCATAGGTGCTCGTGGGAGGACAGTTTCCCCCGACATCTTTAGCTTCCGGGGGGAAGACCAAGACCAAGTCCGGCAAGAGCTCTGGAGCCCACTCCGGCAAACGCACCTCTTCGGAGTGCTGCGCTGCCGTCGAGGACGCACCATCGAGCTCCACCGGCAAGTGCAAGAAGGGAATGGCAGCTCCACCGGCAACCAAGAAGGTGTCCGCCAAGGAGGACGGCACTGGTGGTACCTTCACCATCAGTGCTACACTCGACCACAAATAGGAAAGCGCGCTCGTTGCCTTCCTGCGGGCGAATGTCGATGTGTTCGCATGGCAACCATCTGACATCCCCGACGTTCCCAGGAAGGTAATTGAGCACAAGCTTGTTGTTTGTCCTCATGCGCGGCCCGTCAAGAAGAAGGTCAGGAAGCAAGCCGTGGAGCGCCAAGAATTCATCGCCGAAGAGATAAAGAAGTTGGAAGCAGCAGGCCTGGTTAGAGGCGTAATCCATCCTACGTGGTTAGCCAATCCAGTTGTCGTGCGCAAGGCCAATGGGAAGTGGAGACTTTGTATAGACTTCACTGATGTGAATAAAGCGTGTCCCAAGGATCCATTTCCCTTGCCGCATATTGACCAGATTGTTGACTCCACCGCCGGATGTGAGCTGCTTTCCTTCCTTGATGCATACTCAGGTTACCACCAGATATTCATGGCCAAGGAAGATGAAGAGAAGACTGCATTTATTACTCCATGTGGCACATATTGCTTCATACGCATGCCCTTTGGATTGAAGAATGCAGGCTCGACATTTGCAAGGGTGGTGCACACTGCTTTTGAGCCACAGATACACAGAAATGTAGAAGCCTACATGGATGATATAGTGGTCAAGAGCAAGAGCAAGGATACCCTGATCCAAGACTTAGAAGAAACCTTTGAGAATCTGCGCAAGATCCAACTCAAGCTGAACCCCGAGAAGTGCGTCTTCGGAGTCCCCTCCGGCAAGCTTCTCGGGTTCTTTGTGTCCCAGAGGGGGATTGAAGCCAATCCCGACAAGATAAAAGCCATCGAGCAGATTGAAGCCCCGAAGCGCGTCAAGGATGTAAGGAGACTTGCTGGATGTGTGGCTGCCCTCAGCAGGTTCATTTCAAAGTCTGCAGAACGCGCCCTGCCTTTCTTCAAAATCTTGAAAAAGGCAGGTCCTATGAAATGGACTCCGGAAGCGGAGGCAGCGCTGCAAGACTTGAAAGGATACCTGTCCTCCACTCCGATACTTGTCGCACCTAGGCCACAAGAGAAGTTGCTGCTGTACTTAGCGGCAACCAATCAAGTGGTTAGTGCTGCGTTAGTAGCGGAGAGGGAGGCGGATGAGGAACCCACATCCCCGGCAAGCGAATCCAGTGACAAGCAGGGAGCTTCCCCGACAAGCTCTGGCCCCGACAAGGACAAATCTGCGCAGGAACAGGAAGGAGTGCGAAAGAATATGGTGCAGCGCCCAGTGTATTTCGTAAGTTCCCTCTTGCAGGGGGCTAGATCAAGATACTCTGGGGTGCAGAAGTTGCTTTTCGGCCTCCTCATGGCCTCAAGGAAACTGCGCTGTTACTTCCAAGCACACGAGATAACGGTGGTCACTCGCTTTCCGTTGAAGAGGATATTGCAAAATCCAGAGGCAACAGGCAGGATCGTCGAGTGGGCACTGGAGCTGTCAAGCTTTGGTCTCAAGTTTGAGAGTACTTCAACCATACAGAGCAGAGCCTTGGCAGAATTCATAGCGGAATGGACCCCAACGCCAGATGAAGAAGTCCCAGAGACAAGCATCCCCGTCCAAGAAGCGAGCAACGAATGGATGATGTACTTTGATGGTGCTTTCTCGCTGCAAGGAGCCGGTGCCAGCGTGGTACTCATAGCGCCCACCGGAGAGCACCTCAAGTATGTTGTTCAGATGCACTTTCCCAAGGAACAAGCGACAAACAATACCGCTGAGTATGAAGGTTTGCTTGCCGGCCTCAGAATTGCGGCCGAGCTTGGGATCAAGAAGTTGATTGTGCGGGGAGATTCACAGTTGGTGGTCCGACAAGTGAATAAGAGTTATCAGAGCCCTTTGATGGAAGCTTATGTTGATGAAGTGAGGAAGCTTGAAGAACACTTTGAGGGTCTGCAAATGGAGCACGTCCCAAGAGCTCAGAATGATATTGCGGATGGCCTCTCAAAGTGTGCTGCAATGAAGTTACCTGTGGAACCAGGGACCTTCCTGCTCAAGTTAACTCAGCCATCCGTTACACCATCAGTTGGGCAAAACAAGAAGAGAAAGTTGGTCTCCGGCGACTACTTGCCGGCGGATCTTCCCGAAGCCGCCGCCAAGGTCCCCAAGAACAACAACCAAGATGCTGAGGAACAGTTTGCTCCTGCAGATCCAAGGGTCTGTACAGTTGAAGCAGGCGTTCCCGACAAGCCTTGCCCCGGCAGGCTTGCCGGGGGACCATCAGCTCCGGCAGAGCCGCGGGTTCTTGCTGTAGAAGCTGAGGTCCCCGCAGCAGCCCTCATGCCTTTAGTCCTTGTTTTTGAGCCTCAGGCTCCAGCATGGGCACAGCAAATCGTCCGCTTTCTGCAAACTGGAGAACTTCCCGACGAGCCAGAAGAGATAGAGAAAATAACCAGGCAGTCAAGTATGTACCAGTTCGTTGACAATGAACTGTATAGAAGAAGACTCAATGGTGTCAGGTTGAAGTGCATTTCCAGGGAAGATGGACAGAAGCTGTTGGCAGAAATACATGGAGGCATATGTGGCCACCACATTGGCGCAAGGGCACTTGCCGGGAAGGCGTTCCGGCAAGGGTTCTTCTGGCCAGAAGCCCTCCAAGATGCAACTGCACAAGTAACCAAGTGTGAAGCGTGCCAGTTCCATGCCAAGCAAATTCACCAGCCAGCTCAAGCTCTCCAGACGATCCCTTTATCCTGGCCCTTCTCGGTCTGGGGGCTCGACATCCTCGGCCCATCTCCCCGCGCTGCCGGGGGCTTTGAGTACTTGTACGTGGCAATCGACAAGTTCACAAAGTGGCCAGAAGTGGAACCAGTGAGAAAGGTGACATCACAGTTAGCAGTCAGGTTCTTCAGAGCGATTGTTTGCCGTTTCGGAATCCCTAACAGGATTATCACCGACAACGGCACACAATTTACAAGTCGCACCTTCATGCAGTACGTCCAAGAGCTTGGCGCCAAGGTCTGCTTCGCTTCTGTTGCTCACCCAAGGAGCAATGGTCAAGCGGAGAGGGCCAATGCTGAAGTGCTGCGCGGACTCAAGACAAGAACCTTTGACAGGCTGCACAAGTGCGGAAGAAACTGGATAGAGGAGTTGCCGGCGGCTCTTTGGTCAATCAGGACGACACCAAATCGAGCCATCGGAGAGACACCCTTTGCTCTTGTCTATGGAGCAGAGGCAGTTCTCCCCACGGAACTCATATACGGATCTCCTCGAGTGCTCGCTTATGATGAGCTCGAGCAAGAGCAACTGTGACAAGATGATGCATTGCTCCTTGAGGAGGAACGTCTCCAGGCTGCTGTACGAGCTGCTCGATACCAGCAAGCCTTGCGTCGCTATCATAGCCGCAAGGTCAAGGCCAGGAGTCTCGAGGAAGGCGACCTTGTTCTTCGGCGTGTTCAGTCCGCCAAGAATTCCAACAAGTTGACGCCGAGGTGGAAAGGCCCTTATCGGGTGAGACAAGTCACAAGGCCCGGCGCTGTCCGCCTTGAGACCGAAGAAGGCTTACCGGTGAGCAACTCCTGGAACATAGAGCATCTTCGCAAGTTTCACCCGTAAGGCGTGGTTGCCGTGATCCGCTCCGGCAACCACCTTTTGTACAAGTCTTGCCGCTGTTGCATGTAAACCTTTGTACAAAGCCGGGCGCAGACCCCGTGCATCAGTAAAGCTTTTGTGCCTAGCACCATTTGTCATTTTCATGCCTTTCTTTGTTATTTGCATGCATCATCTGACACTATGTGCAACGCACGTCCACGGTAAGCACTAGCAAGCCGTGAGGCCCTATACTTGTTTTTCCTCCTCTTTTTCTTTCCCTCTTAAGCAGAAGGAATATTCCTTGCGCACAAGTTTGCCGGGTGGGAAGGAGATGGAGGCATGAACCAAGTATTGTTCAAGAAAAAGAAGCCTTGTCGGGGAACAAACAGTCTATGAAAGCTAAGTTACCAAAGTTTGAGTAATTCAATTTTTTTAGATTTTAGTTATCTTCCTTGAACAACCACACTTTGTATGGAAAACCTGTGCGTGGAGGAACCTACCCGTGGCTAACCGCACCCTTACTTTGTTTCGAGCACGCTCAACGACTTAAGTGAGCTGCGACAAGTGTCGCGCCCTTATTTCGTTTTCGAGTTCGCTCAGCAATCTAAGTGCGCTGCGACTAGCTGCGGCAAGGTTTCTTGCCGGCAAGGGTATTGCCAGCAGGCTGCTAAGAGTCCAGCACTCAGCGCTCGCGGCAAGGGCCCCTTGCCGGCAAGTTCCCTAAAAGCGTAGGGTAAAATGCATACAAAGTGAAGGGACCAAAAGCAAGGGAGATAACACTGCATTGATTACCTAAAATAAAAGTGTATATTACAAAGATAACTTGCCGCAGCACTAACAGGTTCTTGTCCGTAACATACTTTGTAGCGGCAAAGGAAGCAGAAAGAAAGGAATCTAATCTACGCGGTGGCCCTCGCGCCTCGTGATCTTGCCCACCTTGGCGACGATGTGGGCAACCTGCGCCTTCAACGCCTCCTGGTCAGCTTCGGGCGGCAAGGTGCGGAGGACGTTGACGAGGTTGATGCCGGGGTTGCGGTAGACGATCTTCGACAAGACCCGCTCCAAGGTGCCCATGCAGAGCCGACGCGCCTCGTCGGCCAGCTGCACGGGGATCTTCTCCCGCAGCCGTGCAAGCGCCGGCGCAATTCCCCTGAAGAACAGACTCAACTTGGCGCTGTGGGGGAGGTTCTCGTCCGGGGAGTACACGAGAGGCTCCGCTCTCAGCGCCATCATCTCCGCGTCAATATTGGCGGCGGAGGTGACCAGCTCATCAGTCCACTGCTCCACCGCCTGGTTGAAGTTGTTCGCCGAGACGGCGGCGCTCTCCACTAAGGCCCTTTCCTTGCGGAGTTCGTCCTTCAGCTTCGTCTCGCGGTCCCGGGCGGCGTCGAGCGAGTCAGTCAAGGTGGAAACCTTCAACTCTAAGTCAGCGATGGAGTTCTTGGCGTCAGAGAGCTCTGTGCCCTTCTCGGAGAGACGTACCTGCAGCTCAGAGTTGGTGTGGGCATCTTTCTCCCGCTCCACATTGAGCGCAGTGACTCTGTCCTCGCTCGCCTTCAGGAACAACTCCAGCTGCTCCACCTTGGCCTCCAGGTATTTCTTGGCGGTCTCTGCGGCGGCTGCGGCGCTCCTCGCCTCCTTCAGAGCCCCTCCAATGGCCTGCTCCCGGGCGGCGAGGTCGTCCTCGTGGGCATCGAGGTCGACCTTCCGCTGGTTGAGTACTCCTTCTCGCCGGGACAGCTCCTCGGCGGCCAACCACTGCTGCTCCTCGGCCTCAGCTTTTTCAAGGAGGAAGGCTTGCTGCGCCCCGGCAAGCTCTTCACGCTCCTCCGCCAAGTTGCGGAGGGCCGCCTGGTTGGCGGCGCGGAGCTCCGCGGCGCGCTTCTCCAAGTCAGCTCCAGTCTTGGCGGCGAGAGCCTCCCGAGACTCCAACTTCGCCTGCCTGGCCCGGTACAAGGCCAGGAGCCGACGAAGGAGTCTCTCCTCTTCGGGCTCGTCGCTGCTGCCGGGCGCTTCGACAATCTTCAACCCGGCGGAGGCGAGGACCTCTCCGTCAAAGGTCTCTCCCTCCGCGGGTGCTTGAGACGAGGACGCCCACGGGACTTGTATGAAAACCCCGTTGGCGGCCTCCAGGTAGACGCCCTGCCCAACCGCGGAGGCGGAAGGGTCGGCGGCCGGTGCAGCGTCCGGCGCTCCTGTGGCCTCCGGGCCAGCAGTACGGTCGCCGGTCCCTTCCCCAGCCGCGGCGTCTGCGGTCGGGGCGGTCTCTTCAGCGGCAGGCTCGTCGGCTCCAGCCCCTCCCTCGGGAGCAGTGGCGTTGCCGCCGTCGCCGTGCACCTCCTCCTCGGCGGTGGCCTCCGTCTCCATCCGCTCCGGTGCAGGAGGATCTAGCAGAAGAAAAAGAAAAGAAAGAATCAAGCAAATATCCAAAAAAGACGAATCCGGGAAGAAGAAATTACAAGCTTTACCTTCGCGGACTTCTTCAACGACGGGGTCCCTCGCCGGAGAATTCTCCCTTGGCGGCGGAGTAGTGGCCCTTGCTGGCGGAAGGCCGCCTGCGCCCTCCCTTGGCGGGCTGCTCACCCTTGTCGGGCTGCTCACCCTTGGCGGGGTACTCGCCCTTGGCGGAGTGCCCGTCCTTGGCGGAGTGTTCTCCCTTGCCGGGGAGTTCATCCTTGGCGGGGAGGGTGGAGCAAGTGGCTCGTCGGGGGCGACCTCCGGGTGCTCCTGCGGCTGCGGCTCCACTTCTGCACAAAGCAACAAAATATCAGTACAAGCAACTACCTCGAGCGCGCCCGTCAAGCAGAAAGACAAACACCGGACTTACGCTGGGGGCTGCTCCTCGGAGCAGCAGGCTGATCCGGCAAGCTCGTCGTCGGCGCGTCGCTTGTCGCCACGACGGGCTCGTCGTCCTCAACGTTGACCACAGGGATCTTGGCCCTCTTCGCCATCCGCTGGGTCAAGGTCCTGTGAAGCAAAACAAAAGCAAGATCAGAACCAGCAAGGAAAACCAAGACAAAATCAAAGGAACTAAAAGAATTGCAAGAACTTACTCCTCTTCCTCTTCGTCGGAGCTGAGGGCGGAGAAGTCAAACTCCGCCTGGTGTGCTCCCGCGCGAGGAGCTGGAGGAGAAGGCTCCCTCGGGCGCTTGGCGGTCTCCGGGGCTGTGGGCTGTGAAGACCCGGCCCCCGTTGTCGCCGAGGACCGAGGGGCAGAAGGAGCACCCGTTCCGCTCCGGGAAGATCCCCCTCCGCTTGGCGCTCGGGCACGGGGCGCCTCCTTGACGACCTCGCTCGTCTTGGTGGCACGCGTCGCACGGCGCGCCGGCTGCTGTCGAGACGCCTGTGGCCTCGCCGCCTCAGCTGCCTTGCGGAGGCGCTTCTTCGGTTGCTGCGTAGGACTTGGCGGAGGCGGAGAATTCTCCGAGGACGAGGAGGCATCATCGTCAAGATTCAGAGATCCACCAGAATCTTCGTCGGATTCTCCAGCCTCGGCGTCTTCCTCCTCCTCGGCAGGCCCGCTGGACTCAGCGCCATGCCCGGCGGCCTCACTCCCCCCGGCAACCTCGCTCGTCCCGGCAAACTTCACGGAGGGCTCCCCGGCAAACTCCTCGGGTGCAATCTTCAGCAGCTTGAGGATTTCCGCCTCCTCTGCTTGACTCACTGCGTCCGCGGCCTGTGCCTCTTCCACAATGTATCCAAAGTCGCCCGCAGCCGCAGCTGCGGCGGCCTCCTCCATCCTGGAGGCGATGTAAGCTATATCCCGCTCAGTAGTAGCCCGGGTAAGGCCCTTGTTCTCCTCGGCGTTGCGGTGCTTCTCGACCAAGTTATCGAAGAAGGTCAGCACAGTCTCCGGTGGAGGCTCCAGCCAAGTGGGGACGACGCCGTGGGAGTCGCACTCGGGCATCATCGCGCGTAGGGAATCACGGGCAGTGCTGTTGCACAGCGGCACCACTCCCCGGGAAGGTCTGAACCACTCCGGGTGGGCCGGGTCATGCTTGAAGAGCTCCCGGACCATCCCCTTCAACTCCAAGGCGGTGAAGTTGTAGTTCAATCCAGGGCGCAGCCTCATGATGTCTGCCGCATTGCCGAATTCCCAAGCGGGCCTCTTCCTTTCTTGTAAAGGGGCGATGCGGCGGCGGAGGAAATCTGCTCCAACTTCTCCGATAGTCAGGTTGGCGACCCGGAGACGAATGATCCTAATGAGGGCGATGTTAAGCTTGCTGTCCTCCGGGGCCAATTCACTCCAATCCCTGCCGCGCACTATGGCAGTCTGGCGTGGCGAGGTAAAGGGCTCTGGCTTATCTTCCAACACCCAGCACCAATCGGCTCTCCACTCCTCCCACTTGCCGCGAAGCTCTCCCTTCAGGTACGAGTCCTTCTTGTTCAGCCTAAAGATCCAGGAGATGCCGCCAGAGAGGGGGGCACCTGACTCTACTCTAGGCATGAAGAAGTGGCGGAAAAGAGCTACATTTGGATGAACCCCAACATAGTTTTCGCACAGATCTACGAAAACGGCCATCGTAAGGATGGCGTTGGGGGTGAAATCTAGGAGGTGGAGGCCATATGTATTCATCACATCACAAAAGAACTCCGAGAACGGAGGGCACAGACCACAATGGAAGAATGCAGCAAAGAAAAAGTACCCGCCGGGGAACATATCTTTGGCGACGGCGGAGAAGACTTGGGTGCGGGGATGAGCTTTGGTCTCCCTCGCCCAGAACAAATAGTATTTGTCTCGCAGCTCCCTCGCGCCAAGCCTCGGCGCGAAGACCACGCACTTCTTCCGCAGGGCTGCCAGCTTCGCCGCCTGCTCGGACTTCTCCTTCTTGGCCTTGTCGCTCTTCGCCTTGTCGCTCTTCGGAGCCATGGCGGGGGCGGCGAGGAAAGAGGCGAGGGGGGTCGACGGTGCCGCGGATGCGGGAGACGGCGGAGGAAGAAAGGGGCTTGGCTCTCTGTCGACCTTTGGGAGGCGGAGGGCGACGGAGGTTTGTGGAGAATCAAGGCGCAATGAAGACGATGGAGGGAACTGCCCCTGCTTCCTTTGCTTTTAAGGGGGAAGTGGGGGACGTTCCGCATTTCCCATTAAAGAACAGGCCACGATCTCTCCCACGACGCCGCAATCGACGCGTGCCGTTAGGGAGGGATGCGGCGGATACGGAAGGGGATACGGCTTGCCGTCGGCCGCGTGTGCCCGTGCACTGTTTTGGGCCTGGCCCAACAGCGCTCGGCACCGTGTGTGGCCCAGGCCCGGGGGCTCCTGTCGGTGTACTAAGATAGGGGTACCTTAGTACCCCAACTTGTGCACGGGCAGTAGCAGCTTCCCGTGGCAGGGCTTACCACGTGCTCGCCGGGAACCTTTCTGGTCCCTATAAAGCCATTCAAGAACAAAGTATACAAGTCAGGAGATCAAGGCCCCGGCAAGAGGAGCTTGCCGGGAAGGCCGCACCAGGCCCAAGGTTATCACTTTAGCACAAGGCCCTGGCAAGAGGAGCTTGCCAGGAAGGCCAAGGAATACATATCTCAAGAGATGCCTCGGCGCATCATGCGCCCCAGCAGGGCCCGGAGAGCGACAAGCTTCCGGGCCCGGCAAGATCACAACCCCGGCAAGGTGCTTGCCGGGGAAACCTATGCTGTGTGCCCGCGCTCCAGCTCATCAGCCCACGCGTCGTCCTAGGGCCCTTCCGGGGGCACGTGGTAGATGGCTGTGCAGCCTGGGGCACACGATGGCAAGCCACGGTGACGAGGCTACCGCCGTGGCGAACGGAGAAGCATGGACGGACACTTTTGGGGTCGACGGCGACGGGCATTTAAGGCCCTTGTCCCCCACTGTCAAAGTTAGGTGAAGACCACTGTTCATATACTGTTCACGCACTGTTACAACTACCACCAAAATTACACTTTTACCCTCCTCTACGTTGACACCTGTCGGTGACCCCTTTGAGCTATAAAAGGAGGCCCATGCACAACATAGAGGAGGTTCGGTTCGAAACCTAGACAACTCTCTCGCTCGGTGTAGCTGGTACTGTAGCTCTTCAAGCTCCCGAGCTCAAGAACTCAATACAATCCAAGCAGGAGTAGGGTTTTACGCGTCCGCGCGGCCCGAACCTGGGTAAAACTGCTCGCGTGCGCTCCTCGATCTGCTCTCCGTGCTCCCTCTGCTCCCTTACCGCAACGTAGAAGGGGCTCCGGTCCCATAGGTGCTCGTGGGAGGACAGTTTCCCCCGACAAAGATAAATAGATCAAGTTGGCCAAACAAAACCCTATATTGGAGAAGAAATATGAGGCTATAAGCAATCATGCATATAAGAGATCAAAGAAACTCAAATAACTATAATGGATATAAAAAGATAGATTTGATCATAAACTCAAAGTTCATCGGATCCCAACAAACACACCGCAAAAAGAGTTACATCATATGGATCCCCAAGAGACCATTCTATTGAGAGTCAAAAGAGAGAGAGGAAGCCATCTAGCTACTAACTACGGACCCGTAGGTCTACAAAGAACTACTCACGCATCATCGGAGAGGCACCAATGGAAGTGGTGAAGCCCTCCATGATGGTGTCTAGATTGGATCTGGTGTTTTTGGACTCTGCGGCGGCTGGATGAATATTTTGTCGACTCCCTTTATAGAGCAAAGAGGCGGTCCGGGGGGCACCCGAGGTGGGCACAACTGATACGTCTCCAATTTATCTATAATTTTTGATTGTTCCATGCTATTATATATTATGTTTTGGATGTTTAATGGGCTTTATTATACACTTTTATATTATTTTTGGGACTAACCTACTAACCCAAGGTCGAGAGCAAATTGCTGTATTTTTGCCTATTTCAGGGTTTCGCAGAAAAGGAATATCAAATGGAGTCCAAACGGAATGAAACCTTCGGGAGAGTTATTTTTGGAACGATATCAACACAGAAGACTTGGAGTACACGCGAGGGAATGAAGGAGGCGACCACGAGGGTCCAGGGCGTGCCCCCTCCTACAGGGCATGCCCCCACCCTCGTGGGCCCCCTCTGGCTCCCCCGATGCCCTCCTTCCTCCTATATATCCATATACCCTGAAAACATCGAGGAAACAGAGAAAATCCTAATTCCACCGCCGCAAGCTTCTGTTCCCGTGAGATCCCATCTTGGGGCCTGTTCTGGAGCTCCGCCGAAGGGGGGATCTACCACGGAGTGCTTCTACATCAACACCATAACCTTACCATGAGTTGTGAGTAGTTTACCACAGACCTTTGGGTCCATAGTTATTAGCTAGATGGCTTCTTCTGGATCTCAATACCAAGTTCTCCTCGGTCTTCAAGGGGATCTATTCGATGTAATCTTTTTGCTGTGTGTTTGTCGAGATCCGATGAATTGTGGGTTTATGATCAAGATTATCTACGAGAAATATTTGGTTCTTTTCTGAAATCTTTTATGTATGATTATAATATCCTTGCAAGTCTCTTCGAATTATTGGTTTGGTTTGGCCTACTAGATCTATAGTTCTTGCAATGGGAGAAGTGCTTGGCTTTGGGTTCAATCTTGCGGCGTCCTTTCCCAGTGACAGCAGGGGCAACAAGGCACGTATTGTATTGTTGCCATCGAGGATAAAAAGATGGGATTTATATCATATTGCTTGAGTTTATCCCTATACATCATGTCATCTTGCTTAAAGCATTACTCTGTTCTTATGAACTTAATACTCTAGATGCATGCTAGATAGCGATCGATGTGTGGAGTAATAGTAGTAGATGCAGAATCGTTTAGGTCTACTTGTCACGGACGTGATGCCTATATATAATGATCATGCCTAGATATTCTCATAACTATTCGCTTTTCTATCAAGCTCGACAGTAATTTGTTCACCCACCGTAGAATTCTGCTATCATGAGAGAAACCACTAGTGAAACCTATGGTCCCCGGGTCTATTCTCAACATATAAATCTCCTATCTACTTTACTTTGCATTATTTACTTTCCGTTCTTCTATCCAAAAATACCAAAAATATCATACTATCCTATCTATCAGATCTCACTTTCGTAAGTGACCGTAAAGGGATTGACAACCCCTTATCGCGTTGGCTGCGAAGTTCTTATTTGTTTGTGTAGGTGCGAGGGACTCGCGTGTGGTCTCCTACTGGATTGATACCTTGGTTCTCAAAAACTGAGGGAAATACTTATGCTACTGTGCTGCATCACCCTTTCATCTTCGAGGGAATACAATGCAAGCTTGAGAAGTAGCAAGAAGAATTTCTGGCGCCGTTGCCGGGGAGGCTTACGCAAAAGTCATGTACCAAGTACCTATCGCAAACCCTTATCCTTCGCATTACATTTATTTGCCTCTCGTTTTCCTCTCCCCCACTTCACCCTTGCCCTTTTATTCGCCCTTTTTCCATTCTCCTTTTTGCTTGCTTGTGTTGCCATGTGCCTTCTATTTGCTTGCATCTTCGTTGCAATTATCATGAGAGATGAAAATATGGTTGTAGAAATTTTCGTGTTACTAAATTACCTCTCGTTATGTTGAGATTGCTATTGTCTCTTTCTTCTTCCTTGCATATGTTAGATCTTGCTTGTCATGCTAATTTGTTTACCTATAAAATGCCTATGCATAGGAAGTATGTTAGACTTAGATGTGATTTTCACATGCTTTATGATGCTCTCTTTGTGCTTCAATTCTTATCTTTCATGTGAGCATCATTGAATTCTCAAGCCTATCTTAATGGTTATAAAGCAAGAGTTTGTTGGGAGGCAAACCAATTCTATTTTCTTTGTTTTTGCTTCTGTTTAGGAATAAATATTGCATCTAGCTTGTGTTTAGATGTGGTTTTGTGTTTTAATTAGTGTTTGTGACAAGTAGAACCTTTGGGAAGACTTGTGTGAAGTTTATATGATCATGCTGTAAAAAACAGAAACTTTAGCGCTCACAAGATTAGTCACCAGATTTTACTAGAGAGTGCTATTTAGTTGATTACTTTTGAAGATGATTAATAGTCAAATTCCTCACGTTTGCCAATTTATTTTAAAAAAATTGGAGTTACAGAAGTATTCGAAAGTTACAGATTACTACAGACTGTTCTGTTTTTGACAAATTCTATTTTTCGTGTGTTGTTTGCTTATTTTGATGCATCTATGAGTAGTATTGGAGGATATGAATCATAGAGAAGTTGGAATATAGTAGGTTTAACACCATTATAAACAAAGAATTATTTCATTACAGTACCTTTGAGTGGTGGTTTGTTTTCTTATACCAACGGAGCTCACGAGATTTTTGGCTAAGTTTTGTGTTGTGAAGTTTTCAAGTTTTAAGTATGGCTTTGATGGACTATGGAACAAAGAGTGGCAAGAGCCTAAGCTTGGGGATGCCCAAGGCACCCCAAGGTAAAATTCAAGGACAACCAAAATCCTAAGCTTGGGGATGCCCCGGGAAGGCATCCCCTCTTTCGTCTTCATCTATCGGTAACTATACTCGGGACTATATTTTTATTCACCACATGATATGTGTTTTGCTTGGAGCGTCATGTACGATTTGAGTCTTCACTTTTTAGTTTCCCACAATCATCCTTGCTGGACACACCTTTTGAGAGATATAATTATGGTTTAAAATTTGTTAGAATACTCTATGTGCTTCACTTATATCTTTTGAGCTAGATAGTTTTGCTCTAGTGCTTCACTTATATCTTTAGAGCACGGTGGTGGTTTTATTTTGTAGAAATTGTTGATCTCTCATGCTTCACTTAGATCTATTTGAGAGTCTTTTAGAACAACATGGTAATGTGCTTTGGTTATAAAACTAGTCCTAATATGATAGGCATCCAAGATGAATATAGTAAAAACTTTCATATAAAGTGCATTGAATATGATGAGAAGTTTGATACTTGATGATTGTTTTGAGATATGAGGATGGTGATATTAGAGTCATGCTAGTGGAGTAATTATGAATTTGATAAATACTTGTGTTAAAGTTTGTGATTCCCGTAGCATGCACGTATGGTGAACCGCTATGTGACGAAGTTCGAGCATGAGGTATTTATTGAGTGTCATCCTTTGTGTGGAGGTCGGGATCACGCGATGGTTAACTTCTACCAACCCTTCCCCTGGGAGCATGCATTGATTACTTTGTTTTGATGAATCGTAAATTTTTGCGATAAGTATATGAGTTCTTTATGACTAATGTTGAGTCCATGGATTATACGCACTCTCACCCTTCCACCATTGCTAGCCTCTCTTGTACCGCACAAGTATCGCCGGTACCATACACCCACCATATACCTTCCTCAAAACAACCACCATACCTACCTATCATGGCATTTCCATAGCCATTCCGAGATATATTGCCATGACTTTCCATCGTTCCGTTCATATGATACGTTTCATATTGTCATATTGCCATGCATGATCATGTAGTTGACATCGTATTTGTGGCTAGGACACCATGCATAATCTCTCATACATGTCACTCTTGATTCATTGCACATCCCGGTACACCGCCGGAGTCATTCATATAGAGTCATACCTTGTTCTAGTATCGAGTTGTAATCTTTTAGTTGTAAGTCAATAAAAGTGTGATGATCTTCATTATTAGAGCATTGTCCCATGTGAGGAAAGGCCAAATAAAAAAAGGAGAGATGTCCCAAAAGAATAGAGAGGGGCTAAATATTTAAAAAAAAAGAGAAAGCCCCTCCAAAAAAAGAGAGAAAAGAGAGAAGGGACAATGCTACTATCCCTTTCCACACTTGTGCTTCAAAGTAGCACCATGATCTTCATGATAGAGAGTCCCTTGTTTTGTCACTTTCATATACTAGTGGGAATTTTCATTATAGAACTTGGCTTGTATATTCCAACGATGGGCTTCCTCAAATGCCCTAGGTCTTCATGAGCAAGCAAGTTGGATGCACACCCACTTAGTTTCTTTTGATGAGCTTCCATACACTTATAGCTCTAGTGCATCCGTTGCATGGCAATCCATACTCACTCACATTGATATCTATTGATGGGCATCTCCATAGCCCATTTTTACGCCTAGTCAATGTGAGACTATCTTCCTCCTTTTTGTCTTCTCCACAACCACCACTCTATTCCACCTATAGTGCTATATCCATGGCTCACGCTCATGTATTGCGTGAAAGTTGAAAGGTTTGAAAAAATTTGAGTATGAAAACAATTGCTTGGCTGAAACCGGGGTAGTGCATGATATGAATATTTTGTGTGATGAAGAGGGAGCATAGCTAGAATATATGATTTTGTAGGGATAACTTTCTTTGGCCATGTTATTTTGAGAAGACATAATTGCTTTGTTAGTATGCTTGAAGTATTATTATTCTTGTGTCAATATAGACTTTTGTCTTGAATCTTACGGATCAGAACATTCATGCCACAATAAAGAAATTACATTGAAAATTATGTTGGTTAGCATTCCACATCAAAAATTCTGTTTTTATCATTTACCTACTCGAGGATGAGCAGGAATTAAGCTTGGGGATGCTTGATACATCTCCAATGTATTTATAATTTTTTATTGTTCCATGCTATTATATATTCTGTTTTAGATGTTTAATGGGCTTTATTATACACTAGCAAAAGAGCCCGTGCATTGCAACGGGAGAGAAAACATAACACACGCTCTTAACCCAACAACCATTACTCAAGTCCACAATAGGTCCATCTCCTTTATTTTTGCAAGACATCATATTTGTGTTGCCACTTATCCTCCTTCTCACCCTCGCCGACGATGGCCTTAGCGTTCACACAAAATAAAGCAAAAAACGTGTTTAAATATGGTTAATCCTAAGGCTTCTCTCTCTCTCCCTATCTCTCTCTCTCTCTCTCTCTGTCTCTCGCTTTCTCTCACTCTCGCGATGAGAAATTTGTTGTTTTCCCCTGCGACATTTTTCAGAGGTATGCATGTGTAGTTATTGATGTTTTCTTTTCCCTATATGGTTATAGTGGGGTGTTTATTTGCAATCCGGATTGTCACCGGTACGAAAGAAAAACGGATCTTGCGCTATAAATTATAAAATTGCTTCAAAAAAAATATTTTAAAAATATTTAACAGGTAAAATTATCATCATATTTGGATTCTACACATTTTTTTAATAAAATTTCATATACAAGATGCTACTGTGCTGCATCACCCTTTCCTCTTCGAGGGAATACAACGCAAGCTCGAGAAGTAGCAACAACCGACCAGGGCGCGCTTGGGCCTCCTGGCGCACCCTGGTGGGTTGTCCCCGCCTTGGGACTCCCCCCAGGTGCCACCAGGGCCCATAGTGTTCCTTCTGGCCCAAAAATAATCTCCAAAAAGTTTCGCGGTGTTTGGGCTCCATTTGATATTGATTTCCTGCGATGTAAAAAACATACAGAAAACAACAACTGGCACTTCGCACTTTGTCAATAGGTTAGTACCAAAAAATGATATGAAATGATTATAAAACATCCAAGATTGATAATATAACAGCATGGAACAATCAAAAATTATAGATACGTTGGAGACGTATCACGCATGGTAAGGCAAGTTATGATAGATGCAAAAATGATACATGCCATAGGGACGAACCCATACGGCTTGGGGATAATGCAGCCTGAGGGGTGCCCCCAATTGAACAAACAAAAAAGTGTCACCTGGCACTGTTGCTGAAGATATGTTGGGGTAGCTGAAGACGCATGCTACAGAAGTCGCCCCTCATGAGTCACCTGGCTCCTGGATCTCGCGAGGCTCCTGGGGTCCAGGAGGCCCGCGAAGGATCGACGCCTCCTCCACCAAGATCTCCTGGTGCCTGGCCTCGTGAGCTGCCAGGTTGCTTCGCATGTGGCGCTGGTGCAGGGCAGCGCTGTTCAGCAAGCCGAAAGGCATGTGAACATAGTTGTGAGGGGGACCCTCACACCAGCCCATGTGGGACGGCCAGTAGAGCTCCTGAGACGCGGCTCTGTTGAGCCCTGGGATGTTGACACAGACGCTCAACCCCCTGCCCTCATCGGTAGTGGGGGCGTGCTTGGCAGCGTGGGAAGACGCTCACCTCGCATGTCCCTCACCTCCTGAAGATCCTTGACCGCCTTGGTGATGAACTCCTGAGTGCCCGGCGCCTAGCGCCCTATGCTCTTCTCGCGGAAACGCACACTGAAGGACGCCTCCACATGGTGCCCGAGCTTCTCCCTCGTGATATTGGCCAGGTCAGAGGCCCTCCATAGGAGAGCCCCCGAGCCTAGTCCGAGAGGGGCGTCAGGCGCGCCTTCCTATGTGAGAGGGGAAGGCGCCCCGTCCACGGGCGTAGGTCCTGAGGCACGACTGTCGGGCGTCCCGTCCTCCTGAGGCCGCAGGCTGAGCAGCTACTTCTAATTCTTTGGGACGGCCTCAGAAGGGTAGGCAAAGCCCTCGTCATCTGGGCTCTCGACCGCCGCAGCTTGGTAGGTGCGCTCGAGGGAGCACACCGCATCCTTCTCATTGCAGACGACTGTGATGATGCCGCTACTTCCTGGTATCTTGAGGACGTTTTAGCCGTGGTGGGTTGCCGCCATGAACTTGGCCAAGGCCGGATATCTAAGGATGGCATTGTACGGGAGATGGATGTGGGTGATGTCGAAGTCGATGAGCTAGGTGTGGTAGTTCTTGCAGTCGCCGAAGGTGACAGGAAGGCAAATATGCCCTATTGGGGTGGTGGAGCCGTTAGTCACACCTGATAAGGGCCTGGTAGGCTGAAGCTGGTCATATGGCACCTAGAGCCTGTCGAAGGTCTCGACGGAGAGGACATTGAGTCCCGCACCAGCATCGATGAGCGTCTTGGTGATGAGCACGTTGCTGATGGTAGGCAAGCAGAGCATCGGGAGGGCACCGGCTGCGGCCGTGCATTTGAGCTGGTTAGTTGAATTGAAGGTGATACCATACTTGGACCATCTGAGCGGACACTTTGCCTCGAGCTTGGGGAGTGCCGCGTTCACTTCACAGGCGAATTGCTTGAAGATGCGATGGGACGCAGGTGCCTGGGCGCCGCCCAGGATGCAAGTGATGGCACGAGGCTCTTGAAAGCCCCCAGCTCCATCATCCTGGTGGTGGTTGTCATTCCTTCTTGGTGGTGGTGGTAGCGGAGGAAGGCCAGCATTGCCCTGAGGGTGGTACTCATGAGACTGATCCCTCCAGGGGCCCTCGCGAGGCTGGCCCTGCCAGTGGTCCTCATGAGGCTGATCGCGCCAGCCTTGGTGGGAGTCTCGGTTCTCCCAGCGTCCTCCACCACGACCACCTCCGCGACTGTAACCTCGGCCGCCACGCTCGGTGCGACGACCGGTGCACCCATCGGGGATGGCCTTGAGCTCCTGGCAGTCATTGGTGTTGTGGCTGTGCATGTTATGGAAGACACAGAATGGGCGGCTGCCCTTGGAGGACTCGGGGTGGTCGCAACCACCCTTCATCTCAGGCTCAACCACGAGCACAACTGGTCCCTTGCGCTTCACATCCTTGGTCTTGGGTTTCTTGTCTTCTGGATCGGCCTCGGGGAGCTCGACAAGCGAGAGGCAACCTTCTTCTACCCTTGCGCACTTGGTTGCCATGTTGAACATCTCCAGAGCCAAGCACATGTCCTCATGGATAGCGAGCTCTTCCTTCATCCTGACGTCCTGGACACCGTCAGCGAGTGCAGAGATAATGGCCTCATCTGATACCTTGGGAATCTTGATGCGAAAGTTGGTGAAACGCTGGATATACTTGCGCAGGGTCTCCTTGGGTGCTGCTTGATATGCCGCAGGTCGCCTACCGCATAGGCACAGTCGTGAGTTCCTTGGAAGTTGGAGATGAAACGTTCGCGCAGCTCTTCCCAGGAGGAGATCGACCCCGCTGGGAGGTTCGGGAGCCACGAACGCACGCCGTCCTTGAGAGCCATGAGGAACCAATTGGCCATAACCTTCTCGTCGCCGCTGGCCGCCTCGATGCTCAGTTCGTAGGAGATCGACCCCGCTGGGAGGTTCGGGAGCCACGAACGCACGCCGTCTTTGAGAGCCATGGGGAACCAATTGGCCATAACCTTCTCGTCGCCGCTGGCCGCCTCGATGCTCAGTTCGTAGAGCTGCAGGAACTTAGCGGCGTCGAGTGTTCCATCATAGCGTGGAGGCAGGTCTAGCTTGAACTTGCCAGGCCAAACGACGCGGCGCAGCTCCGGAGTGAACACTCGGTAGCCCGCCGCGCTCACGAGTGCCCGCTGTGGAGCTGGACCTTGGTTTGGGTGCTCGCGTGCCACCGCATGGGGTGGCACGCGACCTTGATGAGGCGTCGCTGGGAGTGCACGTGCCTCGCCTTGGGGCCACTGCACCACCTATCAGCTTTCTTCATCGCGCGCGGGTGCCTTGCGGGGCGGATCGCGCTGGGGAGCCTCACACCTTAGCTTGGGGACGATGTCACACCGAAGAGGTGGAGGAGGTGCGCCATGGGCCACGTCACCCGCATGAGATGGTGGGGGAGGCAGCGAGCGGGACGATGCTGGAGCTTCTCCCATGGCGCTGGTGAGTTCGGCGATGCGGTCCAGCCAGTCCTCGTAGAGGTTATCGGTCGGGCAGTAGCACAAGAGCTCACGCACCATGAGCAGTGTAGCCTACGAGTTCGCCGGCCCGCGATGGGTGTGGGAGGACGAAGCAGCCGTGGGAGTCAGCCACGGGGTAGCGGTGCAGCCGTCGCGTCGTGTAGAGAGCGGCAGCGACGAATCTTGCTGCTCATGGGCCGTGGGGCCAGTGGTGCTGTGTGCCACCGGTGATGGGGAACGACGGGGGACGCCGTTGCCAGGTGCAGTCCGGGCGACACGGGCGGTGAGAGCAGCCCGATGCTCAGCACGAACTCGACGACCGTCAGCCATGGGGACGGCGAGATGATGGCGAACCAACCGGAAGAAGAGAGACTCCGACGCACCCCTACCTGGCGCGCCAAATGTCGGATTCGGAGCTGCGTAGACCCTTGATAGATACGAACACTTAGGTGCGTGCGAAGAACTCAACTTCCCTTGTCTCTCTACTCGTTGATCCCACGGCCAAGCTCGATGAATAGGAAGGAAATGAGACAAGGCAGTTTACCCAGGTTCGGGCCACTTTGCGGTGTAATACCCTACTCCTGCTTTATGGTGGATTGCCTTGAGGTGGGCTGAGGATGAACTAGTACAGGGGTCGAACAACCTCAGGAGGTGTGTTCTTGCTTGGGTGGCGGTGAGGGTGGTCTGAATGGTCTGTCCCCCGCTATGGTGGTGGCTAGGCTATATTTATAATGGGCTTGGTCCTCTTCCCAAAATGAAGGCGGGAAGGGATCCCACAACAGCCAAATTCAAAGGAAGACAACTAGTACATCTTATCCTAATGAAAGGTGGTCTTCGCCTGCAAAGCTTCTGGCCGTGACGCCATGGTGGGCTCGGTGATGACCTCTGTCCTGCCGTCCTGGCAATCTTGGTCTCTTTGCATGGAAATGGAAACCTTTGGCTGATTCTTCGGGACTCCGCGCCTGCACTCGCTTCTTTAGCACCAAAGAGGAAACATGCTGCACTATGCCCGCTGGCACCCGCCTGGTCTTGGTCGTCATGGCTTGCGTCATCTGAACCTCATGAGGTGGGGACTTGCATAGAACTCTAAGCTCCTCATGAGATAGCCTAGAGAGGATACTCCCTCCGGAGGCCTTGGTGTCGTCCGCCTCGCGAGGCTTGGCCCCTCACGAGGGTCTTGTGTGTTGATGCCGAAGATGGGACGTACGAGGCCAGTGAAGGGGCCACGCCATGGGCCGCAGGCAGGAAAGTTTGGGTAACCTGGTAATGTGTCTCAATTTTTTTTCTGATGGAGCCCCCAAGTACCTGGTTGTCTGCCTGCGGCAGCTCGGGACTTGAATCGGTACTGTCGATTTATCAATTTCCGACATGCAGGAAATGTTGGACAATGCCGAGTCACAAGCGGCCGGCTTGCAAAAGCAACTGAAGGTGGAAAAGAGACTACGAGAGGAAGCAGAATCTTTAGCCGCAAATGCCCGCAAGTCCTTGCTTACTATGCAAGGTACTCCCTCCGTCCCAAAATAAGTGACTCAAAAGTGGCTCAACTTTGTACTAAAGTTAGTATAAAGTTGAGCCACTTTTGAGTCACTTATTTTGGGACGGAGGGAGTAATATAGAAAACACCAAGACAACTTTTGAAGAAGAAAATGCGGCCTTGTGGAAACGTATCGAAGATGCTGAGTCAAAGCTGGAGTTGGTCACTCAAGAATTGACAACTTTGAAGCGGCATATTGAGAATATGTGCATAGACATCTTTGGTAAGTACATGATTTGCCTTGTTTTAATTTCTAGAAAATAGCTGGGTTGAAGTAGAGTCGACTTATTCACATGCATCTTCTGTATGAGCAGGCAGGGGGAATCACATGCTGTCGAACTTGTTCGAAATATGAGCAATATACCAAGTGATTTTATTAACAGAAATAGTAGATAAAACATGACTAATATAGAAAATATAAAACAAGTCATGTGATCTAACAGAGAGAAGGTAAATAGTAACTTCATATATGAACCAGAACCGAACATATGCAGAGGACATACTAGAACAAGAATCTGTAGCAGGACCTCAAGCAAAAGAAACATGAACACATACTGTGCAGTAGCAGAAGCCCCGGTCTTGGGTGCTATGTACTCGCCGGCCATGTCATCGAAGAGGTTGTCGACGTCGGGGAAGAAGTCGTCGTTTGGGAAGTAGTCGTCGGCGACCGGATCGTCCGTGATGAAACAACCAGTAGTCGCGCCAAGCGCTCCCCAAAAACCTTATCACCCTTCTCCCGTACATGACTCAAAAGGTGTGGTTTCGGAGGCCTACTGTCCCGACCTGCAGTGCACGCTGCAAGCCGGGATGGGGAAGATCGTAGCAGCAGCTCAGAGATTGGAACTTGGTGGCGAGAGGAAGATGATCTTCTGGTGTGTCTCTCTGGAGAGGGGCGACCTCTCTTATATAGGCACAGGAGAAGGAGGTGAGAAGGCCGCGCCAGGAGCCGAAGCAGAAGAGGGAGGCGAAGTGAACAGGCGGCAGCCGAAGGGGTTGCACCGTTCAGATTTATTCTCCACTACTGAAAAATGTTTCAGCTCCCGTGTGACCGTCCAGATTTATTACCCATCGTGCGTGGCAAAAATTAGACATCGGCTCGGCTCATTCCCGCAACCCGCGGCGCGTCGTGACGAGGCGTGGCGGGCGGCGGAGGAGGAGCGCGCGTGGATGTCCCTCTTGTTCTCATGCTCGTACAAGTGGAGAAAGAGCCTCCCTTATAAAGAGGTCCAACTCCCTGTAAACTAGCAATGTGGGACTAAACTTTAGAAGTGCCCCTTGCCTTGCACGAATGGGCTAAGTGGGCCTCTAGGATTTATTAGGAATTTCTGAAATTAATATTGGGCTGGGCCATAATAGACTAAAATTCCAGCAATCCCCCACCAGATCCCAGAGGCACACAAAATTTGCCTTTGGTTCCAAACACTGTTTTATATACCGGTACTGCAATGGAAACTGTTAAGTAGAACTTCCACCTGGAACTCTGTGCTACACTACTAAGCAACTTGAACAGTGGACTGAGGCTTGAACTGCAATTTTTCTGCGAATCTAGCTTCACAAAAAGCCTTGACCGATACTTGGCTACCACGGGTCTTCCCCGCGGGTGGAGCTTATGACTCATACTCCGTGACCTTTCATGATTTTACTAGAGAGAACCCTACTCTCATAGATTGCGACGTTTGACAATCAGACTCATATAGGTGTGTTCTTCAAAACATGTTTTGCAGGACAACATCTCTGCTTACAAGAGCCACTTAGAACACAATAAGATATACATCAACCAGCCATGCAGATTTAGGAGAGTATTGCATCTTCATGGAGTGGTATTGATAGTAAGGATACTCTCCTCTCAGTTGACCAACAACTTGTCTTCCACATCTAATTCACGGGATCTCCGATCACAAAGACTAGGTTACCACTTTGAACAACTCATATTGTGGGTCTCATACCCATCTCCCTCGATGCATTATCTATCACATTTCGTGATAGACCCTTAGTAAACGGATCTACCAGATTTTTAGACGTTTGGATATAATCCAATGCAATTACTCCGGAGTTTTTCATTTTCCTGACAGACTTTAACCTTCTTTGAACGTGTCTTGATGACTTCATGTTATCCTTCGAGCTGCTCACTTTCGTGATCACAGTTTGATTGTCGCAGTTCATAAGGATACCCGGTACAGGTTTCTCGACTACCGGCAAGTCATTCAAGAGCCGACGAAGCCAATCTACTTCGACCGTAGCTGAATCTAGTGCTGTGAGCTCTGCTTCCATAGTTGACCTCGTTAAGATGGTCTGCTTGCAAGAAACAGCGCCACCTCCACGAGTGAATACATATCCGCTCGTGGCCTTTATCTCATTAGCATCTGAGATTCAGTTTGAGTCACTATACCCTTCAAGCACCTTTGGTTGCCCGGTGTAGCGAATTCCATAATTTGCAGTGCCTTTCAAATAACGCAAAACTCTCTCTAGAGCTTTCCAATGCACATCTCCTGGTTTTGAGACAAACTGACTCAGTTTGCTAACAGCAAAAGAGATGTCAGGTCTTGTAGCACTAGCTAAGTACATAAGCGAGCCAACAATCTGAGAATATTTCAATTGATTTCTAGCAATTCTTCGATTCTTTCGAAGTAGCACGCTGGCATCATATGGTGTTGGAGAGGGCTTGCTGTCACTATAGCCAAAGCGACTCAAGATCTTTTCCACATAGTGAGATTAAAGCAAAGTAATCCCACCATCATCGTCTCTCAACAACTTGATGTTCAGAATGACATCAGCCACTCCTAAATCCTTCATCTCAAAACAACAAGATAGGAAATTCTTGACCTCCGTAATAGCATTCAAATTTGCTCCAAAAATCAGTATGTCATCAACATACAAGCAAAGGATAACTCCCTCGCCCCCACCATGGCGATAGTACACACATTTGTCAGCTTCGTTCACAACAAAGCCTGCAGCTGTTAAAGTTCTTTCAAACTTCTCATGCCACTGCTTTGGTGCTTGCTTGAGTCCATATAAAGACTTCAGCAACTTGCACACTTTTCCTTCCTGACCATCTATTACAAACCCATCTGGTTGTTCCATATAAATTTCCTCACCCAACTCTCCATTTAGGAAAGCAGTCTTAACATCCATTTGATGAACGAGAAGACCGTGTGAGGCAGCTAGTGAAAGTAGAACTCGAATAGTGGTCAAGCGCGCCACAGGTGAGTAAATATCAAAGAAGTCTTCACCTTCCTTTTGGGTCTAACCCTTAGCCACGAGCCGTGCCTTGTACTTTTCGATAGTACCATCAGGCCTAAGCTTCTTCTTGAATACCCATTTGCACCCTATAGGTTTGCACCCATAAGGACGATCGGTTATCTCCCAAGTTTCATTTGCTAAGATGGAATCCATCTCACTAAGAACCGCTTCCTTCCAGTAGTCAGCATCTTCAGATGCATAGGCTTCTGAAATAGAACTGGGAGTGTCATCTATTAGATAGACAAGAAAATCAGCACCAAAGGACTTTGCAGTTCTCTGTCTCTTGCTCCTAGTAGGAGCTGCATTGTTTTCCTCCATGGGTTTGTCAAAGTGTTCCATCGAAATGGTAGGTTCAGTAATTGTAACTGATTCTTGATTCGATGAACTAGGCATCTCCTGAGTAGATGAGGTTGTCATATCCTTCATGGGAAAGATATCTTCAAAGAAAGTCGCATCATTTGACTCCATGATTGTACCGACATGCATGTCAGATACCTCGGATTTTACAACCAAGAATCTATATCCAATGCTTCGAAAAGCATATCCCAGGGAAAACACAATCCACGGTCTTTGGTCCAAGTTTGCGCTTCTTTAAGATTGGCACATTGACTTTCGCCAAACAACCCCAGGTTCGTAGATAAGAGAGTTTTAACCTTTTCTTCTCCCATTCCTCGAATGGAGTTATTTCTTTGTTCTTTGTGGGAACTCGTTTTAGGACATGACATGCAGTCAATATCGCCTCCCCCCCAGCATGCCTTGGATAGACCCGATGTATCTAACATGGCGTTAACCAAATCAGCTAGAGTACGGTTCTTTCTTTCGGCCACCCCATTTGACTGAGGTGAATAGGGAGGCGTCCTCTCATGGATTATACCATGTTCCACACAAAAAGAATCAAATTCATTGGAAATATACTCTCCACCACGGTCGGACCTAAGCCTCTTAATCTTACGATCAAGTTGGTTTTCCACTTCAGCTTTATAGATCTTGAAATAGTTCAAAGCCTCATCCTTAGATTTCAAACGATACACATGACAGTATCTAGTGGAGTCATCAATTAACGTCATGAAATATTTCTTTCCACCTTTTGTCAAAACACCATTCATTTCACATAGATCTGAATGTATGAGCTCTAGTGGTGCAAGATTTCTCGTTTCCGCAGTCGTGTGAGACTTACGAGGTTGCTTAGCTTGCACACAAACTTGACACTTAGATCCCTTAACGGTGGTGAAATTAGGGATAATGTTTAATTTGGCTAGTCGCGACATGCAACCAAAGTTAACATGACACCGACGTGAATGCCACACATTTGATTCACTGTTGTTGCAAACATGATTAACAACTTTATTGCAAACATCTGACAACAACAGCTCGAGCATGTGCTTTATTGCAAACAAGTTGTTGCAAACATGATTAACAACTTTATTGCAAACATCTGTAGCAGGACCTCAAGCAAAAGAAACATGAACACATACTGTGCAGTAGCAGAAGCCCCGGTCTTGGGTGCTATGTCCTCGCCGGCCATGTCGTCGAAGAGGTTGTCGACGTCGGGGAAGAAGTCGTCATTGGGGAAGTAGTCGTCGGCGACCGGATCGTCCGTGATGAAACAGCCAGTAGTCGCGCCAAGCGCTCCCCAAAAACCTTATCACCCTTCTCCTGTACAGGACTCAAAAGGTGTGGTTTCGGAGGCCTACTGTCCCGACCTGCGGTGCACGCTGCAAGCCGGGATGGGGAAGATCATAGCAGCAGCTCACAGATTGGAACTTGGTGGCGAGAGGAAGATGATCTTCTGGTGTGTCTCTCTAGAGAGGGGCGACCTCTCTTATATAGGCACAGGAGAAGGAGGTGAGAAGGCTGCGTCGGGAGCCGAAGCAGAAGAGGGAGGCGAAGTGAACATGCGGCAGCCGAAGGGGTTGCACCGTTCAGATTTATTCTCCACTACCGAAAAACATTTCAGCTCCCGTATGACCATTCAGATTTATTACCCGTCGTGCGTGGCAAAAATTAGACATTGGCTCGGCTCATTCCCGCAACCCGCGGCGCGGCGCGTCGTGGCGAGGCGGGCGGCGGAGGAGGAGCGCGCGCGGATGTCCCTCTTGTTCTCATGCTCGTACAAGTGGAGAATGAGCCTCCCTTATAAAGAGGTCCAACTCCCTGTAAACTAGCAATGTGGGACTAAACTTTAGTAGTGCCCCTTGCCTTGCACGAATGGGCTAAGTGGGCCTCTAGGATTTATTAGGAATTTCTGAAATTAATATTGGGCTGGGCCATAATAGACTAAAATTCCAGCAGAACTCCCACTGATGAAACTGAAGGCAATATACACATTCCTTGAGCAACTTTATACATGTGGTGTGTATGCTATAAGGGTAGTGAAAAATGTCAAGACACCATCCCGGTTGATCAAAGAAATGTTGAAGGAACTATCAAGTGTCCCTTAGAGGATTCAAGAATTGAAGAAATCAGCCTGTCGACAAGGGGGAGTGCACTCTCTTAATCGTGCCATAGCGTATCTACCTGAAATGGAACTGAAGCTTTTAGTAGAAGGATTTCCAGAATTCAATACAGATAACAACAACTTCTCAAATGATGATTATATGCGTTGTGTGAAAGAGACCCGGGTGTTGGCGACTCAAATCATGGAAGAACCGGATCTGACAAAATATCAAGCCAGATATTCAGAAGCCAACAAGCGCATCAACCCGCCTGAACCCAAGCCGTTTGAGCTGGCCCTTCTCAACATAAGCATAATTTCGCTCCTGATGTCGAGCCTTCTTCTGTCATGCGTGAGGACTCGCTTTTTCAAGCTTTATCATCAATTTAGTGGTCAACAAAGGACCTCCTAACATGCCAAGACAAGCCGGCGCTAGCTGACCTAGGGACAACTGGCGCGGAAGATCAAGAAGAAAACATCAACCCAGAGAGCTCTGCGGCCCGCTTACAAGAGTGATCATCACCGGATTGTTTTAAAAACTTAATCCATCATGGTTGAACAATGGTTTGTAATAATTTGTAGAGAAAAGTTTGTATTTGGGAGTGCCTTCGTGCACGTACTATGCACTATCTTTGAGAAAAAAATGAATTCTGATTTATGCTTATCTCATTTAACCCGGCCAAATACTGATGAGCTTCGTTGTTGTAGCATTCCAGAAGAAAAACAAGCCAAGTTCTCTTGCCAACCGGAAATTTGTCCTGACGCTTGGACGTATAGTTTGTGTTATAGAACAATATGGTTAACCCGACGCAGTGCAATACGGGAGATTATTGTGCTGATAACCCGTCGAATCATAGCCCCTGTATAATAAATAAAATATATGCAAATATACAAGAAAATAATTGAAAACCAAGTTATATATAGAGAAAAAAGTAATGCAATTTAATAAGCCAGCTTTCGAGGCACGACGTAAGACCGACTTTCGAAGCATGTCTCGCTTCAATGAAGCGGGCTTGATAGCCTAATGGTTTATCCTTGCTCTCTAAAAGCCGGCTCTCACATGACTTAAGCCGGTGTTTTAACCTTGGTAAGTTCACGGTCAATACATGCCATGATAGGCATCAGTATGATTGACTTAGCAAGAGTACAACCGGGTCACCTTTGCGGAGTTGCATCTTGCTAGCAGGCAGGTTTAACCAAATATCATAATGGCATATGCTAGGTCAACATGGATGTTACTAGCTAAACTCGTTGAGTTGGAAACCCCCAAGTGACCAGTGACCAAAAATAAAGTCTTAATACACAATTTCTAAGTTGAAACGACAAAAACTCTGTATTCCAGAGGTGCCGGTTTTATTTATTGAGCACTATTATACACACACACATGATGAGGTATGTTCAAAAACTGAAGCCAATGGCTTTAAGTATAATATGGCCGAAGATGTGCAATATTCCAGGGTATGCTAGTATCCTCTTCAGAGGTACGTGATTTGCTTGCTTCTCGTATATCAACGAGATAATATGACCCCTTGTGTAGTTTCTTGCTGATGACGAAAGGCTCTTCCCAAGGTGGTGAAAGGTTGTACATACATTTCTTCTCTTGTATCAGACGGAGCACCACGTCACCTTCCTAGAAAGTATGACTTCTGACTCTATGGCTATGATAGCGGCGTAGGTCTTGCTGATAAATCGCTGACCGAGATGCTGTAAGATCGAGTTCTTCCTCCAAAGCATCCAGAGAGTCGTTTCAAGCAATTTCATTATCTACTTCAACATATGTTGCTACCCTGGGGGAGTCATGATGAATATCGCTTAGGAGCACGACTTCCGCACTATAGACCAGGAAAAACGATGTATAACCCGTTGACCTGTTGGGGGTAGTCCGGATGCTCCATAACATAGCTGGTAATTCTTCAACCCAATAGCCAAGAGTATACTCAAGTGGGACCATAAGTCTTGACTTGATTCCCAGCAACAACTCATGATTAGCACGTTCTGCTTGTCCATTAGACTAGTTGCGCAACAAAAGCGAGATCAAGCCGGATATGTTTCATGTCGGCAGAACTGTTTCATAGCTCCCTTTGACATATTAGTGCCGTTATTAATGATGCTATGAGGATATCCAAAGCGAAAGATAATCTTTTTATTTGAGTATTCTTTGATCTATTATATGCATGATTATTTATAGCCTCGTATTTCTTCTTCGAATCTTTGGTTTAGTTAGGCCAACTAGATCGATTTTTCTTGCCATGGGAAGAAGTGCTTTGTGATGGGTTAGATCTTACGGTGTCCTCACCCAGTCACAGAAGGGGTAGCGAGGCACGTATGCATCATTGCTATTAAGGATAACAAGATGGGGTCTATTCCTATATGAATAGATCTTGTCTACATCATGTCACCGTTCTTATTGCATTACTCCGTCTCTCCATGAACTTAATACACTAGATGCATGCTGGATAGCGGTCGATGTGTGGAGTAATAGTAGGAGATGCAGAATCATTTTGGTCTACTAATCTTGGACGTGATGCCTATATAATGGTCATTGCCTTGGATATCGTCATAATTATTTGATCTTCTATCAATTACCCAACAGTAATATGTTTATCCGTCGTATGCTACTTTCTCGAGAGAAGCCACTAGTGAAATCTACGACCCCTGGATCTATCTTTTATCATATTGCTTTCTGATCTATTTTTCATCAATTTTTCTTTTACATCTATTATTCCAAAAAACCCAAAAAACCTTGTTGCACTTTTATTTTGTGTTCTTGCGCGATCTATTTATCCAATCTTATAAAAACCAAACTATCTTTTTACAGACGAGGGATTGACAACCCCTCTTACACGTCGGGTTGCAAGTATTTGTTCTTTGTGTGCATGTACCGTTTACATAGTGTTTCTTGATTCTCCTACTGATTCGATAACCTTGGTTTTACATATGAGGAAAATACCTACCGTAGTTGTACTGCATCATTCCTTCCTCTTTGGGGAAATCCCGACGCAGTTTCAAGCCACATGAGTGACATTGGGGTAATCTATGCATAGGGGTTGATACACGTTTTCATATTCCTTTCTACGATAGAAATCTTGCAATAATCTTTGAAGTTCTTTGTGTTGGATTGAATATTATGAATCTGAAATTGTGTGATGCACGTCGTATTATTGACCCACGGATACTTGTGGTGACATTGGAGTATCTAGGTGACATTAGGGGTTGATTGATGCATGTCATATGGTGTTATTTTAGTACAAACTCTAGGTCTGTTTGTTACACTTATAAGAATAGCCCAATAGATTGATCAGAAAGAATAACTTTGAGGTGGTTTCGTACCCTACAAAAAATTCATCTTATGTTCTCCACGATAGGAACTTTGGAGTGACTCTTTGTTGCACACTGAGGGATTGTTATATGATCCAATTATGTTATCATTGTTGAGAGATTTTGCGCTAGTGAAAGTATAAACCCTAGGTCTCATTTTCAAGCATTGCAATTCTGTTTTTGCTCACTTTTCCTACTTGCTACCTTGCTATTTTTTAGATTACAAAAACCTATATTTACTATCCATATTACACTTGTATCACCATCTCTTTACTGAACAAGTGCACCTATACAATTTACCATTGTACTGGGTGTGTTGGGGACACAAGAGACTCTTTTTTATTTGGTTGCAGGGTTGACTGGGAGAGACCATCTTTGTCCTATGCCTCCCACGGATTGGTAAACCTTAGGTCATCCACTTCAGGGAAATTTTCTACCGTCCTACAAAACTCTGCGCTTGGAGACCCAACACGAGTCTACAAGAAGAGAGGTTGCATACAGACATCATCCGGATCGGGACCAGATTTATCGAGTATGCCGATGAAGATGTGGATCTTGCCGAAGGGGACCCGGTACCCGTACCGAGTCGACTTGGCCCATCAATGTAGAGCTTGCCTCGATGACTCTTTGTCATCCGACCGATCACATATCCCTCGATGCCTGGGAGAGCACCCTCCAAGAACTCAACACATCGTGCGTAGGCCCCACGGTGGGTGTCAACTGTCATGGTTTTGTCACGGGGGATGGCCTTGTGAAAGGACTAAGTCTAGAGGCCATCTCAACTTTGTGTCCACTTGAACGGGGTTGATCGGGAATGAAGGACATGGGTTTACCCATGTTCGGCTCCTCACGGTGGAGGTAAAGACCTACTTCCTAGTTGATTGATATTTCTGGAGATATCGATTACAAGGATGTAGATCCGCTAACCTAGCTCTTGATTGATTGTAACTTAAGTCATCCAATCTTGAGGGCTCCCCTTTATATAATAGGTCCAGTCCCTAGGTTTACAACAGAGTCCGGGTTGTAGTAACAACACGTGTCCTATTCTAACTTCTATATGTCTTGCCATCAAAGTTAGGAATTCTATCCTTCTTGTGCTTTCTTCATGAGCTAGCCCGCGTAGCTCTTCCACAAGCCGGCCATCTGCCTGGTCTCTTCTTGGGCCTCCGACCCTTGTCGTTGTTATGGCCTGAAAGATGAAATGACCCATGGATCCTCTGTTGGTCCTGGCCGGGTCTACTATAAGAAATATGTCAACTTGTGACCTTCTGTCAGTGACCATGGAAGAAATGGTTGTATACGAACATTTGAGACCAATTGGTCATAAGCGGTTTGGAGGGCTCCAAGCCCTAAACCATAACGACCATTTTGGTTAGAAATGTCGTAATTTTCTTACACGAAATGGTTGTAAAGCAGACACCATTGGTCCGCTACCTTATTTCTAGCTGATCACGACCAATATAAATGGTAGTAGCCTTCTAAATTGTGGTGCATTGCTATGACTAGGCACCACCTCATCAATTTTGCCTATGTGTCATGTCCATGTGTAAATTTTTGCCTATGTGTCATGTCCATGTGTCAATTTTTACCCTAGGTTGTGAAGTAGCCCACATTTCTTTCATTCCAAAATTCCAAAAAATATCTCATAAATTCTTTGGATCATATCTTCCTCAAATATGTCAAAAACCTTCCTTGCCTAGTTTGAAAATAACCCAAGAATATTCTTTTCCTATTCTGTTCAGAATAACACTTTGTGAAGGAAGTGTTCTTTATATTTTCTTGATTGCCCTTAAAAATTTCTATCACTCTTTCCAATCCAAATCATTGCCTCATGACAAAATTCAGCTCCATTTTCCTAGTAAATCTTCCTCAACAAATTTCCGAAGTTTCTGTTCAGCTAGAAGCTTTGTGAAGGAAGTACTCTCTAGGTATATCCTATGAGTTGATTTTTTGCCACATCTTCTATATGACCAAATCATAGCTCTCCGCAAACATTGAGCCACATCTAAGAATCCATGTGAGCTCACCATCCAATCTTTGTTTCTGGTAATATTTTCAGTTTGTGAAGCAACCATATCTTATATTGCTTTAGAATTGTTGAAAATTTACGAGGACATTACCGTGCCCATAGAAACTCCCTCCACCAAATTTGAGCTCATTTAATTTAGCCAATTTCCCTCAATATGTTTCCCAATTTTCTGTTCAGTGGATAACATTGTGAAGGAAGTGCCATTTTTTATTTATCCAAATGGTATGAAAATTTTACAATGCCTTCATATGACAAAATTATCATCTCCTTCAAATTCAAGCTCAATCCAATCAACTATGTGAGCCCAGGCCAATTTCTATTTTTTGGCCAGATTGGCACATTGCAAAGAAAGTCAATCTACACCTCCTCCTATTTCCTTCAAACTTTTTGGGAACTCTTCCATATTCAACTCATTGCCACATGCCAATATTCAGCTCCATTTGCCAAGTAAATCTTCCTCGACAAATTTCAAAGTTTCTATCTAGGGATAAACTTTGTGAAGGAAGTACTAGGTAGGATTATCCAAATGATTTGAGATTTTTCCAAATATTCCATATACTCAAATTATCACTCTCCACAAAATTTTAGCTCTATCCAGCGGGCCATGTGAGCTCATCATCCAATCTTTTATTCTGGTCATATTTTCAGTTTGTGAAGCAACTATGTTTTACATTACCTAATTATTTCTGAAACTTTACCAGGGCATGTTCCTACATATATAACTTCCCTCCATCAAATTTGAGCTCATTTAATTTACCCAATTTCTCTCAATAATTTTCCAAAGTTTCTGTCCAGAGAGGAGCATTGTGAAGGAAGTATCACTTTGGCATGTCCAAATGGTATCAAATTTTTACAGTGCTTCCCTATGCCCAAATGACCATCCTCCCCCAAATTTCAGCTCAATCCATTCATTTATTTGTGCCCAGCGTCAACATCCATATTTTTGTCCAGTGTGCTACTTTGCAAAGCAAGTGCCACATAGGCTTCTCCATTCGGTGGAAATTATTCTTTTTCACGAGAGGTGGATAAAAGATTTTGACACCCAACCATTTGGTTAATTGTACATTAATATGGCCTAGTATTCTAGAAAATTGATTTGGTGCAATTTTGTAAAAAAAATATGGTCGGTCCTTCACAAAAAAACTCATTTTGGGCACTCGAAAAAAGGAAAAGGAAATTTTTATGCAAAGACAATGAAAAATCCATTTGTCAACACCATTTGCCATTCCAAGATGCACCGTTGTGCACAATATGAGATCATTTGACCAAAGTGTGCCATGAATGTGGACATAAGATTGATCATTTGGCTTGAAAACCATGAATCTTCACACATGATAGCTCATTTCTGAGAACACTTTTTTAAAAATAATTCCTGTATTACATGTTTATTATTTTTCCTGGTAACTTAGTCACATATAATGACACAATGCGAATGTTTTCTAATTTCTTGACTTTTTAATCTTCCATGCCCATTTCAAAATGCGGTCAAAACGGCGGGCATGACCGTTCCTAGCTACTGGTTGAATCTTGTAAAACATTTGGTGTTTCTTTGATTAAATAGATACTATTGTACCGGAAAATGATTTTTGGAAAAAATCATGAGCAAACTATGAGGCAGCTATAGTTCAAACTTGACCCACTTCCTACTGAATCAGCGAAAATTTGTCTTTTTTAAGAGAGGTGGATCAAAAGCTCTTGACACCCAACCATTTGGTCAATTGTACATTAAATATAGCCTAGTATTTAGAAAATTGATCTTGTGCAATTTTGCAACAACTATTTGCTAGGTTCTTCACAAAAAACCCAATTAGGGGCACTCCGAAATTGAAAAACAATTTTTTGTGCAACGAAAATGAAAATTCCTCAAATCAACATTGTTTGTCGTCCCAAGATACCCACATGTGCATAATATTGGTACATTTTAACAAACTATGAAAGGGTAATATGTTGAATATTTACCCTGAATAAGACGGTAAAAAGTATAAGAGAAATAAAAGGAAAAAACAAAATTACTTAAGCTCAGTTCTGATTGATGGAATCAGTTGTGGCATGGATATATGACATGGCAAACATCCGTCCATCTATCCATTCATCCAGCCCACGTCAACAAACCCCCTTCTCTCTCTCGCCCGAACCCCACCCAACCCCTCATGCCCGCCTCTCTCCCTCTTGCAGGAACCCTAGCGCTCCACTCCTCCTTGTCGCCGCCACCCCATCACCCGATCCCGGCGACCTCAGGCGGGAATCGACGACGCCCAACACAGCAACATGACCCCACACTCCGCTCCTCCCTCCTGTCTGGCGAGATCCAGTGAGGGCTTCCTTCGCCACCTCCCTCTCTCTCCCTCTCCCCAATCCAAATCTAGTCCCTCTGCCACTGCCCCCTCCTCCCCTTCATTCGCCAACACAATGCAACAAAATTTCCCAGCACGCATGTACATCACGCATGCTCGTGCCTGCATGGCCATGCCCATTGTGCATCGCCTCCATGAACTCCACCGCAGGGATGAGGGACTCGACACACGACCCGCTGGCGGTGCTGCTCATGGGCTAGGCCCCGCCGGCCAAGGACGGGGAGCATAACCACCGCCTCCTCGCGCTGCTCGCCACCTCCCTCACCGTGCTTGTCACCTGCGGTGTCATGCTCCTCTTCCTCTGCTCCTCCTCCTTCTCTTCCTCCATGCCACTCACTTAGAAGGCGGCCATGGCCAAGCCCCTCGCTGCCAAGAAGGACTAGGAGCCCGACCCCGACGACGGCCGGCAGCGGGTCACCCTCTTCTTTGGCACGCAGACCAGCACCACCGAGGGATTCGCCAAGGTACGAGCCCGCACACTCTCTCAGTCCCTTGCTCCTCCCGTGCAACAATCTGAGATCCCTGCTTCGTTCTGCTTCTGCTAGGCGCTTGTGGAGGAGGCCAAGGCGTGGTACAACAGGTCTGTCTTCAAGGTGCTTGATCTGGTATGATCTTTTAACCTCGAAAGGTTGACCCTCTCACCGACGACGACCGTCATCGGTGGGCTGCTAGTTTCCTTGGCCTCCCGCGGCATCTCTGACCGCCCCTAATCTCCCGACGAGCACATGTTGTAGCTCCTAGCGAGGTATGCATCTCCGTCCTTCCCCTTCCCCTACTGCTGCTGCTCTCCCAGTCTTACTCCTCATCTTGTCTCTTGTGTAGGGTGCACGAATACCACTTCTTCCACCAGCGACCGTCCCCTCTGCGCCCAACATGTGGAACACTTAGGCTCCATCTTTGGATCCGCCAATGTCTTCCTGCAGGTAGCAACTCCCTATCCCTCTCCATCCGCCATTCCCCTACAGCCACGTTTTGTTCTTCATGTCATCCTACATACCTGCATAATTAGGCACAGACGCTAAAGTGAAACTAGTGCTATATTGCATCACTGATGTGCAATGTATGGGGTGTCTCATTCCTAGTATTGCTATGTTCAACCACATTGGCAGTGTTCAGAAATGACACCCACTTACTATGCAAATGCATGCAACATTATCTGAATTTCATTCAGTTCCATTGTGCATAAACACTATAGTGTAGAACTATCAACTTGTTTCACTATTTTGTTTGTCACCCATACAACTTACTTACCGAGGCATCTTTCTTGTGGGAGTTTAATTGATAGTACAATATGTTAGAAGAAACTACCATGTCTCTGGAATGAATCATCAATCACACTTTATACACTTACAACTCATTTTCTTTTATATAAGTTCTGATGCCTTTCTTTAGGTTGAGCTACTGCCATGTTAACTGTTGTAACAAACATTATCATTTGCCAGTTTGCTTTGTGTTAAGAACTATGACCATTAAGTTTTGTGTTGGTGCAATATCTGCCTACCTTATGTTTTGGAGATTGTTGACAGAATTAGGTATGGATTGATTTGTTTGCTAGTGCATGCATATAGAAAAAGTCCATACACAACCAAAGAGAATGCTGTCTCCGGTGCACTAGTTCGAGGAACTTCACCGAAGCATATATGCGTTGCAGAGAAGAACGAGCTATATCCGTTGAAGACATATAGTCGAGGAGATTAATGTGAAGAAATCGACCCCTCAAAAGTTTATTGGTGAAGCCAAGCATTTGACTCGGTACAGTCGTATGAAGAAATTGATTGCAGTGATAGAAGTTGAAGACAAAGTGAAGACATAGTATTTATTTCGTTGTTCTTCTTTCATTCTTTTGAGTCATAGGACCTCCGCACTATTAAGAGGGGTATAGGTTCTCGATGCATAGATCAATTGTGATGCTTAGCCAAAACCTATGAAAGCTACGAGAGCCATCTCTTTTTGTTCCGAGCAAATACTTTCCAGCAAGAGACTATGATCTTCTTCATTGCGAGAGATTTGCCTCAGACCGAGGAGTTAGCATTTCTTGCCTCGCAAGAAATGTTACCGTTGTGCTCAAATCCGACCGTTGGAATCGTGTCGTTCGGCTATTGGCTGAACCAAATGTCTAATTTGGTCTTTCCCATGAGGGAAAGTTGCGGCTATAAATAGCCACCCCGCTCCAAGTTTGACCATTGGCTTCTCCACTTGAGTTTTCTGAGAAGATTGATTTGAGCAACCCTCTGCGAGTGATTTGAGTTTAAGATCCACCGAGAGAAAAATCAAGAGCCCAAACTTAGACGATGGTGTAGCATCACAATAGTTCCGAGTGAGAGTTGTTGTACCTATTACTCTTGAGAGATGTGCACTCTCTAGACGGATATGCTCATCTTCGAGTGTTGAAGAGTTGTTATCTTCACCCAGCCAGATCTTCAGCAACCAAGAGTATTGTGGTTTGCGCTGATCGATCGAAGGTTTGGAAATCGCCGACAAGGATCTACCACGAGTGAAATCAAACTGAGTCCGATCAGCTCCGCGTTGAAGGAGAATAGGATGAAAAGAGTTTATCTTCCATGTTAAGTCACAGCCCCTCCAAACAGACGTAACCATTTGGCAGAAGGGTGAACTGGTCTACCAAATCTTTCTGTCGCCAACGAGCACCATAGATTCTATTCGCCTCTTTGAATTTTATTCAGCGGTTATTACTTGTGCTCTGTGATGATAGTTTGATTGATCTTCTGCACTAAGTTGTTTTTCTTTTGCACTCCTTGTGTATGTCTGTTTTTAGCATTTCATTCTCTAATGTGTGTATTACTTCTTCCTCACCCTGCTGCGTAGTCTCTATGAGTTGATGTATATTACTGTGGTTGTTCTTCGTCAAAGACATTCTTCACTGCTCGATCCTAATTCTCAGTCATGTTAGTTTACGTGTTGTCCTATTTTTTACTATCTTTGTCACCAAGCCCATCATATACTACGCTCGGTTAATTATAGCATCTTATCTTGAGGAATTTGTTCCTTGGTAGCTTACCTGTTTGTGTGTTCTTCTACCGAATCTTTTCTCTGCTTATGTGTTTGGGATTAGTTCAAAACTTTCGCAAGAAATTTTGAATCTCCCATTCACCCCCTCTGGTCGACATACTCTTGGTCCTAACAATTGGTATGAGAGCAGGTTCTCACTGTCTCTATTTATTAAAGGTCTATCATCCTTGGAGTTTTGAGTATGTCGTATGCAGGTAGATCCTCACACTCTGAAAGATTTCCTATCTTTGATGGAAATGACTATATATATATTGGAAGAAAAAAATGAGAATTCAAGCTGTTAACTATGATATGTGGCAAATTGTGGAAGATGGCTACACCATTCAGCAACTGAATGATCTCAACACCGATTATAGAACTAATTTGCAATGAGATTCTCACGCAAAAGACATCATCTGCAACAGTCTATCAAAAGATATTTTATTTCGATTTCAAAGGCTCCATACTTCAAAGCAACTCTCGTATGCCATCAACAATGCTCATGAAGAATTTGTTGCCAGATCAGATCCTCACACTAAAATGCTTCACGCTATGTTCACTAGATTCAAAAGCCTTCGTAAAGAAAGTGCTATGGAACTCACTGATCGATTGACAAACATTGTTGAAAGACTTCGTCAAAAAGGAGTAACAGATATCACTAATGGAGATATATTCAACAAACTTCTAAGTGCTCTTGATAAATCTTTCAATCCCATAGTAGCTAAAATCAAACAAAGATCACACTATGAAGAGCTTCACTATGTTGAGGCCATGACTCTCACTACAAAAAATACACTTCCGTGATGATACGTGTTTGTCACAGTAGGTCACGTTTTCTGTCATGCATGTACATCCATGACAAATTTATGACAGAATGAAGATAGTCATACCTGTGTTGTCGTAGAAGTGTTCCATGACATTACCAAAAATATCATCACGAAAGTGTCCACTTCCATGACGATAAATCGCGCGTCACAGAAGTGCTTTCGTCAAGGGTGACCGACACGTGGCATCCACCATAACGGAATGCCATTAAGCTATTGGGTCCGGTTTTGGATCCGATAACCCATTAACAGCCCCGACCAATGGGGATTTTCCATGTGTAAAATCATCATTGGCTGGAGGAAACACGTGTCGGCTCACCGTTGGGACATATGTCATCCACTCATTGGATACAAAGCGCCTATGATACGTCGACACATGGCACGACCCAACAGAGGCCCATTCCTATGAATGGCCAGCCCGTTTGACTTGGTCAAAAGGTGGCGGGTCGACCCACGGCAAGCCTGTTAACGACCTGTTTGCATATAGCCCATTTACAGCCCGCTAACCCAAGGCCCGTTTACGGCCTATCCGAATTAGGCCCAGTAGTGTCATCTGGGCCGTCCAATATAATTCCAGCCCATTTTAACTTCCAGCCCATGACGTCCTTTGGCCTATGATACGTCGACACGTGGCACGGCCCAACAGAGGCCCATATAGGTTAAAAAGGCCGGCATAGTCAAAGGCCCGTAGTACTTACTCAGGTACTAGTGGGCCAGCCCAATAATGGCCTGCTTAATAATGGCCCATTTACGGCCCAAAGCCAGATCTGGCCCGTTAATTGTTTGCCGAATATTTGGGCCCAATTATAGCCCAGTGACTTTCGGCCTGTTAGAGGCCCGATGTAGACAAGGGCCCATTTCAGCCCGGTGTGACTTTCGGTCTGGGAATGGCCCGTGCTGCCCATGGGCCATATATGGTCCGACAGGACATCGGGCCCACTAACGTCCCATGATAAAGGTGGCAATATTTAAGCCCAACGTGACTTTGGGCCTGTTAAAGGCCTGCCGCATAATTCGGCCCGTTAATGTCTGTACTAAGCTTTCGGCCTCTTAAAGGCCCATGATATATGTGGGCCAACTAAGCCCCGAGATATGTTTCGGCCTGGTAACTGCCCGCGATATAACTGGGCAAAAAAAGGCCCCGTCTACATTTCAGCCTGCTGAAGGCCCGTTGACGACTAGTGAAAATTGAGGCCCAATATGCATTTTGGCCTGCTAAAGGCCCATAGTTTCATCTGGGCCGTAACAGGCATGTACAATATTCAGCCTATTAATGGCCCAACGCTACCTGGGCCAAACTAAGCGTTGGGTCCACAAAAGGCCCAACTAAAATATAGGCCGGTGTAAGTTGTGGGCCTCGCGCAAAGTGTGAAGGCCCCAATGATTCAGGCCCAAGAAAGATGCATGCCGGCCCAATTGTGGCCTGCTAAACACCAGGCCCGTTAGAGGCGAATGTTTCGGCTCGGTCGACTACATCTGTTTTTTTTTCAGATAGCGAATGATGACAGTAACTATTAAGAATTAAGAACAAACCTACTCTATACAATATAGAAATTACGGCATAGTAACTAAGAATAAACCTACACTATACAATAAATGATTTATGGTATATTACATCCACTGGGCATCGAAGTTCGCCACCAGTGATCATAACGCGCAATGAAGAAGCAGATTACAAAAACTGGGCACCATTGCAGCGTAACAAAATAATACTGAACTGAGACCACTTCCAAGACAGTTCAAGAAAGGTTAGCCTTGCGCGTGAACTGCTGCACAAGCTGCTGAGCAAGGCTGTGAGATCGGCCTAGCATGTCGGTCATAGCTTCCAGGTGTAGCTGTTTAGCGATGAGGTTCTCATTGGTGTTCTCTGCAATCTTTCTTAGAGATAGGACTTCAAGTCGAAGTTGAGTTGCAGAATGCCTTTCTGCTAGAACTTGGGACTGAAGAAGTCGAACTGATTCAGACAATGAATTATGTGAGCTTGTCTGAGTGCTAGTGTCAAGTAACTTGAACACTGCATCAAGACAAGACTTTGGGGTTGTCTCGCTATCTTCAAGATGTTTTGCCTTCTTTGCTGCAATATATGTTGGGTTTGTCTCACATCCTTCAGTAGACTTGTGCATGCCATCAGGCACATCACCCTGAAACAAAGCAGAGAGATGACAGGTTTTGCACGTGTATAAACAAAGATGATAACTGTGCTGTCAATTCCATCCAATTTCAAATTAGAAAATAAAGAGTAAGTTCAAAACATCAATAGCATAATTTGGCATTGTTCATAATGCGGGGAGCTTCTCCACACTACTAGATTACCATGTCAACATAACAAGCATAGATGAAGGGCAAAGAAAATCATTGTATCTATTTTGGTTAATGTGCATGGCATGTTGTTCATATCATCAGCCACATCAATAAGATAAAACAGGAGATGACAAGCTGCAAACGTGGGCTGCTTCACCACACACTGGATTATAGATCCACAAAAACAAGCATACATATAGGGAGTATTGAGTAATGTGCATGGTATGAATAAGGAATTTGGTTTTACAAGTAAAACTTAGAACTTACGGTTCTTGCCAACATGCATTTTGGTAGAAACAACAAACTAAACAACAGTAAACGATAGGGAGTATGAGCAAATTAAACATCAGTTGAGGATAAAGGCTTTAGAAGGACTGACTTACATTAACAGTTAACACCGGCTTTATAATGCCCTTGTCCATGTCAAGGGAAGGATAACTCAAGAATTTCGGCACAGAATCTTCTTCATAAGCATTGCATTTACTCTACATTTTGTACAGACTAATTATAGATATGAAATAGTGGAAGGGACAGAGGATAATGAAGATGAGATGCAGATTGATGCTACATAATCAACTACCAATCCCTGGAAGTACAAGCATTATAGGACAAAATGTACTGACAAGAGCAATGGGCTACACTTCTGCACTGGCATTGTCTGTGTATTCTACTTTTTGGTAAGATTAAATATAGATCTGATCTTTTTTAGTAAATGATGGGCGAGGGAGATAAGATGCAGAGTGCTACACAATGAACCAATCCCTCTTCCCATAATACAAGAGCGTTTTGAACAATGGTCTACTATACAAAACGTTCTTATATTACGGGACGGAGGGAGTAGCTGTTAATGTAAGTATAGTGATAGACGGCGTTCAGTCCTTACAAGAGGACTGCAGAGCTAAACTTCTTCAAAAGCATTGGGTTGATTCTAAATTTATGTAAGAGTCCATACGGATCTTGTAATGTCCAACAAATGGACGATAACGAGACTAACATCTACAGTGATGCTACATAATCAAACAGCTATGAAAGTAAGTATGGTCATACATGGCAAGAGATACTCACAAGAGCAATGCAGTGTGCAGTATAGTTGCGAGATTCTGTGGTCCCTTAAGAATGAATGTTCTCCTACTAATAGTTTTCGTACAAGTGAGACGTTAAGGCAAATGCAGAAATGTAGTTCAAATTGTGATGTGATATCATAGATAGTACCTTACGCTGCAGCCGAGACCAATGTGTAACAAGATTATTCCAGTCACCGTCGGTTAAATGTAGCACCGGAGACTTTACAAAAATTTTGTTTAGAGGCTTGCCATCAAAGTGCGCTTGCCTCAGGTAGGAATGGTACTTCATCAACAAGTGCTTGAAAAGCGCAACCAACCCTTGCTCGTCATCACAATCCAGTTTGGTCCTCGCCTATTTAAAATAATGAAATCTTGTGTCTTCTGTCAGCAGAAACATATGCAACAATGACCATGAATAACATCAGTACATTACTTACGCGTAAGTTGCGAAGGAAGGCTGGAAATTGTTCTGTGTCTGCGGTATAATCTTTCCATGAAGGAAAGATGCGCACAAAGTTCCTGACAACAATATAAGCTTTGTCTTCTAAACTGGGAAGAAATGGAACAGGGGTCCTATTTGCTGCAATTGGGGCTCTCTCTGGTTCGAAAAGGGATTTGGCAATTGGATTTGGTGTACTCTTTGCTGGAAAGAGGGTTTGGCGCCGTAGAGCTGGAGCTATGTCAACTGGCATAATCATAATGTTTGCTGCAGTTGGGGTCTATTGAGTTGGGGCATCAGAAATGACCAGTGTAGTAGGGCTAGAGTCTGCTAGAGTTGGGGTGTTTTGTGGGTCAGGTGATATTGCAACTACACCTAATGGGCTATTTGATTTATCAGGTGTCACTACCTTTTCCAAATACTTTGCTTGTGCTCCTCCACGATCAGCCATCACCCTCTTCCTTTTGAACGTCTGATACACAAGAACAACATTTGAATGGATAAATATGGTATGATGACAGATGGAATATGTACTAAAAATGGATAGGCAGGGCGTATTCACATACACGATGTGTAAACTATGCTAATGGCAGTTCAACAAAGTAGAAGCAATGCAAATCATCACTTGCAAGATATGTGCGACAAATATAACCTCGGAAAGTTAGAGAAAGCACCTTGATGGGTGAATAAGATAGGGCATCTTCCTCTGACTCCTCCACTAGGGATCTACATTGACTTAGGTCTTCCTCTAGCTCAGAATCACTGTTAGGATCATATTCTGAGCATGAATCTGTATGTGGAGAGAGTTTGAATTGCATTACATCCAGACTTGATTTCAGTCCCTTAATGCCAAGTTTGACAGCCATGGCATTGTTCTGCCTTATTCTTTTCATGCGCACAAGCTCATAATCATTATGATGCTGTTCAGAATATGAGATTCATGAAAACATATAAAGTAGTCAGATTATCTATGGAATGCATTGCGGATTCAACTCGAAGAGTGTCTCCCTATAAACCCCTTCATGTGCAAAGTTCACCCCCCAACCGTGCTGACCAGACCACACACAGAAATACAAACCCCTTATGTCTCTATAACACGTAGACACACATTTCAAAACTGAAGTACGAACATTAGAATCATATGAAATTCGTATTTGAACAAATAAACTAAGGAATTATGAGTGGCATAATGTTTAGCTTCAAGGGTGGAGTGTTGGTAGTGCGACACAAAGCAAGTAGGCAGATTGTATTCCAGCGATCGGAAGCGCACAACAGAACAGAGGGGAATCAGGGCCTGGGACGACCCAAAATCCCAGGGTGGGCCGGCCCACCATGGGCTCCCTGTAGAGATACACACCCGAGCAGCGAACATGCATTTTCGAAACTAATTTAGGAACATTTAGCTGACCAATTGAACGAATATGTTTTAATAATATCATATTCGTATTTGAACAACTAAGCTTGTTTAGCTTGATGGGTCGAGCAGTGCTATTATGACTGGAAGCACATATTCTGATCGTATAGTGATCATAAAAGGGGGAAACCGGAGAAATGGTATTTAGCAGCCATTGTTTGCTTCAAACTAAGAACTAAATTCTTAGAGCTGAAAAGAAAGTAGAGAAACCAAGTTAAGATCTATTTTCTGGTTCAGATCAAAAAGTTCAGGAGATATGAAGTACCACCTCTCTTGCGGCACCGTGTAGGCATCGGGGGTGCGATGACTGTCGGTGGCGTTGAAGCAGATCTGCGATGGTAGACGGGTGCATCGGTGGATAAGTCCCGTTGCGATGGAAGAGAAGGTCGTGTGAGCGGCCCCAGCATAGAGGACGACGGCGCCGATGAAGCTAGAGGACATGATGCAAGGCTCTTGGTCCGTCGTCGTGGATGAGAAACGTCCATCTCTAGCAGTGGACGACATGGTCTTGGTAGGCGCTCCGGCATGGTGGAGGACGGTGGCGATGGATGTGGTGGAAAACGGCGGCGATGGATGTGGTGGAGGACGGCGACGATGGATGGGGTGGCGGACGGAGGCTGGTGTGGGGATGGTGTTCTAGCGCGGATGGTGTATGAATGGGAAAATGGAGGGAGAGGTACGGGGAACCATGTTTTTGGGATGCGCCTGTCTGAATATGGGAAAGTTACAAACTTAGCCCCCGTTTAAAATTTGGACGTCTCGTCGGTTAGGGATACGACGGTAATCTCGCATCTCGCTAATATTCGCCCAGAGCAATTTCGAGCGAGGAGAGGGTGGTTGGGGCCCATGGTTGGTGCCCACGGTGTATGAACGGGGCTGACAGGTAGGGAGGTTGTGTCACGTCTGAGTGAAGTTACAATCCTGCCCCTATTGAAAATATTTGCCTACATCGATTTCGGCCGAGTCGAGTTTGTTTTGCCGCCCACCGTGTATGAATGGGGAAATGGAGGGAGAAACAGAGGTCTTTCGGACGAGCTTGAATCAAATGTGTTTTGCCGCCCATGTTTGGCGCCCACCGTGTCTGAATGGGCTTAGAGGCGGTCGTGTCACGTCTAATTGAATTTACTATCCTACCCCTATTTAGAGTAGTGGAAATCGGGCCGATGGATTGTCCGTGTAATGGGTAGACAGTAATTTCCATCTCCCAAACACATGGCTTCGGGCCGCCGACGTGGGAGTGGACATTTTGCCGCTTCTTTCGAATTTCGGGACAATAAGCATCCACGTTTACCGTGGCAACAAAATTCAAATCCATTTTGTATTCCTATACGAATCTTTATAAATCATTCTATGTGTTTTCATATATCTTCAAAAGGACGACAAAGATGTATTCCATTGTCATATATGAATATGGTTTACAAATGCCGATACTCAAATTCAGAAGCTAGAATCTAGTTTAAGGTGAATTCGAATATTTGGAACACTTCATGTCCAACTCAAGTGTCACACGCAACATAATTTGTACTCCCATTTAGATATGTACAGAAGCGATGTATCAAGATTCAAATACCGAGTCAATCAACCAAGAATGTACAGAACTAACAGACATATAAACACTTATAGAGTATATGGATCAATAATATCAACTAACATACATAAGCCAGGCCGCTGTAATTTTCTTTGCTACAACAACATCCTTTTTTTAGCCAAGCTACTACATCATCTTGGCCCTTTCCGATGCGTGCCACTTATGGTCCATCTATACTACTATTATTGTTGAATGCACATTCAGCCCGATTGACATATTTGTAGGTCTAGCACATCAATCAAAATGAAATGTCTCTGAGTCTTATCAATTAATACAGACTTGTGCTCAAATAAAATTACAAACCAAAAAATAAAAAATAAAAAACAATTATTACATGATCTCTAAAACAAATGGTTTGATTGATTACATGAACAAACAACACAAAGGTTATTCAACGATGGAAAGAACATTTCACCTATGATTTACCAAGTGGGAATTTAATTTCCTTTTTTCCTTTAGGACCTTAACAATGTGGTCAGTCTCAGCTTGCTTCATTTTGAAATCCACCAAATATTTAATGGTTGTCTTGAGTACTGCTACTGATTGTGATGTTTGCTTCCTCAACATGTCAACTTCATATCTAAGTGCAGAAGCAGAATCTCTTTCTACCACTAGTTTAGCCTCTAGAGCATCAGTAGTTGGCAATTCATAATGCACGATTGGGTCGGTGCCACTGTTGTGGGATGATACAGCGTCCATGGGGACCTCGCTCTTTGATCTTGGGCTAACCTGTTTTGCCATTAAAGTTCCGATTGGATTTAGAAAAGTTGAAGTTAGCAAAACATCTCAAATGGGAGTTATAACAGCAAACCAGTTAAACAAACAAGAAATTAAAGAGTTTCAATTTGATGCTGAAAAGTTGTTATTAACATCATTGTAACCCGTTGTTGCAGCAGCAAAGCAGTTAAACAAACAAGTCGCTATTTAAGTCCAGGCAAACAGGTAATTCTTAACAGTAAGTATCAAACACATAGATAGGCGCAGTCTATAATAGGATTAACATGCCGTGTCATTATGTAATCAGTAGCAAACTAAATTAAGCCAAGCAACGTAATTGAACAATTTTGCAATAAGTGGCTAACTAAAATTCCGAGAAGCAGGTAACTGAACTTACGCTAGTTCTTTGTACAGGTACACTGCAACTTCTTTTTCGCTGACAAGGTTATACGAAGGAGTCCATGGCATCAATTGCTTGGATACGCAGTCCCAATACTTCTTTCTTCCCACACTGCATTGGTAAGTCGAATGGTTAATCTGGTAAGATGGTGCGTCCTTGATATGTTATATGAGGACGTGTAGTCAAACTAGTTGTAGCCACACACACATCACAATGGCTTTTACTGTATATTTCATGCGATTACTTTTGGCATATCGAGATCTAAGCAATCTACAATAGGATGAAAAGACTGGCATCCTTCACATTATTGGCAAACTCAGTTCATAGAAACAAGCAATTCAACCATTCTTTGGGTAAATCAAAAGCGCCACTGGAATATTTTTCACTACCCCTATCATACACGCAAAAATGGGCGACGCCACCATAGGGCCTGGTATGGGCGGCCGCCTCAGGTGGCTCGAAAGTGTCGTTTGAGTCGTCCAGGTTGGCACAGGCTAGTTTTGTTCGTCCCAACGCACGAGCAGACAATGTAAAGAATGAAGAAAAATGTTTCAATTTGGATTGGCCAATAACACAAGTGCAAGGCAGGCCCTATAGCAGGCTCGCGGCCCAATCGAGCGCCTCCCATATCGATCAACAGCAGGAAAAATCCCAATTCATCTGCTCCAGCCTCCAGTCTGGTTCGCTCCTAACCTAGCCGCCGCTGGACAGACTAACACAGCACTTCCTCGTGCCCTCGTTGGAGGGCGGTCGCTGGGCTTCAAGCAAACGGAAGGACAAGATGATGAAGATCCAACCCTGGGTGTAGCCTGCGTGGGAGGCAGCGGCGGCAGCACGGGCATGGCATCGATCTTGCGCAAACGGACAGTCGCAGCTTGCAAGAGTAGCATGCGCAACGAGCAGGTACATCACATCCCTGATTATATCTAATTCAACTCTTCAATTTCTGGCCAATAGTTAAACCTGACGGTGTTGTAAAGCTACTTGTATGTAGGGAATCCATGAGAAAATGAAACCAATTTCTACTTATTTTACAACTCACCCAATCAGTACTGAACTGACTGAATCTGATGAATCTAATCAAGTTTCCGGTGCAAACATCCAAGCTCATGTTGTTCATGAGCCTGAAGTGTCTAATAAACAGACTGGTAATGAAGGATTTGATGCAAACATTTTACATGCTCCTATGATGAAAATATAGTGTCTAATGAGGCATCTAATGCAAGCATTTTGCAAGCTCCCATTGAAGGATTTAGTGTCTAATGATGATCTTCTATGTTGAGAGAGACATAGAGATTTGCAGGCATTGATGACAAGCAAATTATAGTGCATTTTCATGGCTTGAGGAAACGTCGATGCCATCTACCAGAAAGTCCCCCTATCATGACAACGTAGCATAAATACTTTTCTAATCTGTTATTTGAAACTATTGGCATACTTGTGCAGGATAGATATATTGATATGCAGTTTGCGCACTGGTTATAGGTGCAATTACACTTCGATATTTTCAGCCAGAGAACGAATAATTCAAGCAGGTACATACCATGTTTGTAGTCCTTGTACACCATGTTGCATTTTGTGTTTGTCGGTGCTTGCATCATTTAGTGTTTATAATCTGAACTACTTAGGATCTTTAGCTGGTTTTCAAAGTGCATGTAGCTTCACATTTCTCAAGTTATGTTGATTTCCGGAGTGCAAGTGCCTTCGTAATTTTTAAGTTAAATGTTCGCCCCTAGTAACTTGAATTCGTGGATCCGCCACTGCACACAAATCATGCACGAATACCAGTACGAGTTAAATGAAATGCAGGGACTTACGGTAGCTCGTTATACAGGATCACTGCAGCTCTGCTTGCGCTTGGGATGTTCCATGTACCAGTCCATGTTACCACTTGCTTGGATGTTCAGGCCTTGTGCTCCTTGCATCCCCCTCTGCATTTTTGACACGGCGAATGGCTGATCAAATAAGAGGAATCGACCTTGCCATTGTACCGGAGGACAGATACTTACAAGGTTATACGGGTGTGCAGGATGTGTACCAGATCGCGTAGCGCCGTCATGCTTCGCTAAAAAATGGTTTGCTTGTTTCAGATGATATCTCCAGAAGAAATAAGAGTTAAAGTCAGAGTTGGATAGGCATGTAAGCTAAGAGAGGAGTGAAAGGATATCCAAACATCGTCGGAACAGTGCACAAGGGAGTGATGTGTGGATACCTAGTTCGGTCCGGCGTTTGGGCATGCTCGCCTAGCTAGAGTGCGGGTCACTTCACAGCTATTGAGGGTGATGCGCTGGCGTTGGCTGGCCACTCACGGATGCAGATCTTGAGTGGCAGCGGAGCGCTATGATGCGGTGGACGAGACCATTGGTGAAGCCCCAGCGGCCTCGGGGGCGGAGGCGCGACGATGTGCTCGGTGAAGTAGCTCCGGTGAGCTGGGAGACGACATCGGTGAAGCGCACCTGATGCGTTGGAAGTCGGTGTCTATGAGGCACGTCGATTGCAGCGGCCGACGTTGTCGGTGGACCGGTACGGTGGACGAGGGCGTAGATGAGGTAGCTCCGGTGCGGTGGTGAAGCGCGACCGTCATCTTCATCGTCGTCGTCTGGCATAGAGGTGGGGAAATAGACGAGACAAGGGCGATTCAAACTTTACTTGGGTTGGCGACGAATTAGGGATTTGAGCAATCAGGGCGCGGAAGGGGACGATGGAGAAGGGAGATTTTGCAGGGCTGGAATTGGGGCCGCCAGATATTTCAATCTGAAACGTGGAAGCGTGAACTTATTTTGTCTTCGTCCTTTTTTTGGGGGGAGGGGGGAGGGAGGCAGGGGCGTGGGTGGCTGGGTGCTAAGCGTCCGTCCGACACAAGCGACCACCACGACACGACCCTAGTCTGCCTAGTCTGCCTACATTTGAGAATGCAAACAAATCTTCTTTCATTTGCAAACGAATCTGTATGTATTATCATGCCCGTGTTTTCCTTGCAATAATTAGGCATTCGAAACAAGATACTATAAATTAATTAATGAGGAGTTATTTGAAAAAACAATTGAAACGGTATCCACGCTAACGTGTATTAGAGTGTGTGTCACATAATTAGTTATTTGAATTAGAGTGTGTGTCACATAGCGATCTCCAATTCTAACGCTTATTTCGAATTTCACTGTATCCATGCTACTTTTTTAATACAAATTCATATGTATATGATGAACACCATGGTAGTGAGAAAACTTTTGGATGGATTCAAACATATGACCTAAAAAATAGCACAACAAATCGAGCAATGTCAACTTTTCGAAACCTAGTATGCCACGAATTCGAAATAATTACGCATATGCATGGTCCTCAGTTCAAATCTTACAATGTACACCGAATTGAAACATCGATATTAAGTCTCGTACTATCTACATTCAAATGTTGTTTTTAGCC
>LR738711.1:771351001-771453557 GCA_902687465.1 Secale cereale | reverse complement strand
CCCGAACACACGCTACATACTTCCTGTATCGGTCAATCTTCCTCTCCAAACCACCTTAAGAAGCTATCGGTTTCCAACACACACCCATTCTTTCTCTCCATATTTCGATCTCTAACTCTATCAACTACACAACCCCCCTTTTCCACTGTTACGAAATGTATTTACCTCACACACCCGCCATTGCACCCCATGTCGAGCTCTCTCTCTCTCCCTCTCCCTCTCACCCTCTCGTGCTAAGTACATGCATTGCCTATCTAGCTCCCCAACCTCTCGTGCGCACGCACACACGTTGTCTATCTAGGTCACTCCCTCGAGACTGTCTCACTCTTTCTTCTGCACAGCGGGCCACACTCGCTCAATCTCGCTCTCTTTATCTGAGTCTCGTTTAACCTCATTTTCTTTCACACACAAATGATATATCTCCCTGTTCGGGCCTCGATCGACACACTCTATACTCTCTCATGCAAATTGTCTATCTAGGTCAGTCCATCGAAGCCGCCCCCACTCTTTCGACCTCATGGCGGGCCATGCTCTCTCTCTCTCTCTCTCTCTCTCTCTTTGTATGTCTCGATTGACCTCACTCTTTCTCGGACAAAAACGATATATCACCATGTTTGAGCCCAGTTCGACTTATTCACATTGTATACTCTCTCACGCACATTGTCTATCTAGGTCACTCTCTCCAACCCATCTCACTCTTTCGATCGCATGACGACCCTATGTGATTGATTGACCTTGCTTCCTCCCACGCAAAAAATATATCTACACGTCTGTGACTGGATCATCTCTCAAGCTCTATCTTACAGCCCTCACCCTTGCCAAAAGCTCAATCGGACAATATCTCTCCAGTGCATATATATATTTGTTCAATGAATGTCGGACCACACTCACTTTGTCTCTCTATCTATATGTCTCTCGATTGGCCTCGCTTTCTCACGCCGTATCTTCCACACATTGAAGCTACCTCTCCATCCCTCACAAAGCTGGAGCTATTTACATTGCGAGGGGCACTCCAACCTTGGATTAATTTGTGTAGGCATTTATTCCGGTTGGTTTAGATGATATTTTCGTAGCATTCGGCCCACAACTACTCGAAACAACGTTGCAACCCCCGCAACTCCCCTAGTTGATTTCCCTGTGGCTCGATCATCGCTCTCTCACATGTCCTTTCTCGCCTTTAATGTCGCACCATGGTATTATTGCAAAAAATTATGTTGTTCTCTTTAATTATTATAAAATAAGCTACAAAACAACACATCGATAGTCCTCTTGGAATGGAACAAATTTCGACCCACAAATTAAAGTGCTACAAACTACACACCGAGGGGCCCACATGTCATGAAACAAATTTGGACCCATATACAAATTAAAAAATAAAGGACAAGGATCGAATATGCGACCAGGGCCTTCAAGCCGCACATCAATAGGCAACATACATAGAACAACAATGTTTGTTGTACCTCCCTTTGTTCACATAATGTTTTTATATTACCACAACCTATTTAATTGATAACATGTAATATTATTTTTAGTACTATTCACCTTCACTTACTGGTGGGTTCCATGTGTGCTCTCTCTCTCTCCTCCCCTTCTGCGTTTAGACGCATGGGCAAACACGAAGAATTCGTGGGCGATGTTGCCATTGACCATATCTGGACGCGTTCACAAGTTACGGCACCAGTTTCACGTGCTAGCACCACTAGTCAGTGTGTACGTGCAATGCACGTTAATTTGGAAGTATATTAAGTGCATGCGGACATTAAGTAGGATATTATTTGCGTGTTATTATGTGATTAGCACTATTTTTGGCATGAAATTAACTGCACGCTAACGTGTTGAGCGCTTGACATTGAAGCAGTCTAGGTCGTTGGATGACAAGGAATACATGTGGCTTGATGCCGTTTTATATTTAATTTGATACGTCTCTAGCAGAACATTCAATCGATCAAACCATAGATTTCGTTCAGTCTGACTCCGACTTTAAATTATACGACAATCGATCTAAAATAAACGGAAATGATAAACGTTCGGATTTTAAGCATGTCAATCCGAACATTTTTCATGGCAAATTTAGATTACGCGGCGGCGGCGGCGGCATCTTGCGGTGGGAAGCGGCTCCTCTGTCATGCTCTGTGCGTCGTCGGGCCACTGACCGACGGCGATGGCGGCGCCTTGCGCCGTTGTTGGCGTACTCCTGGATGTTGGCCTAGCTACAAGGAAGGCCAAAATGTTCTGGACTTCGGAGCGAGTCAACTGGCGGGAGGAGGCAACTGGCGTTGGTGCAAGGAAGCGGTCGACGGCGGCCATCCATGCCGCTGAGGGGGGCACTGGCACCCGCGCGGGGACATGCGCTGTCCACGACGCGGCGGAGACATTCGTGTGCACGGGCACCGGCACGGGCGCGCATGTGAGTGCATGCGCAGGCGCATGCGCGGGCACGTGCACGGGCACTGGCACGGGCGTGCGCGTTAGTGCACGCGCAGGCACATGCGCTGGCAAGTGCACGGGCGCGTGAAAGTCTGCGGGGACCTCGTGGAACCCTGTCGCATCAAGCTCGGCGATAATGTGCGGCTCCCAGCCCATCAATGCCACGGGGATGGGTGCTGGCGCAGTCGGGGCGACGGGAGCCGGAATGGGAGCGGGGATAGGCGCAACGTCTTCCCACAAGGCCAGTTCAAGCTCGTCCCAAAGCGCCTTATGTTCTTGAGACTCCGGTTGGGTGTCTTCCTCAAGAAACTGGAAGACTAAGGGCAGACCATCGTGATGAGGCATGGCATACGATTAGGTCAGGTTGGTTGGAGGTAGACGACAGGAGAATCGGAGAGGAAGAGAGAAGATTGTAGCGATATCGGGTAGTGCGGGGTTGATTTTAAACTGCGGCGCCGACGACATTAAAAGTGGGAGCAGTTGGGACGAAGGTGGGGGGCGGAGCCTGGTTAAATGGCTCGCCTCCCGATGAGCCTGCACAGCGGTCTGCTCGCACGCCTCCCTGTCAGCCGGCATAGCGGTCTGCTCGCACGCCTCCCTGTCAGCCGGCGCGGCGATCTGCTCGCACGCCTCCCATCGACTCACACTCTTGCTCGGACGGCACCTGCCGATGAGAAGTGGGACTCGTGACGGCACGTAAACGCCCATGGTTTCAATAGTGAAAGCGTTTGCCTTAACGTGACTGGTCTTTGTTCCAAAATACATTGGCTCTTCATTTGTGCATCTTGTCACAAGCAGCTTATCTCAAATTGAAGAAAAAAATTACGAAGTAATATTTGTGCCATATCACGTGACCATGCTTAGTTTCAAGAATTTATGGTCACTTTTGAATTTTCTGAAATTTAAGATCCAGGATTCGAAACAATATCATAACCTGCATCATGCAATAAATTTTCAAGCCATACATCTGTCCTATTGTATTTCTTAAGAAAGGATTTGGTCAATGCTTAGTTAGACTTCACACAAGTTATATATGCAGAGCAAGAGGATAATCCCTCCGTACCAGTGCATTGCCTGATATATTAACTCAAGTACTAGGCACGAACAATCGGGCTCAATTCTGTGCTCATCCTGGTGTAGTATTACTAGTACTAGGCAATGCAGTTGATGGGTGACCTTGGCGAGTGGAGCCTGAGGAAATTGAACCGTGCTCGGCACGGTAGGTAACGTTGTCTAGTTACTAAAGAACCCCTCCCTTGTCCATTGGTAGTCATTATGGACCGGGGACATGAGGGGAATTTCTTAGGGCTGGAATTCTGGCCGCTAGATATTTCGACTCGAAACGCGGAGGCTCGATTGGTTGGGGTTGCCTAATGTGCGTACCACGCACGCCACCAGAAGGACACGAGCCCGGTTTTTTTTAGGATCAACACGAGCCAAGGTTTGGCTGGTACGCCGTTGGGTCCTACCATTCGAGAATACGAAAGGAACCTTTTAAATTGCCGAACGAATCTATGTGTATTACAATGCCCGTATTTTCCTTGCAAATACTAATCTCAACATAGTAATTGATTTATGACGAGTTGTTGAATTAGAGTGAGTTTGCATATGACCACACACACACACACACACACACACACACACACACACAGACACCCACACACGAACACAACAACAATCCAATAAGTATAGTGCATCTATTTTTCCAAACCATGCATGTATGACACGAATTCAAAAATACTCCTTCTATTCCTAAATATTAGTCTTTTAGAGATTTCAACAAGCGACTACATACGGAGCAAAATGAGCGAATCTACACTCTAAAATATGTCTATATACATCCGTATGTGCCAGTCCACTTGAAATCTCTAAAAAGACTAATATTTAGGAACGAAGGGAGTAAAATGTAAGACATGCATGGTCCTCAATTCAATATTGAAAACGAACATGAAACTGAAACATGAATATTAAGTCTAGTAGTACATGCAAATGTTGTGTTTAATTAGGCGGAGCTATGATTGTCGGGGGTCAGCCCCTCGACCTTAGATAAAATTGTGAAGCTCTGTTTAGGGTTATTTATATTATATTTGTCCCCACCATCCCAACCACCGATTGGTTGTGCACCCCCACCCCTCCTCCCCGGGAGAATGTCATGTGCCCCCATAACTTAGATATACCGATACGAGTTGCTTGGAGCTTGTAGATCTGAGATATAGCAGCTCACATGATGTCTTAATATTTTTACAGGAAACCTTGATGAGTTTGAGAATTGCACACAATTTGTACAAAAACTACTCAGAGGCCCTTGGATCCCATATCCAACGACCTTGAAGCTCGTATCACCGTAGCATCTAAGATGAAGGAGGACATCATATTCTCCTGTATGTAAGAATATCATGTGCTACCACACCTTAGATGCTTTGGTAATACATGCTCTTCGGAGCCGTTGGATTTGTGACCCAACACCTCCTCGGTGGTTCTAATGGTTTTTTGCAGAAAAGCCCCCAAAGAGTTCGGCCACTGCTTACAAGCACAAAGACTGCTCAGATGCCATTGGATGTCAGATGAAACGACCTCAAAGCTCGTATCACCATAGCATCCAAGTTGCGAGAGCACCTTATGTTTTCTCGCACGGGAGAATATGAGGTGCTTCCGCACCGTAGATTCTATGGTGATACGAGTTCATGGAGATCTAACGGCCCACGGTAGGAGGTTTGAATGTTTTTGCAATATACGGCTGAGAGAGTTTGGGAATTGCACATAAAGTACAAGTACTAAGCATGTGCCATCTGATCACTGATCATACGACCTAGATTCTCATATCACTGTAGCGGGTAATTAATCTACGGGGAGCACCTAATATGAGCAACGGGCAGCCGTTGGATCCAAGATGCAGCGGCACACATGAGGCATGAATGTTTTATTTGCAAAAAACTTTGGAGAGTTTGTAAATTGCGCATAATTACAAAGACTACTCCCAAGCCATTGGATCTCACTTCCAACGGTGTAAAAAATCGTATCACCATAGCATCTAAGCTGCGGGGTGGATGTGATATTCTATGCTGGTGTCATTTTTGTTCGTAAACTTGAAAAATACATGTAACTTGTGCCGTTACTTGTCTAACCGCGCAAAGTGTTTGTTCAAAAAAACCATCCTACACTGAAATATCGGAACAACACACGGGGTCCCACTTGTCATTAATCAAATTTGGACCTAAAACTAACAAATATGAAAGACGAGATTCGAACTGACAACATGGACTACAAAGCGTAAGTCGATAGCCTGAAACAACAACGGTTGTTGGCTTTGTCCCATAACTTGATTTTATCAGTATTACGTTGAGTAGAGTAGAGGGACTGCCTCATCAACACGTGCATGACCGTTGACTCACTTACTGGTGGGTCCCAGGTCTGCGATCTCTCTCTTCTCTCCATCGTCTAACCTTTGCACGGGCACACACGAAGAGCGGCGCTAGCTTGCCGTGGTGTTATTACAACTAAAAAAAGCTTGGAAAATAGAAGAATCGCCTAGAACAAGAGACGTTGTGGCTGGTCGAGACGGAGCTAACCACACCTATCCTCCATGCCATGTTATCATGATGAAGCTGTGTGGCTAGTGGGGTGTTTTCGACCGACTGGCTGGGTCCCGAGGTCGAACCATAGGTACTACGTCTGATACAATAAATTTTTACACGCACATTTTTCCTCCGTGCCGAGACATGGCACACCCTACCATGCGGTTTTGGGGTCCTCCCGGGTGGTGCACGCATATATTCTTCTTGAGGTGGGACGCCCTACCGCGCGTTTTCGCCGAAGCAAGTAAACGAGTCGTCAAATCACGAAAGAACACTTTTCCCGCCGAGTACATCAGTGAAGCACGGTAGCTAGCTAGTTGGGCTAGTTCGACCGATTAGCTAGGCCGCCGCCACATTTGTTTTTTCACCCCTTTTTTTATCTACTTGCCGGCAGGTAAATTTAAATATCCACCGCGGCGTTGCTCTGGTGTTTGAGTGCGACAGGATTTTTAATTTTTTGATTGACGGGAGCAGGCGCGACAAGATTTTCATTTTTTTATTGAAGGGGGCAGGCGCGGCAGCAATTAGTCATGATGACTCTGCTTGTAAAACCCACTGCTCCCTGATGTGAGAAGTCGTCGACTGGTGTTTTACGATGGTGAAAACCAAAAGATTCCCCGCTCCACGGCTGGCTCCCTCCGCCTTCCCGTAGATTGCATTGCCTTTCACCCGTTTCACCCCTGCATCACCAACGTCGTGCGCCTCGAGAAGCAAGGGGACTTCAGTGGTGTTTAGGCGCCCTCTGCATGGGCATGTCCATGTCTCGGCGCAACATGACCGTTGGATCAAACTCAGACGGTGCAGATCAGTCACTGTAGCACAAAGCGTGTGGGTGTGTTTGGTTGCATTCTCATCTCAATATACTCCTCTGTCTAGGTGTGTAAGTCACCTTACGAAAACCAAATAATTCCAAAACACTTAGGCACGGTACATTAACTCCCTCCCCATTTCTCGTTTGACATATCAACCAATAAGAGACGTGGGCCGTGCATGCTTTCAATGACTTGAGACTAATAAACATGACATGCAGTGGTTAGTTCATTGCATGCAATGCTATTAATTAACAAAAAAGACATTAAGTTTTCTCGTTTTCCTCTCCGCCTTGGTCGCAGTGCACAACGTAAGAGCATGGTTAATAATATAGCCAGTTGATGGCTATAAGAAACCGTCATGTCATCTATAGCCATCATATATATGCACTCATACAATAGTGTGAGCTATAAGGTTGGCTATTGCATTAATACTTTTCTGCATCTTCTCTCTATCTCTTTTTTCATATTTATTGCATTTATCTAGGAATGCGCATATAGCTAGGCTCTTGCATGAGAGCCCAGTCCCCTACTTTTTCATCTCTCTCTCCTCCACATAGGCAAAAATGACATGTAAGCGGGCTATAAGCCCACTATTGTACTTGCTCTAAGATGACTTACACACCTAGATGGAGGGAGTAGTTGTTTCCTCTTCGTGTATTTGTGTTAACCTACTAGTGTGGACTCATGCACCCTTCATGCACTCTGCCAAACACCCAAAAGTGGGTCGAGAAGGGAACTTTTGCTCCCATCTCGTGCACACTTCATACACCCTGCCTAACACTATTCGTGCTTCATATGGTTCATGTTTCGTGGAGTACTGTAGCACCGTACTCTCCATGCGTTGTAGACCTAGTTTTGTTAACATTGATCTCACCATTCATTCTCGACTGGATAGTCGAGAAAGCGGTACTATGTTACTACATTACTGTTCATATAGTTGACATGCACACAACATCATTTGTTGTCATCATATCTTACTACACTAGCAACAAGATTATGTAGTACTGACGTATGAACCACTGCACATGCCTAGTAGTAGGAGAACTGTGTATGTTCAAGTGGCTGTTGTGTTTCGCACTCCTCCCTCGTAAGAGTGGAAACGCTTGATGTAATCATTTTTTCTTCAGAAAAAACAGTGGACACGCTCTACTGTGCGGACCCTCCTCCAGCCATGCACTAAATTACTCACTTTCGCCGACATGTGGGACAGCCAGCATCGGGGTCCGCCAACCATGCACTAAATTACTCCGTAGTAGAGTGACGGTAGACTACCCCGATCAAAGCGCCGCAGTAATGCCCAATGAGCCGTCAAATCACAAAACCCCCTCCTTTCCAGCAGCAAGTTGGACAGACGAAGCAACCATCATTTCACTCTTCTCTCTTAGCTTCCTCTCTACCCAACTCGCTTCTCCCTCATTGTCACATCCCTAGCTAGCACTTGCATTAGGACCTAACTAGAGTGTGCATCATGTCTACTTTCAAAGAAACTTGAAATGGGATTAACAGAAACCCCAGCACCCCTCTCCTAACAACTAGGGTTTGCTAAAATATTTTCCAATGTACCCAAAATGCCCTTCAAAAATGTTCATCATTTCTGCCTTGGTCTTAAACCTCTGCCAAAAAAGGTGCACAATTTTCTAGGACACTCAAGGGCTTTGGATTAAATCTTATGGTATTTGAATTTGGGCATTTAAATGCTATAAAATATTTTAAATGCTCAAATAATCATAAACTATAATGTTTCCCACTGTTCATAATATATACAGTAGGTATGACAAGTGTTATGAGTTACAAAAATGCTCTGGCATTTTATTTAAATGAACAAAGCTGCAAAAGAAATGAAACAGAAAAGAAAATAGAAAAAAAGGGAGAGAGAAAAGCTTACCTGGCGCCCCACCCGGCCCACCTGCCGGCCCAGCCCAGCTGCCGCTCCAGCGAGCTGCTTGGCTCGGCCAGGCAGGCAGGCAGGTGCTCGACGGCGACCGCGCCGCGCGCCACGCAGCTGCCCGCCGCCCTGCTTCATCCCCTCGCCGTCCTGGAGGGATGGTTCGAGCGTCCACGTCCTCCCCGACCTCGCAGACACCTCCACCTCTCCCCAGTTCCTCTCCCTCCCTCTCCCCGCGCCATGGCCGACGCCGCCGTGTTCGCACCGTCGTAGAAGCCGCGTCCACCGTCGTCCCTGAGCCCCGCCTTGGTGTCCATCGTCTCCGCCGTCCTCGACTGCTTCGAACAGGCCGAGCCCCGAGCGCTCGCCCGCCCTGGAGACGCCCCCGACCTCTTCTTCCCCAACTCCGGCCGCGGAGATCCCCCTCGCCGTCCCGCTCAGCTCCGACCACCCCCGAGCTCGCTCCGGCGCTTGCTGCAACCCCTGTGAGCCTAGCCTCATCCTCCCCCTCTCCGTTGGCTCTCTTTTGCCCTGGAACGCACTGCACAAAGCTCAACCGCACGCACCGCCGCCTTGCTCGCCGCCGGTGATGCTCCGGTGACCATTTGGTCACTGGCACCCGTCCATCACACTCACCGCAGCACGTAGATGCGAAAGGTGCTACGCACGCATCGCCTAGGCCCCTGCAGCCGCATCTCCACACACGCCCGACGCCGATCGCCGCCGTCGAGCTCATTGCCGTCGTCTCCGGCCACCCCAGGTCTGGCGACCACCACCATCCGACGCGCAACAACAAGGGTTTTCCAACGCACCTAGCCACAGCTCGAGCCGTGCACCGTAGGCGATTTCCGAAGCACGCCGCCGTGTTTGGCCTCGCCGGCGGCTAAACGCCGGCGAGTTGGACCTGTTTTGACCACGGGTTTGACCCCCTGGGTCACTGACATGTGGGCCCTGCCCGCAAGTCAAACCTAGTTTAGGTGTTAATTTAATTCTAATTAGTTAATTAGTTAACTGTGACACTGACCAGTGGGTCCCACTGGTCAGGTTTGACTTGGACTGGCTCTGTTGACTGCCTGACGTCAGCATGATGTCATGCTGACGCAGTAAAGGTTTTTCTGGGATTTTTAGATTTAAAATAATTCAGGAAATTCCAGAAAATACCCAAAACTTCTAAAAATCATATAAAATCAACCATAGCTCAGATGGAAAAGATTTATATATGAAAAATGATCAGAAAAATCCAATCTTTCCAATGGCACTGGTTTCATGCATGTTTGAACAAGTTAACTTGCTGTTTCCATCAAGAACATGATAATGCACTTATTTAAATAATAGTTTGAACTTCAATTTGAATCTTTGATTCAAACAAGCTCAAACCCTTCTAGTTCTAGTTGCATTAGCCAACACACATGCATCTTGCCATGTCATGAGCATGCATCATATTGTTGCATTTGTTTGTTAATGATTGTATCGTCGGTATTCTCTGTGTTAGGTCCTGCTCCCGAGGATACTGCTGTGTATCCAGTTGAAGAGCAGTACCCGACAACTACCTTAACAGGCAAGCAATCATTGATCATTCCGATACAAACCCAATCTTCTCGCTCCTGCTCTCTTTTACTGCATTAAGGCAACAGCATGTGAACTGCTACTTGCTGCGGTAGTTGAACCCTATTCCCTTGCATGACCTGTCATTGCCACAGTAAATAGTTGAAACCCACTAGCATGTGTAGGAGTTGATTGAGCCATGTGATGTGTGATCCACCATGCTATTTGTTTATGTTGCCTGCTATGCTTAGATTTGTGTCTGGTCTGGTCCATCTGGGTGGTGGATCAGAGTGAAATAATCTTACCGATAAAGAGAAGGAGGTGTGGAATACGCTTGGTAAAGGTATCGATGAAAGGCCATGTAGGAGTACATGGTGGGTTGTTTCATTGGAATCGTCCATAGGACCTGAGATCTGTATGTGTGGTTCAAGTTGCAGTTACTACCATGCATTGGGCCCGAAACCAATGGACCCTCTCGGCTTATTAATTACCCTCGATCTCTGTCCAGGAGTTGCAACTAGTTTATGGTGTTTATAGCTTACTGGAGGTCGTGCACAACGCTGAACCTCGGGGTGGGTTGTGATGCGACAGGTACGTGGCACGGTGTACCGGTTGCCCGTTTGGTGACTCGGGAACCCTGTACACATCGTTTGGGGCCGTGAGCGACACCCCGGCCGGATCTCCCCACGGATGGAACCCAAATAGGCGATAAACCTGGACGAGAGACTTGAGTAGTTAGTCAGGTTGTGGCCGACACCCGAGCCGGGCTTCCGCTTGAAGGTTGTCGAGTACACGCCGAGTAAACGGCGATAAGTGGTGGAAGCGTGTGTGAAGAAGTACACCCCTGCAGGGTTATCAAACTATTCGAATAGCCGTTGTTCGCGGTACGAACTACTTGGTTACTCTTACAGTTCATAGACAAGTTGATGGATACTACTAAAAGCCTCAAGATAAGCGTGAGTGCCGTGGATGGCCCTTTCGTAGGATGACGGAAGAGGATCCTCGGTAGTGTATTGATGTGGTGAATAGAGGACTCGTGTTCGTAATAACATCTTGCAATCTGTTGAGAGTTGTAGTATAGGTTAGCCAAGGTCAAAGCTGGCATTCTACTATAAACTCCACTACCCCCTTTGATAATGTTGCATGTATGATAGGTTCTGTGGTAAGACTTGCTGAGTACCTTTGTACTCATGTTTGCTTAATAACTGTTGCAGAGGAGAACCTTGCCCCTGCTGATGGGTTCTACATAGACGTTGACGTCGACGAGTAGCTTGACACCCAGACGGAGATCTGGAGCTTGTGAAGGGCCTTGTAGATAATCAGGCTACACCAAGCCTGTTTTATTTTCTAAGTTGTCTGTACCCAGACATGTAGCTTCCGCTTGTGCTTGTATGACTGTATGACTTGAGTGTTGGGTCATGTGACCCCTACCTGTATGGATATGTTATGTATGGCTCTTGGAGCCTTTTAAATAAAGTACTTTGAGTCATAGAGTTCTGTTGTGATGCAATGTTGTATTTGCACATATTGAGCATATTGCGTGTATGATTGAAATGCTTGGTATGTGTGGGATCCGACACCTAGTTGTTTTCCTTTGGTAGCCTATCTTACAGGGAAATGCCTCCTAGTGATTCCAATGAGCCTTGGTAGCTTGCTACTGCTCGGAACACGTAGGCTGGCCGGCATGTGTCCTTCTTCGTTCCTGTGTCTGTCCCTTAGGGGAAATGTCACGCGTTGTTCCTTTAAGTCCATGTAGCTTGCTACGACTTGGGTTCATACGTTGATGACCGACACGTTCGTTGCTGGGTCATGGATGCCTGTCTCTGTAATTTAGTGCCACTTTTGGTTTATAACTAGCCATGTCGGCCCGGGTTCTCTGTCATATGGATGCTAGCGACACTGTCATATACGTGTGCCAAAATGCGCAAATGGTCCCGGGCCAGGTAAGGTGGCACCCGTGGGGTTACCATGCGTGAGGCCGCAAAGTGATATGACGTGTTACAGCTAGATCGGTGTGACTTAGGATCGGGGTCCTGACAGCGTTGGCATCAGAGCTGGACTGCCTGTAGGTTTCTCAAGCCAAACTGGTCGATGTTGAGTCTAGAAAAATTCTTAGTTATATGTAGGGGAATTGATTGTGGAAGGGAACGTAAGGCTCTTTTTACTCCTTTACCTTATGCCCTTCTGATCTGAGTCTGTCTATTCTTTCTACGGGGATTTAGGATTAGGCCTCTTATCCTTACTAGGTTCACGTGTTACTAATCCGTAGACCCTTAGGATTGTTGGTTTCAAGCCCCAGTTCAGTTTCTATCCTTTGAGTATGATGATTGTTGAACCCGGAACCTTGATATGGAATTGTTGAGTGGCTATGCTATCATTTGTATGATGTCTCAAATCTTTGTTTGAGCATTTATAGTTGTTATGCTGCCCGATTTCTTCCAGAGACACTAATGCCTTTGCATTATTTCGTGTTTCAGATGTCTGGCCGCATGCCTCACCAAGTGGTTCGTTTGACTCGGTGCATTAATGTGCCCGGTCACACGGCCATGCTAGTCCGTGTGATGACTGAGACCGGTTATCGCTGGTATCCTGAATACACTGTGGAGGAACAGTACCGGGATTTCAATCAAAGTCAGTATTTCTGCACAGTCCGGATATACCCCTCATATCCCGGAGCTAATGATCCCATCCATTGGTCTTATGGACTTGGGATTACCATCGAGATGGCAGTGCAGGATGCCGCTTATTCGATGATGACCATTCTCCGTGCTAGGCATGCCCTGTTGCTGAACACTGAGTTCTGTTACATGCCAGCTTCGCTTCCCGGAGAGGAAGGCTACTACACTGGTCTGTATACTGATGCTGCTCATGAAGAGCCACTGCTTCAGACCACTGTTCAGATGTTGGAGGATAGGGACCGTGAGGTCCGTGCCCTCCGAATGGAGATGTATAACACTCGAGCCACTCACTGGACTACACTGACACGGCTTGCACCTGCTGTGCACGCCGGATATTTGGACATGCGGGATTTGTACCCCGTGCGGACTCGTCTGCCTGATCGCATGGATTGGCGTGACGTTGGGGGTATTACACCTCCACGTGGGCGTCGGTTACCACCAGCATCGGGACCGAGACCACACCCATGCCCTTATGGTCCACAGCCTTCGAGTGCTCGCGAGTTCCAAGATCCGTCTGTACCACTTCCAGGCTACGGTGGTAATCTTTACGAGGATTACTACGCGAATGTCTGAACTAGTCCGTGGTAGTAGTAGTATTGTAGTAGTTGTATTTCCACAGTCCTGCGCGTCTTGTGGAATATAACTTAGTGTGTAATGAGTTCCGGAGGTGTAGTTAAATAATGTATAGGAGCTTGGAATGCCTCTGATGGGATGTATCGTCTTTCACCGCAGTTGTACTTTAGCCTTGGCTTGTACTAAACTTTGTATGGTGTGTATGACAACTGGTGTATATATAGCAGTTCTATATTACCATGTCGTACGGATGAACATCCTTGCATTCCGTGTCATCCATTACATTCTGCACTTCTATGTCAAATTTTTGCCATCCTTGTCTAAACCGTTGTTTTGTTTTCCTAGGATGGTCAACACTCGCAACACTCCTGCTGCTCAGGAGCAGGGTGAGGCTAGTGGGGCTAGAGATGGGAATCTGCCCCAGCCACCCTCTTTGGCGGAAGTTATGCTTGAAGCAGAACGGAACAAGAGAGAGACCAACCGTCTGCTGGAACGCATAGAGCAGAACACTGGGTTCCGTCAGAGGAATGACGTGGTGTCAATCCACGATTTTATCAAGATGTGTCCACCAAAGTTCCATCACTCCACTGAACCTTTGGATGCTGATGACTGGCTACGTAGTATCACCCACAAGCTACACTCTGCCCGTGTGGCTGAAGCTGACAAGGTTATCTACGCCGCCTACCATCTTGAGGGCCCTGCCAGTCTTTGGTGGGAAAACTTTGAAGCTATGCGTCCTGCTGGCCAAGTCACTACCTGGGTTGAGTTCAGTGAGGTATTCCGTGAACATCACATTCCGGAAGGTCTCATGGATCGCAAGCGGGATGAATTCTACAATTTCACCTAGGGCCGTTTAACTGTGGATGGCTATAGTCGCGAGTTTGGTAACTTGGCACACTATGCACCTGAAGAAGTATCCACCGATGCTAAGAAGCAGGCGAGGTTCCGCAAGGGACTCAGCCCTGAACTCCGCCGAGATCTACGTCTGCACGAGTGCACTTCCTTCCAGAAGTTGGTAAACAAGGCTATCAGTGCTGAAACAGGCCAGACCGACTTCGAGACCACCCGCAAGCATACTCGAGACTTCGGTTCCTCATCCGACTCGGGCTCTCACAAGTGCCGTGTGTGGGTTCCTAACACTGCTCTGCCACCCAAGTACACACCGAGGCCATCCTATGAGGCGCCTCGCCCAACTCAGCAGTTTGCACCTACCAAAACCTATGGAGGACCACCTTCCAACTTTGCTCCACGCACCACCACTGTGACATGTTTTAAGTGTGGAGAACCGGGACACTACATGCGTGATTGTCCCCAGAACCAGCCAGGAAAACCCGTTGGCCGTGGTAAACCAACCGGCAAGGTGAACTTTGTCAAGCCAATCCCCACTGCACGTGGTCATGTCAACTATGTTTCTGCCGAAGAAGCTTATGAGGATCCTAACGTCGTCCTTGGTACGCTTCTCGTAAACTGCCATCCAGCATCAGTTCTTTTCGATACTGGAGCATCCCATTCATTCATATCTGAGAGCTATGCTCGATTGCACAACATGACTTTTTGCGACATGCCTACTTCCATGGTTATTCAAACTCCTGGTTCAAAGTGGCAAACCTCTAGGGTAAGCCATGGAAATGAAATTCTTGTCGATAGACTTGTTTTCCTTGCTTCTCTAATCACTCTCAAGTCCTCGGACATAAACATCATTTTGGGTATGGATTGGATGACAACTCATTACGCCAAGATTGATTGCTTTACTAGGACCGTTCAACTTACACATCCATCCGGCAAGATAGTCAATGTCTTGACTCGAATGGCTGAGCGTCAGCTCTACTCCCTTAATGCCAGCCCTCTACCAGAACTCGAAGATATCCCGGTAGTCCGTGACTTTCCGGATGTTTTTCCAGAAGAACTGCCAGGAGTTCCACCTGACAGAGATGTCGAGTTTGTGATAGATCTTATTCCTGGAACTGTCCCAATCTCTAGGAGACCTTATAAGATGGCACCACTAGAATTAGCTGAGCTAAAGAAACAACTCGATGAGTCCTTGCAAAAGGGTTTCATCCGTCCTAGTTCTTCCCCTTGGGCTTGCCCCGTCCTCTTCGTCAAGAAGAAGGATGGAACGAAGCGGATGGTTGTAGATTACCGACCTGTCAATCTAGTCACCATAAATAACAAGTATCCGCTTCCCAGGATCAACGACCTGTATGATCAGCTCGCTGGATCCTCAGTCTTCTCTAAGATGGATTTGAGGTTGGGTTACCATCAAATCAAAATCAAGAACGGGGACATTCCTAAAACGGCTTTTGTTACTCGTTATGGCCAATATGAGTACACCGTCATGTCCTTCGGATTAACCAATGCCACAGCTACCTTTTCTCGGTTAATGAATTCTATATTCATGGAGTATTTGGATAAATTCGTCGTGGTATACCTCGATGATATACTCATTTTCTCCAAGAACAAGGAAGATCATGCCGAGCATTTAAGGCTGGTATTGACGAAACTTCGAGAGCACCGACTTTATGCCAAATTCTCTAAATGTGAATTCTGGTTGCCAGAAGTAACCTATCTAGGTCATGTGATCTCTGGCAAGGGTATTCCTGTCAATCCCGAGCGAGTTCAAGCCGTACTTGATTGGACTCCCCCTGAATCGGTCAAGCAAGTTCGGAGTTTTCTTGGCTTAGCGAGCTATTGCCGACGTTTCGTCGAGAACTTCTCCAAGGTTGCTAAACCTCTAACCGAACTCCTCAAGAAAGATAAAAAGTTTGAGTGGACCCCACAGTGCGAGTCCAGTTTTCAGGAACTGAAAAGACGCCTGACATCTGCACTTGTACTGGTACCACCAGACTTTTCCAAGGATTTTATAATCTATTGCGACGCCTCGCGACAAGGACTAGGTTGCATTCTCATGCAAGATCGTCAAGTGATTGCATACGCATCCCGACAGTTGCGTCCACATGACGATAACTATCCTACTCTTGATCTAGAGCTTGCAGCTGTAGTCCATGCACTCAAAACATGGCGACATTACCTTCTTGGTAATCGCTGTGAAATCTTCACTGATCACCAAAGTTTGAAGTATATCTTCACCCAACCGGATCTAAATCTTAGGCAAAGATGTTGGGTTGAGTTGCTTACGGACTACGACTTAGGAATCACTTACACTCCTGGAAAGGCCAATGTCATGGCCGATGCACTAAGTCGTAAGTCATATTGTAACAATTTAATGTTACAACAAAGTCAACCACTTCTCCATGAGGAATTTCGCAAGCTTAACCTTCACATTGTTCCTCGAGGATTCCTTTCCACCTTGGTGGCGAAACCTACCCTTATGGATCAGGTCATCAAAGCACAGAAGGTTGATCCCGGAATTTCCCGTATTAAGAGGAACATCAAGAAAGGAGTTGCAGGATGTTTCTCAATTGATGATCAAGGAGTCGTATTCTTTAGCAACCGTTTAGTGGTTCCTAAAGTACGAAACATAAGACGTTTGATCCTTAAGGAGGCTCATGAATCTCCTCTCACGATTCATCCCGGTAGTACCAAAATGTATCAAGACCTACGTCAAAGATTCTGGTGGACTAGGATGAAGAGAGAAATCGCTCAATTCATTGCTAACTGCGACGTTTGTCGTCGAGTCAAAGCAGAGCATCAACGGCCTGCTGGCACCCTTGAGGGATCGAAGAAGGTGAGAGTGTCTAGAGGGGGGGGTGATTAGACTACTCGACAAGATAAAAATTCTGTCTTTTATCAAGGACAGATTTTGGCAGATTTTGCATAACACACAAGTCAAGTAGCACACTACACATGCAATTCTAGAGTATGGGTAGCGGAAAGTAAATTGCACAAGTAGTAAAGAGAAGTGGAGAAGATCAAATGCAATTTGGAGACGCAATGATTTTTCCCGTGGTTCCGATAGGTGGTGCTAACGTACATCCACGTTGATGGAGACTTCAACCCACGGAGGGTAACGGCTGCGCGAGTCCACGGAGGGCTCCACCCACGAAGGGTCCACGAAGAAGCAACCTTGTCTATTCCATCATGGCCTACGCCCACGGAGGGCTAGCCTTACTCGGGGTAGATCTTCACGAAGTAGGCGATCTCCTTGCCCTTACAAACTTCTTGGTTCAACTCCACATCTCGATGACGGAGGCTCCCAAGCGACACCTAACCAATCTAGGAGGCACCACCCTCCAAAAGGTAATAGATGTTGTAGATGATGATGAACTCCTTGCTCTTGTGCTTCAAATGATAATCTCCCCAACACTCAACTCTCCTCACTGATTTGGCTATGGTGGAAGAAAGGATTGAGTGGAAAGCAACTTGGGAAGGTTAGAAATCAAGTTTCATATGGTGGGAGTGGAGCAACTTGATCTCAACACAAGGATAGGTAGTTCCCTTCTCAGAAAGTGTAAGGTAGGAGTGGTAGTTCTTTCTGATAGCTCTCTCCACGAATGAAGAGGGGGTGGAGGGGTATATATAGCCTCCACACAAAAATCCAACCGTTACACACATAATTGAGCAATCTCGGTGAGACCGAAGTGGACAACTCGGTCAGACCGAAAGTTCAAATAATGTGAACGTTGGGGTTTTCGGTGGGACCGAAAATACCATCTCGGTTATTCCGATTTGAGCAGAGACAGGAGCTTGCCAGTTTCGGTGGGACCGAAAATATCATCTCGGTTATTCCGATTTGATGACAAACGGTTACAGAAGCTTGGCAGCCCATGTTTCGGTGAAACCGATCTCAAACTCGGAATGTCCGATTTTTCTAGGGTTTGGCTTATGGCTGAGGTGGTTCATCTCGGTGTGACTGAGTTTGGAAAATCGGTTGGTCCGAGATTACTTATGAGTGTGTATTGTAGTGAAAGTTGCTGATAGTTGAAGGAGATATATCACTAAGCACTTGAGCAACCAGATCATCAACATAACCTCATCCCCTTTTAATAGTATTGGCTTTTCCTATGGACTCAATGTGATCATGGATCACTAAACCAAAAATGGAGTCTTGAGCTTTTGCCAATGCTTGCCTTAGCATTTTGAGGGGTCCACTTCTTCAGTCATTTTGCCAAGCCAATGTGATTGAATTTCCTGAAACATACTTGATAAAAGCATTAGTCCAACCACAAAGTATGTTGTCATTAATTACCAAAACCACCCAGGGAGCAAATGTGCTTTCAATCTCCCCCTTTTTGGTAATTGATGGCAACACACTAAAATCACACTAAACAAGACATCAAAGCTTATTGAAAGAAAGACAGAATTATCACGAAAGCTTTGACAAACATGTAGTACACAGGCTCCCCCTACAAGTGTGCAAGATTTTCATAAATTTTGGTTTTGGACTACCACAAGCACACAAGAGAGATAAGCAAGGTGTGCTACATGCAGCTTGGCTATATGCATCAGAGCAGATGAAAAGAAGTGAGTGATAATGCATATGTGCATGGTGATTTCTTGCAAACAAGTATTCACAAGCAAGTCACCATCATGCACATTCTGCAAAGTGCATATACTTACCTTGAGGTTCCTTGGCATTGTACCTGAAGAGATAAACTTGGGAAAACAAGGTTAGATAACACAAGAGTATTTCTTCAACCAACTGCAAGAACATCAAGAGTACCAAGCCAGGGATGACATGTATAAAGGGTGTCTCATATTGAGCACAAGCTTGAATCAGCAGACATGTCTCCGAAACTAAAAGATTTTGCTTTCCATAAGATATCAATTGTGAAGATTTCTCTCCCTTTGAGTTCTCTCAGAACAAGGGGTTTGATGGAAAGAGCAAAATCAAAAGAATGATGCCAAAAGAGAATGATGTCCAATGTAAGACATGGCAAAGCTTTGATGTGATTCTCTCCCCCTTAAGATAAGATTGCTTTTCTTCTCCCCCTAAGTCTTCTCTTCTCCCCCTAAGTCTTCTCCCCCTTTGACATCAAGTGCCGAAAAGGACAGAAAAACTAGGAAGGTCAGGGAAGATGGAAAGAAAGAAGTGGGATCCTTAAGAATCACAACAGGGCAAATAGAAACATGCATAGAGAATCATTGAGTGGAGCTGCAGAAGTTGAGATCCTGGAAGAAATAAATCGGGGACACCGAATTGAGTTAGGGTAGATCCTTTTCGGTTAGACCGAAATATTGAATCGGTGACGCCGAGTTTAATTCCAAGGAAATACAGAAATAATTCAGCTCACTTTGCGAGGAATGTTTCAAAGGATTTGCAATGAATTTGTGAAAGATTTTCCGGGAATTGATCAGAGTCATAAGGATATTCAAAGAGACATAAGAATAGAAATAAAAAGGATTCCTAGATGAAGTTTTTTTTTGTTTAAAGAAAACTCAGTGAGAGAACATAAGAGGACATAAAAAAAACTCCAAAACATATGTACTTCATCTAGATAAAGGTCGGCGACAAGGTCACCTATGTTTGAGTATATTGACTTAGGAGTCAAATGAGGACATTTGATCATAGGTCATACTCATCATTTAAGCTCAAAAATGGGGTTGCCATTTTTCGATTAAGCATTTGATGTGATCACATCTTATGAAGCTTCTTGTACTCATGACTTTGAGCAAAGCTCCTTAAAGATGTGAAGAACATACCTTGGGCTTGTTGTTGCTTTACTCATGTAGGTAAGCTTGATGTAGGTGCTCATTGAATGTGAAGTTGGAGCGCCATTTCTACTTGTATAGTTCATCTTCCTACATGGGTTAGGCAAGCAAGGAAATACTCGAGGATATCCAAGATGACAAGAGTGAAATACAAGATGTATAAGATGTCAAAAAGGATATGTGGAATTTTGTTCCTTGAACTCAACATCCCAAAGGGCTAGATACTTGGTCAATGACACGATTACTCATGATTTGAGTGTGTGGTAATCTTGTGGAATGTAGATCATCCAAGTACCTGCAAGGAGTTAGATGCAATACAAGGAGGCAAATGTGTCCAAGACATATGATCACCATCATAAGAGAAATATCAAGGATTAGTCAAGAGGGCTCATGCCTTGCATGCATCAATGGAGTTCTCACTCCAAGTTTGAAGCATCAATGATGTTCAACTCACTCCTTAAGCGACAAAACACCTTCTCATCAAGAGGTTTTGTAAAGATATCAGCGAGTTGTTTGTCAGTACGAACATGCTTAAGATTGATGTCACCCTTGGCAATATGATCACGAATGAAATGGTGACGAACTTCAATATGCTTCGTTCGAGAGTGTTGCACGGGATTGTGTCCAATTTTAATCGCACTCTCATTGTCACAAAGCAAGGGAACATGTCTCACATGTATCCCATAATCCTTAAGCGTTTGTGTCATCCATAGCAATTGAGCACAACACGAACCAGCAGCAATATATTCCGCTTCGGCAGTGGATAATGATACCGAATTTTGTTTCTTGGAGGACCAAGATACAAGGGATCGACCAAGGAATTGACACGTACCCGAAGTTGACTTTCTATCAACCTTGTCACCGGCATAGTCCGAGTCGGAATAGCCAACAAGGTCGAAAGAGGCCCTCTTAGGATACCAAATGCCAAAGTTTGGTGTGTGTATCAAGTATCTCACTATCCTTTTAACAGCTTTAAGATGACATTATGTCAGGATATCGCGCACACATGCATACACTCAACATTATGTCAGGATGAGAAGCACAAAGATATAGTAGAGAACCAATCATAGATCGGTAAACCCTTTGATCAACGGGTTCTCCATCTTTTGTCAAGTCATTATGTCCACTAGTAGGCATGGGGGTACTCATACCTTTGCTTTCTTGCATGTTGAACTTCTTGAAGAGATCCTTGGTGTACTTTGTTTGTGAGACAAAGGTACCCTCCTTAGATTGCTTGATTTGCAACCCAAGGAAGAATTTGAGTTCACTCATCATGGACATCTCATACTTCTCCGACATGAGCTGTCCAAACTTCTTGCTAAAATGAGGGTTAGTTGAACCAAAGATAATATCATCAACATATATTTGGCATACAAATAGTTCACCATTAACCCTTTTCGTGAACAGCGTTGAGTCTATCTTTCCAATCTCAAAGCCTTTTTCAAGAAGAAAGCTAGTCAAGCATTTGTACCAAGCTCTAGGAGCTTGTTTAAGACCATAAAGAGCTTTGTGCAACTTGTAAACATGATTAGGCTTTTTGGGATTCACAAATCCGGGAGGTTGTTTCACAAATACTTCCTCCTCAATTTCACCATTTAGGAAAGCACTTTTGATGTCCATTTGATAGAGAGTAATATCATGGTGATTGGCATAGGCAAGAAGAATGCGAATGGACTCAAGTCTAGCAACGGGGGCATAGGTCTCACCATAGTCCATACCTTCGACTTGTGTGTAACCTTGAGCTACGAGACGAGCCTTGTTGCGGATGACTTGTCCATCTTCATCTTGCTTGTTCCGAAACACCCATTTGGTTCCAATGATGTTTTGATCATCCTTGGGCTTCTCTACCAAAGTCCACACCTTGTTCCTCTCGAAGTTGTGTAGTTCTTCGTGCATAGCGTTCACCCAATCCGGGTCTTCAAGTGCTTCTTCTACCTTCATAGGTTCAATACTAGAGATAAATGAGTAATGCTCACAGAAGTTAGCTAAGCGAGTTTTAGAGCGAGTAATTCTCCCGGAGTTGATGTCGTTCATCATTTGTTCTACGGGATGATTCTTCTTGACTCTTGCTCGAACTCGGGATAGCTTTTGTTGATGTTGTGGCTGAGCTTCCTCATCATCTTCATCTTCCTCTTCTTCTTCTTCGTTGTTGTTGGTGTTGTCTTGAGGCGGTGGAGAAGGAGGTTGTGGTGGATCTTCTTGTTGCACTTCCTCATCTTGGTGAGTTCCACTTGTGGAGGCCTCCATGTTGCCTTGAGGTTCATCTCGCCGTGAGGTAGGTGGCTCCACATATGTAGATGAGGTACTCTCCTTCACTTCCATGGGACGGATCTTTCCAATAGATAAGTCTTGGATAGCTTCCGATGGGTCCTTGTCTCCTACATCAATAGGCATTTGCTCTACTTGCGAGCCATTAGATTCATCAAACTTCACATCTACCGTCTCTTCAACCTTTCGGGTGAAATTATTGTAGACACGGTAGGTGTGGGAGTTTGATCCATAACCAAGAAGAAAGCCTTCATGAGATTTAGGAGCAAATTTAGACCGACGATGCTTATCAAGGATATAGCATTTTGAACCTAAGACACGAAAGTATCCCACTTGGGGTTTGTTACCGGTGAGAAGCTCGTATGATGTCTTGCCGAGGAGCTTATGAAGATAAAGCCTGTTGATAGCATGACAAGCTGTCTCGACCGCTTCTCCCCAAAAATGCTTCGGTGTCTTGTATTCATCAAGCATCGTTCTCGCCATCTCTATGAGCGTTCGGTTCTTCCTCTCAACAACTCCATTTTGTTGAGGAGTGTACGTAGCCGAGAACTCATGTAGAATTCCTTCCTCATCGAGAAAAGAGTCTACATTGGCGTTCTTGAACTCCGTTCCATTGTCACTCCGAACTTTCTTGATCTTCACCTCGAATTGATTTTGGGCCTTTTTGGCAAAGGTTTTGAAGATTCTCTGAACCTGCGATTTGTCATCAAGGAAAAATACCCACGTAAATCTGGAATAATCATCAACTATAACTAGACCAAAGGAGTTACCACCAAGGCTTTTGTAAGCATTGGGACCGAAGAGATCCATATGAAGAAGCTCAAGCGGTCTCCTTGTGGTCATGATGTTCTTCACGGGATGACTTCCACCTACTTGTTTTCCTGCTTGACAAGCACTACAAAGTCTATCTTTGTCAAAGAAAACATCTTTAACACCAAGAATATGATCACCTTTGATCAGCTTGTCTAGATTACGCATACCAACATGTCCTAGCCTTCTATGCCATAACCAACCTTTAGAGGATTTAGCAATGAAACAAGCTCTAGGTTGGGCTTTCTTAGTGAAATCAACAATGTATAGATCACCTCTACGGATACCGGTAAACGCCATGTTTTGATTGTCACGACGAAAGACTTGGCAATCTACTTTGGTAAATAGCACATTGAATCCAAAGTCAGCTAATCTAGACACGGAAAGTAAATTGTATCCAAGAGATTCTACAAGCATGACATTTTGAATAGAGCTATCATGAGATATGGCCACCTTACCAAGGCCAAGTACCTTACCCTTGGAGTTGTCTCCAAAAGTCACATACTTGCGTGGACCATTGTTCTTTGCAAGCTCTCGAAACATGTCTTTGTCTCCGGTCATGTGATCGGTGCATCCACTATCAAGAATCCACTCTTTTCCGCCGGACATGTAGTCTCTCAGGTTTGCCATGAGATTGAGACTCTTCATGACCTTGTCTAGCTTGGTGTCCGAATCAATTTAATCATCATCATGCTCATGCTCATCATCATATTGACCCATAGATTGTTCATCATCAACACCTAGGTCAATTTGATAAGCACTTGCATTAGTTTTTTCAATGTGACAATAATCTTCAGAATGCAATGCAAGAGCATTTCTAATTAAAACATTGATAAGAGCGGGATCACCCTTCTTTTTCATAAGATCACGAAGCTCAAAGAAGCATTTATCAAAGTTGGGATCATTGGGGTGCATCTTATCAAATTCAATAGTCTTGTATAGAATTTTATCAAGACCTCTCAAAGAGTAGTCCGGATAAAGTTCTTCCAAGAACTTCCATATAGCATAGGCACACTCAAAGTTTGTAACGAGCTTAAGCAAGTCATCGGGTAACCCTCTAATGATAAGATTTACAGTCCTAAGGTTACGAAGCAAATCAAGCTCTTCATCCATGGTAGGGTGCAAGGGATCAAAAGGAGGCACATAGGGGGTCTCAACATATTTGCACAAATTGTACTTCTTAAAGATAATAAGCATTTCAGACCTCCATGAGTTATAGGACACTCCATTAAGAATAGGCACTCTATGGCTAACACTCCCAAACGTAGACACGTCCATCTTCCTCCAATGGTGTGTAAACCAAAGCAATGGAGACCAAAGCTCTGATACCAATTGAGGGATCGAAGAAGGTGAGAGTGTCTAGAGGGGGGGTGATTAGACTACTCAACAAGATAAAAATTCTGTCTTTTATCAAGGACAGATTTTGGCAGATTTTGCATAACACACAAGTCAAGTAGCACACTACACATGCAATTCTAGAGTATGGGCAGCGGAAAGTAAATTGCACAAGTAGTAAAGAGAAGTGGAGAAGATCAAACGCAATTTGGAGACGCAATGATTTTTCCCGTGGTTCCGATAGGTGGTGCTATCGTACATCCACGTTGATGGAGACTTCAACCCACGGAGGGTAACGGCTGCGCGAGTCCATGAAGGGCTCCACCCACGAAGGGTCCACGAAGAAGCAACCTTGTCTATTCCATCATGGCCTACGCCCACGGAGGGCTAGCCTTACTCGGGGTAGATCTTCACGAAGTAGGCGATCTCCTTGCCCTTACAAACTTCTTGGTTCAACTCCACATCTCGATGACGGAGGCTCCCAAGCGACACCTAACCAATCTAGGAGGCACCACCCTCCAAAAGGTAATAGATGTTGTAGATGATGATGAACTCCTTGCTCTTGTGCTTCAAATGATAATCTCCCCAACACTCAACTCTCCTCACTGATTTGGCTATGGTGGAAGAAAGGATTGAGTGGAAAGCAACTTGGGAAGGTTAGAAATCAAGTTTCATATGGTGGGAGTGGAGCAACTTGATCTCAACACAAGGATAGGTAGTTCCCTTCTCAGAAAGTGTAAGGTAGGAGTGGTAGTTCTTTCTGATGGCTCTCTCCACGAATGAAGAGGGGGTGGAGGGGTATATATAGCCTCCACACAAAAATCCAACCGTTACACACATAATTGAGCAATCTCGGTGAGACCGAAGTGGACAACTCGGTCAGACCGAAAGTTCAAATAATGTGAACGTTGGGGTTTTCGGTGGGACCGAAAATACCATCTCGGTTATTCCGATTTGAGCAGAGACAGGAGCTTGCCAGTTTCGGTGGGACCGAAAATATCATCTCGGTTATTCCGATTTGATGACAAACGGTTACAGAAGCTTGGCAGCCCATGTTTCGGTGAAACCGATCTCAAACTCGGAATGTCTGATTTTTCTAGGGTTTGGCTTATGGCTGAGGTGGTTCATCTCGGTGTGACTGAGTTTGGAAAATCGGTTGGTCCGAGATTACTTATGAGTGTGTATTGTAGTGAAAGTTGCTGATAGTTGAAGGAGATATATCACTAAGCACTTGAGCAACCAGATCATCAACACAACCTCATCCCCTTTTAATAGTATTGGCTTTTCCTATGGACTCAATGTGATCATGGATCACTAAACCAAAAATGGAGTCTTGAGCTTTTGCCAATGCTTGCCTTAGCATTTTGAGGGGTCCACTTCTTCAGTCCTTTTGCCATACCAATGTGATTGAATTTCCTGAAACATACTTGATAAAAGCATTAGTCCAACCACAAAGTATGTTGTCATTAATTACCAAAACCACCCAGGGAGCAAATGTGCTTTCAACCCTTCAACCTTTAGCCATTCCTGAATGGAAATGGGACAAAGTCGGTATGGACTTCATTACCGGTTTTCCCAGGACCAGGAAAGGGAATAATGCTATCTTCGTCGTTATCGACCGCCTCTCTAAAGTAGCTCATTTCCTGCCTGTTCGAGAGAGTATTACCGCTAGCCAGATAGCAGACTTATATGTCTCTCGAATAGTATCACTTCATGGTGTGCCGTTGGAGATTAACTCAGACCGTGGAAGTCTTTTCACTTCCTGATTTTGGGAAAGTTTCCAAAATGCTATGGGAACTCATCTCTCTTTCAGTACTGCCTTCCATCCGCAGTCAAGTGGTCAAGTGGAACGAGTCAATCAAATTCTGGAAGACATGCTTCGAGCCTCTGTCATTTCTTTCGGTATGGAATGGGAAAAATGTCTTCCATTTGCCGAATTCGCTTATAACAATAGTTATCAAGCCAGCCTGGGTAAAGCTCCCTTCGAAGTTCTATATGGACGGAGGTGCCGAACACCTCTTAACTGGTCAGATACCGGGGAAAGACAATTCTTTGGCCCGGATATGATTCAGGAAGCAGAAGAGCAAGTTCGCATCGTTCGTGAGAGATTGAAAACAGCCCAGTCTCGCCAAAAGAGCCAATATGATAGTCATCATAAGGTTGTGACTTTTGAAGTCGGCGATAAGGCTTACCTTCGGGTTACTCCTCTTAAGGGAACCCATCGCTTCGGTATCAAAGGCAAATTGGCCCCTCGTTTTATCGGTCCTTTTCGCATTCTTGCCAAATGAGGAGAAGTTGCCTACCAATTGGAACTACCTCCGCACCTATCCAGAGTTCATGACGTGTTCCACGTTTCTCAACTCAGGCGTTGCTTCTCGGATCCTATCCGCGGAGTGGACCACGAAACGCTTGATCTCCAAGACAATCTCACATATCGAGAATACCCCGTTCGTATTCTTGATCAAACTGAGCGCACCACTCGACGCCACAATATCAAGTTTCTCAAGGTTCAATGGTCACATCATTCCGAGAGTGAAGCTACTTGGGAAAGGGAGGATCGTCTTCGACTTGAGTACCCCACCCTCTTTCCGGAGGAACCCGAATCTCGGGACGCGATTCTTTTAAGTGGGGGTGAGTTGTCACATCCCTAGCTAGCACTTGCATTAGGACCTAACTAGAGTGTGCATCATGTCTACTTTCAAAGAAACTTGAAATGGGATTAACAGAAACCCCAGCACCCCTCTCCTAACAACTAGGGTTTGCTAAAATATTTTCCAATGTACCCAAAATGCCCTTCAAAAATGTTCATCATTTCTGCCTTGGTCTTAAACCTCTGCCAAAAATGGTGCAAAATTTTCTAGGACACTCAAGGGCTTTGGATTAAATCTTATGGTATTTGAATTTGGGCATTTAAATGCTATAAAATATTTTAAATGCTCAAATAATCATAAACTATAATGTTTCCCACTGTTCATAATATATACAGTAGGTATGACAAGTGTTATGAGTTACAAAAATGCTCTGGCATATTATTTAAATGAACAAAGCTGCAAAAGAAATGAAACAGAAAAGAAAATAGAAAAAAAGGGAGAGAGAAAAGCTTACCTGGCGCCCCACCCGGCCCACCTGCCGGCCCAGCCCAGCTGCCGCTCCAGCGAGCTGCTTGGCTCGGCCAGGCAGGCAGGCAGGTGCTCGATGGCGACCGCGCCGCGCGCCACGCAGCTGCCCGCCGCCCTTCTTCATCCCCTCGCCGTCCTGGAGGGATGGTTCGATCGTCCACGTCCTCCCCGACCTCGCAGACACCTCCACCTCTCCCCAGTTCCTCTCCCTCGCTCTCCCCGCGCCATGGCCGACGCCGCCGTGTTCGCACCGTCATAGAAGCCGCGTCCACCGTCGTCCCTGAGCCCCGCCTTGGTGTCCATCGTCTCCGCCGTCCTCGACTGCTTCGAACAGGCCGAGCCCCGAGCGCTCGCCCGCCCTGGAGACGGCCCCGACCTCTTCTTCCCCAACTCCGGCCGCGGAGATCCCCCTCGCCGTCCCGCTCAGCTCCGACCACCCCCGAGCTCGCTCCGGCGCTTGCTGCAACCCCTGTGAGCCTAGCCTCATCCTCCCCCTCTCCGTTGGCTCTCTTTTGCCCTGGAACGCACTGCACAAAGCTCAACCGCACGCACCGCCGCCGTGCTCGCCGCCGGTGATGCTCCGGTGACCATTTGGTCACTGGCACCCGTCCATCACACTCACCGCAGCACGTAGATGCAAAAGGTGCTACGCACGCATCGCCTAGGCCCCTGCAGCCGCATCTCCACACACGCCCGACGCCGGTCGCCGCCGTCGAGCTCGTTGCCGTCGTCTCCGGCCACCCCAGGTCCGGCAACCACCACCATCCGACGCGCAACAGCAAGGGTTTTCCAACGCACCTAGCCACAGCTCGAGCCGTGCACCGTAGGCGATTTCCGAAGCACGCCGCCGTGTTTGGCCTCGCCGGCGGCTAAACGCCGGCGAGATGGACCTATTTTGACCACGGGTTTGACCCCCTGGGTCACTGACATGTGGGCCCTACCCGCAAGTCAAACCTAGTTTAGGTGTTAATTTAATTCTAATTAGTTAATTAGTTAACTGTGACACTGACCAGTGGGTCCCACTGGTCAGGTTTGACTTGGACTGGCTCTGTTGACTGCCTGACGTCAGCATGATGTCATGCTGACGCAGTAACGGGTTTTCTAGGATTTTTAGATTTAAAATAATTCAGGAAATTCCAGAAAATACCCAAAACTTCTAAAAATCATATAAAATCAACCATAGCTCAGATGAAAAAGATTTATATATGAAAAATGATCAGAAAAATCCAATCTTTCCAATGGCACTGGTTTCATGCATGTTTGAACAAGTTAACTTGCTGTTTACATCAAGAACATGATAATGCACTTATTTAAATAATAGTTTGAACTTCAATTTGAATCTTTGATTCAAACAAGCTCAAACCCTTCTGGTTCTAGTTGCATTAGCCAACGCACATGCATCTTGCCATGTCATGAGCATGCATCATATTGTTGCATTTGTTTGTTAATGATTGTATCGTCGGTATTCTCTGTGTTAGGTCCTGCTCCCGAGGATACTGCTGTGTATCCAGTTGAAGAGCAGTACCCGACAACTACCTTAACAGGCAAGCAATCATTGATCATTCCGATACAAACCCAATCTTCTCGCTCCTGCTCTCTTTTACTGCATTAAGGCAACAGCGTGTGAACTGCTACTTGCTGCGGTAGTTGAACCCTATTCCCTTGCATGACCTGTCATTGCCATAGTAAATAGTTGAAACCCACTAGCATGTGTAGGAGTTGATTGAGCCATGTGATGTGTGATCCACCATGCTATTTGTTTATGTTGCCTGCTATGCTTAGAGTTGTGTCTGGTCTGGTCCATCTGGGTGGTGGATCAGAGTGAAATAATCTTACCGATAAAGAGAAGGAGGTGTGGAATACGCTTGGTAAAGGTATCGATGAAAGGCCATGTAGGAGTACATGGTGGGTTGTTTCATTGGAATCGTCCATAGGACCTGAGATCTGTATGTGTGGTTCAAGTTGCAGTTACTACCATGCATTGGGCCCGAAACCAATGGACCCTCTCGGCTTATTAATTACCCTCGATCTCTGTCCAGGAGTTGCAACTAGTTTCTGGTGTTTATAGCTTACTGGAGGTCGTGCACAACGCTGACCCTCGGGGTGGGTTGTGATGCGACAGGTACGTGGCACGGTGTACCGGTTGCCCGTTTGGTGACTCGGGAACCCTGTACACATCGTTTGGGGCCGTGAGCGACACCCCGGCCGGATCTCCCCACGGATGGAACCCAAATAGGCAATAAACCTGGACGAGAGACTTGAGTAGTTAGTCAGGTCGTGGCCGACACCCTCGCTGGGCTTCCGCTTGAAGGTTGCCGAGTACACGCCGAGTAAACGGCGATAAGTGGTGGAAGCGTGTGTGAAGAAGTACACCCCTGTAGGGTTATCAAGCTATTCGAATAGCCGTTGTTCGCGGTACGAACTACTTGGTTACTCTTACAGTTCATAGACAAGTTGATGGATACTACTAAAAGCCTCAAGATAAGCGTGAGTGCCGTGCATGGCCCTTCCGTAGGATGACGGAAGAGGATCCTCGGTAGTGTATTGATGTGCTGAATAGAGGACTCGTGTTCGTAATAACATCTTGCAATCTGTTGAGAGTTGTAGTATAGGTTAGCCAAGGTCAAAGCTGGCATTCTGCTATAAACTCCACTACCCCCTTTGATAATGTTGCATGTATGATAGGTTCTGTGGTAAGACTTGCTGAGTACCTTCGTACTCATGTTTGCTTAATAACTGTTGCAGAGGAGAACCCTGCCCCTGCTGATGGGTTCTACATAGACGTTGACGTCGACGAGTAGCTTGACACCCAGACGGAGATCTGGAGCTTGTGAAGGGCCTTGTAGATAGTCAGGCTACACCAAGCCTATTTTATTTTCTAAGTTGTCTGTACCCAGACATGTAGCTTCCGCTTGTGCTTGTATGACTGTATGACTTGAGTGTTGGGTCATGTGACCCCTACCTGTATGGATATGTTATGTATGGCTCTTGGAGCCTTTTAAATAAAGTACTTTGAGTCATAGAGTTCTGTTGTGATGCAATGTTGTATTTGCACATATTGAGCCTATTGCGTGTATGATTGAAATGCTTGGTATGTGTGGGATCCGACACCTAGTTGTTTTCCTTTGGTAGCCTATCTTACAGGGAAATGCCTCCTAGTGATTCCAATGAGCCTTGGTAGCTTGCTACTGCTCGGAACACGTAGGCTGGCCGGTATGTGTCCTTCTTCGTTCCTGTGTCTGTCCCTTAGGGGAAATGTCACGCGTTGTTCCTTTAAGTCCATGTAGCTTGCTACGACTTGGGTTCATACGTTGATGACCGACACGTTCGTTGTTGGGTCATGGATGTCTGTCTCTGTAATTTAGTGCCACTTTTGGTTTATAACTAGCCATGTCGGCCCGGGTTCTCTGTCATATGGATGCTAGCGACACTGTCATATACGTGTGCCAAAATGCGCAAACAGTCCCGGGCCAGGTAAGGTGGCACCCGTGGGGTTACCGTGCGTGAGGCCGCAAAGTGATATGACGTGTTACAGCTAGATCGGTGTGACTTAGGATCGGGGTCCTGACACTCATCTTGTTCCTCATTTCTTCAAGAAAACCCCAACCTGCTTCTGCCATTGTTCTTCTCTCCCAAGGAAGGAAAGGTGAGCGCATCAATGGTGTTGATTCTGGCCAAGGCAAGGTCTTGCAACCCTGAGACTGATCCTATAACTCCCCCTCTTTTCTTCTTTTGGGTTTGTGATTGTGGTTTCTTTTCTTTTATTTCTATTTGATAGTTTCTTGATGGACGCTGGAGCACCGGCCGAAGTGATGTCTACGGCTCTGGCCAAAATCGTCGAGGCTCATGGTACGAAGAAGCGCAAGCACCCCGCCGAGACTACCGGAGACAAGCTCAAAGCCATCACCCTGTCCAAGCCCCCCTCTCCGGGATCCCTCATTAAGCAAGTCCAGGTAATATCTCTTCTTGACGATCTTTTTCTCGATCTTGATCGTGTTTTTCATCTAACACGCAGTACTAGTACTAGTAGTACAACTTTCTGGGTGATCTTGCATGTGATTTTTGTATGCCAAATGACGGTTCTAAATTCCTATTTTGACCAAAACATGCGAGAGGTTGACGCTGATTTCTTATAGATTACTTTCAACTAACTTTATGAACATCAATGCTACCTTTGAAGAGGGTATATTTGCCTCAGTAACTTGTGTTATGGATATTCCAAGTAATCCCTCTGCCCTCATGCCGTTGAAGACATGTTCTAGTGTCTTTCTTCACTCATTTATGTGTGTATATGTAGTCATATATGGAGTATAATATCGAAAATCATCTTATATTTCTGAACGGAGGTAGTAATAAAATAAGGTTTATGTTTGAATTAGAACCAGGTCCGCGGTGGAGATGAAGTTCTCAAAGTCATGCCGTGTGAACTCGAAGACCTGAGGATGAGTTCTACTGCTAAACAATCCAGCTGTTGTGTCCTTGTCGCCGCGTGTCCTGAACTAGTGTTTTCCTGTAGCATTGTTGTCAGGCGTGTTCTCGAGGCTGTACTTGACCACAACAATTTCCTGGCTGTGCCTTCGATTATGAAGGGTGTGGTTCTTGTAAAGCTTCCCAACAAATCTGATGCGGCCTATCTTCATGATCATGTTTATGAGTGGAAAGACCACTCTATTAGGTTCTCCAAGGTTGCGGAGATGGTGATGGTGCATGTAGACATCTCCCACGAAGTCCATGGCCTAGTCAGTTATGCGGGGTTCATCCCGTAGGTCGGTGGCAAGAAATAGTCTGCAAGGTTTAATTAGTGCAACTTTGCTTGTCTGTAGTAAGTACTATTGTTCAGTACTTGATTTGTGTTTGTGAACCCTGTATTGTTTATTAGTACTGCAGCTTTTGGTGTGTGGTCAGTCCTGAGAATGGTCTATATTAATGTCTGTCCACTCAGTCCAGTCTGTATATTTTGAAGTATCCAGATCATATTTTTGTGAGGACGGTTTATCAATTATGGTTACACTCCAATATCTGTATGCATTGCAGGGTTTATCGCACCCACCAGGATTTCCAGTCCCATGGATGTTCGGTCCATATGATTTGTCACGATCTTTGGATTGTCCTGCTTGTGGGAGTAGGCGGGCCCCCTGCATGCCACCCGTAGTTGGATGTTCAATCTTATGTTTAGTACTTCAACATAGTGATTTCCTGGTAAGGATTCACTCGTGTCACATCAAGTAAATCTTATTGATTTACTGTCTAAATCTTATTGATTTAATGTCAGGTTTTCTTTCTTTTCCTTCAATTTTACAATGCAGGTTTTCCCATGTGACATTCATCACAGAATAAACCGTTTGGTTTGCTCTATGATGGCTATTTTTGCAGGTTTCACTTCTTATGTCGTGTCAGTAACGAAGGCATCGTCCATCACTTATATTACTGGAAAAAATTGGATCATTCTGTTGTCTGAGTACAAGTTGAATCCCTATGATGAACTGCAGTTTGGTTTAACAAAAATGCCACAATTAGTCCTTCTTGCGTTTAAAAGAATTGAAGAAAAAAACAGGATCACGGTCACGAAGCCTAGTCAAGTTAGAAAGCTGATCATAGCAGACCAGACACGATCGCCGCTGTCTCGCACATCGGTACCACCTTGAGCAATGGATCGAGCACCGTCAGTTTCTTTAGCACTGACAGTGGCAGCAGCTCAGTCTGATCCAGCTGGGGATTGGGCACCGACCGCGTCAGTGGATTAGGCTGATCTACCGGAGGATCGGGCATCACCAACGGCACCTTCTCCGACACCTGCACTAGCTCTACAAGGATCACCTTCTCCGGCAGCAGCAACGGCTTCGACACCTGCACCAACACTTGCGCTTGCATCTGCTCCGACCCGTGCAGCGGCCACCGAACGAGCAGTTGCACCGGCAACAGAGTGGGCTGCAGTTCACACTTCATATACCAAAGTACTTACAAAAACCGACATGTCCACCTTCTTGGTAAGCATTGGTCGCCCAAGTGTTTCGTTCTTTTTTCTTTTCATGTTGTTTCGCATGATTCACTGTGTTGATCTAACTGTTTGGATATGTCTTCTTATTTGCAAACAGAGAATTCCTAGAGCAACGAGGGAGTAGTTCAACAATTCGGGAGACAGCGGCCAAGTTTCTCTTACCATGCACAGCCTTGGTGTGAATGAACCTGCTCAATATACGGTAAGTACAAAGAATGGTCGCATGATGATTGATGCTAAAGGATGGTCAAGGTTCAAATCTAAATTATATCTGATCTCAAAATCGAACTTTCTCGGCAAGGAGAGCTGGTCCAAATCAACTTTGAAATTCTTCAGTAGCAGCACGCAACTGCCGAACTGATCTATCCTACGTGAGATTTTGATGTAATAATCTGGCATGGTGAAACAACTGTCCTGTGTGTATAAATAATACGATAGTATTATTTATCACATGGTATATCGTTGATAGAATTGCAACTCTCATTGCTGGTTAGGAACTGTCGTTCGATTTCATTCCAACAGATGCTGTGCTTTACTCAATTTTGTGTATTCGCCTTGCGACAGCATCTAAAACCAGCGCCGTACCGATCACTTGCAATATGAAAAGCACTGAGGTAGAACACATGGGCCCCCAAACATGCAGGGTGGGTCTGCGGCCCAAAGTCCAAAACCCTGACTGAACCCCCATAATGCCCGTGTGTTGCGCGTAACATCAAGATGCATTTGTATGAGTATTTTATCTTGTGAGAGAAAATGATGAACGAGGGAAGGCCTTATTTGCAAATGTGGAGAGGTGTGATGGTAGCTTTTTGCAAAATTGCCATAGTTTCCTTCCTATCCGTCAGATATAAATTTGTATGTATAAAGTTGTGATATAAAAGATTTGTATATTTCTTTACAGAGGGAGTATCTCTCTATCAAAAATATATTTTTGTGTAACTAGTTACTCTTGTCTTTCTACTTCCTTTCGCTGATATGTGGGGCATCCGGCAACGGGGTCCACGTGCCATATGCACAAATTAGAGTGCACAATTACACGGTACCGTGGGGCCTGCGCACAATGGTTTCGAGTTCTTGAAGGGTAGCTTCGAAGGGCTCAAGGGTTACGCGGTCGGCCGGATGACCAAGAGTCGCCGCGGCCGGATCTACATCGACGACGCAGGTTGGGGACCGGAAGCCGATTCGATCGAATATGGGTACCGGGTTCCCTTCGGTAGCATCCAAGTCTTCATCGGCAAAATCGGCGAACCGGGGCCTGAGCCGGACATCTTCCCCAACATCGTCGAGCCGGCTTAGCGTGCGAGATCGACCCGGATTCAGCCTGCCGTGAAGCACGTGTTCGTTGGAGCAATCCACAGAGGTCGAACCGAGGACGGATCGGAATCTGATGCTGCAACAGCTGTCTACTCTGATGACGGATCTACATCCGGGGAAACTGAATCTCTGTATCAGTTGCAGGACGGCCGATCTGAGGGCGAGTCCGATGGAAACAGTATTCCGGGCCCCTTTGACCCGCCAAACCGGGTGGCGGTCTTCATGGCCGGTTCACAGCCTCCGGTGAACGGGACGACAGCGGAAGCTGGTGCAGGGGGAAGCGGCTCAACCCCCTCACTTACTGAAGTTCTATCCACCTTGATCGAGGAGTTCACAGCTAAAGCGATGGAAGCGGTGGCTCCGGCAGATAAGGCGCATCATGATGCAGAGCTCCTTCAGTTGAAAGGCCGGATTGATCAGTTAAAGGAAGACCTGAAGGCAGAAAGAGAGATGATAGCGGTGAGACAAGCGGAATTGGATGATCAAGCCTTTTACTTAAGGATGGAGCAAGCTTCTATGGAAGGAGTAAGAGGACGAAAGTACCGGTCTCGGATACCGCCGGTTTATGAAGCAACGAATCTGTTCAGGACACCTGGGGCTGGGACTAGTAACAATCCGGCTTTAAACCGGAGGGCACCCCCGGCCAGGGAGGAGCCGGTTCAGCAACCCACCGCAGAACGGGAGCGCCGGATTACGTCGGCACCTTATGTTCCCGTCCCTCCAGGTCATTATTCAAACCCTTTGGATAACATTGCTGCAGCAGCGACGCGTTTGGCCGCTTTACCTGCGGAAGAGACGTCTCCGGTGGCGATAGAGGCGCGCAGGGTCCAGAAGCTACTTAATACGGCGTTAATACAACAGCAAGCATACTCTCATAGCAGGGAGAGGTTACATTCAACACCACGTCCCAGCCGGAGTTATACTAGGCATTGGGATGAGCCAGAAGTATCTAGTAGTGAACGCAGGAGGCATCAACACAGGCAGGATAATCCGGCAGGTGCGGCGGAACAAGCCCCGGAGAAAAACCGGGTTAGGTCAGGAGCCAGGGAGGAGATTCGTCAAACAACGCCGGTTCACACGGCCACTGCAGAAACAGGGGTTACGGCGAGTTCCTTCGGGGTGTAGTGTCTTGTCCCCGCTTTACGGAGTGTCAAGCTGCTCAAAGATTTCAAAGGGCCCCGCAAGGTACCTAACTACACAGCTGATTTACCACCGGAAGCTTGGGTTGAAAGTTATGAGATGGCCATGGAAATGCTGGACGTGGATGAATCGGCTTGTGCGAAGTATTTTACTATGATGCTCGAAGGCACGGCCCGGACTTGGCTGAAAGCTCTACCCCCGAACTCTATTGGGTCATGGGGGGAACTGCGCAGTCAGTTTATCAAAAATTTCAAAGATACATGCAAACAGCCGATGTTAGTGATAGATCTAGCAGCTTGTGTGCAAGGAGAACAGGAGTCTACAACAGCTTGGGTACGGAGAGTAGCAGAGATCTTACACTCTTCGAATGGTATTAATCCTAGCACGGCAATAGTGACGTTGGAGAACAATTGCCGGTTTGAATCTTTAAAGTTAAAACTCGGACGGCTTAAAAGGGACTGCAATGATATGGGAACTTTAATGAGTGCCCTGGTGAAGTACGGAGACTCCGATAACACAAAGTATCCAGAAGCAGAAGGAGACAAGGCTGGGAAGGTCGGCAAGTCTGGTAAACCGGCGCTGAACAATCTGGCTACTTCAAGTTTTTTGGGCAAACGGAAGGCAGAGGGTGGTTCAGATTTCGTGGCCAACACGCAAGTTCAAGGGGGTTTTCAGCGTAACCCGGGAGATCCATCTTCACAAACCGGCGGAGGAGCTTTTGGCTGGGAACAGGAGTTAGATCAGCCTTGTCCAAAGCATAGCGGAAAAGGGAAGGTGGCAAAGCATACCATGAGAGAGTGCATACCCCTTATGAAGGCAATAGCGGGCCGGTTCAATCCTCAGAATCGACCCCCGAATAGCGGCTCAGGGCCTGGGTTTTATGGTCTGGGTCATCAGGGGAACAGCTCCGGATCAGGATATAGGGGCAGTAACGGTGGTTATCAACACCGGGCAGGCGGCCAAAATAGTCAAGGAAACTATAATGGTCAGGGCAATCAGTCACATCATCAAGGTGGTTACAATAATCAGAGTAATCAGCAGCAGGGCCAAGGGAATTATAATAATCAGGGAAATCAGTAGCAACAGCGTCAGCAACAGCAGCCGCAATCTGGATATCAGAGTAATCCGAAGGAGTTAAGCAGTGGGCAATATCATGTCTTCACCACAAGTTTGTGTAAGAGAGACCAGAAGGTTTTGAAGCGGGCTGTTAATGCAGTGGAACCGGCGACACCGCAATTTCTTCGATGGTCGGAGCAGCCCATTGTATGGAGCAGAGAGGACCACCCAATGCGGGTGGATAATCCGGGACATTTAGCCTTGGTGGTAGCACCTCAAGTGGGAGGTTACAAGTTTACTAAAGTCCTCATGGATGGTGGTAGCAGTATCAATATCTTATATTACGAGACTTTCCGTCGTATGGGTCTGACAGATAAAAAGCTAAGACAATCAAACACAGTGTTTCACGGAGTGGTCCCAGGTAAGTCAGCTTATCCGGTTGGAAAGATTGACTTAGAAGTTACCTTTGGGAACGAGTATGATTCCAGGTGAGAGATGATCACTTTCGAAGTCGTCAAGATTAAAAGTCCATATCATGCTCTGTTTGGAAGGACGGTTTATGCTAAGTTTATGGCTAGGCCGTGTTATGTTTATCTGCAGCTTAAAATGCTGGGTCATAAAGGCACGATTACGGTTCATGGAAGCCGCAAGATAGCAGTTGAATGTGAGGAAGGTGATGCAGCTTATGCAGAAGCAGTATGTGCCACAGAAGAGTTGAAATTTTATAAAGATAATGTTGATCCGGCAGATATGACTCCGCTGAAGAAGCCAACTACCGAGCATGATCCGGCGTTGAAGTTTAAATCAGCTGAAGAGACCAAGCAAGTTGATTTTGTGCCTGGGGATTCGTCCAAGCAATTCACTATTAGTGCTAACCTTGATCCCAAATAGGAACGCGTGCTCATCGAGTTCATCCGTGAGAACCGGGATATCTTTGCATGGAAACCTTCTGACATGCCAGGTATACCGAGGGAACTCGCTGAGCACAAGTTAAACATTGATCCGAAGTTCAAACCGGTTAAACAGTATCTGCGCCGCTTCAACGAAGAAAGGCGCAAGGCTATAGGAGAAGAAGTGGCCAGACTTTTGGCCGCAGGGTTCATAGTGGAAGTTTTTCATCCGAAGTGGTTGGCTAATCCGGTGCTGGTGTTAAAGAAGAATGGGAAGTGGAGGATGTGTGTGGACTACACGGACCTCAATAAAGCTTGCCCAACTGATCCCTTCGCTCTACCTCGCATCGATCAGATCATCGATGCCACGGCGGGGTGTGAGCGGCTAAGTTTTTTGGATGCATATTCAGGGTATCACCAGATCAAGATGGCGGTGGAGGACCAAGAGAAGACAGCTTTCATAACTCCTTTTGGTGCTTTTTGCTATGTGTCTATGCCTTTTGGGCTTAAGTGTGCACAGGCAACTTATCAACGTTGCGTTCAGAACTGTTTGAAGGGGCAGATAGGGAGGAACGTTCATGCCTATGTGGATGACATTGTGGTCAAATCGAAGAAAGAAGGAACAATGATAGAGGATCTCAAGGAAACCTTTGATAATCTTCGGGCTTATAGGATGATGCTTAATCCGGAAAAATGTGCTTTTGGTGTTCCGGCTGGTAAGTTACTAGGATTCTTGGTCTCAAACAGAGGAATAGAAGCTAACCCAGAGAAGATCAAGGCCATCACGTCTTTAACTAAACCGGTTTGCATCAACGATGTTCAGCGCATAGCTGGCCGGATCACAGCATTAAGCCGGTTCATCAGTCGCTTGGGAGAAAAGGCGATCCCACTTTACCAGATGTTAAGGAAAACAGACCGGTTTATCTGGAGCGATGAGGCAAATGCAGCATTTGAGGATCTGAAACGGCAACTAGCAAAACCACCGGTTTTAGCTGCTCCTATTGACAAGGAGCCTTTGCTGTTATATGTTGCTGCTAATAGACGGGCTGTCAGTGTTGCAATTGTGGTAGAGCGCAAGGAAGCAGGGAAGGAGTACCCGGTTCAGCGCCCGGTTTATTATGTGAGTGAAGTACTCATTGAGTCCAAGCAGAGGTACCCTCATTGGCAGAAGTTGGTCTATGGTGTGTTCATGGCAAATCGGAAACTGAAGCACTATTTCTAAGGACATCCAATAACTGTGGTTAGTTCAGCACCATTGGGGGATATAATCCAGAACAGGGAAGCTACGGGCAGGGTGGCAAAGTGGGCCATTGAGCTCAGCCCGCATGAGTTGAAATATGTACCACGCACTGCTATAAAATCTCAGGCATTGGTAGACTTCATCAATGACTGGACAGAGTTGCAGACTCCGGAAGAGAAGCCGGATCTAACTTACTGGACGATTCACTTTGACAGTTCAAAACAGTTGGAGGGCTCGGGGGCTGGAGTTGTTTTAACTTCCCCCAGAGGTGATAAATTTTGTTATGTCCTCCGCTTATTATTTCCTTGTACTAATAATGCAGCGGAATATGAAGCATTACTTCATGGTTTGCGGCTAGCAAAGGAAATGAACTTGAGCCAGGTTAAGTGCCTGGGCGACTCGGATCTGGTGGCACAGCAAGTTTCTGGCAAGTAGGATTCAAGATATCCCCTCATGGTGGCTTATAGACGAGAGGTTGAAGCAGTCGCAGGATATTTTAAAGGATATCAGGTGGATCATATAGACCGGCGGAGGAACGAAGCGGCAGACGCTTTAAGCCGGCTAGGGTCGCAACGTAAACCGGTGCCACCAAACACCTTTTTGGATGAGTTGCACAGTCCGTCGGTTCAGATACCAACGGAAGAAGACCTGGCTGTTCCGGACCCAGAGGCACAGTTAGTTGCAGCACTCCATATTATTCCGGATTGGACGCTGCCCTATTTGGCATACCTGAGCCGAGGAGAGTTGCCAGATGACGAAGAGGAAGCACGACAGATAATCCGGCGCTCTAAGTCCATGACAATTGCAAACGGAGAACTTCACCATCGCAGTACTTCTGGAGTATTTCAGCGATGTGTGTCAGCTGAGGAAGGTTGTGAGATTCTTCGTGAGATTCATGAAGGGGATTGTGGTCATCATGCCGGTTCAAAATCATTGGTGGCTAAGGCATTCCGACATGGTTTCTATTGGTTAACTGCTCATGCAGATGCAGCAGATTTGGTCCGGAAGTGTGATGCTTGTCAGAAATTCTCAAGGCGTGCTCTGGTTCCGGCACAGGAACTCCGGATGATACCAATAACTTGGCCTTTCGCAACTTGGGGGCTTGATATGGTTGGGCCTTTCAAGCGATCCCAAGATCAGAAAACTCATCTACTAGTGGCAGTAGACAAGTTTACAAAGTGGGTTGAAGCGGAGCCTATAAGCAAGTGTGATGCGGCAACGGCAGTTAAATTCATCAAAAAAGTAATATTCCGTTTTGGCTTTCCACACAGCATCATCACAGACAATGGCACCAATTTATCTCAGGGTGAGATGGAAGAGTTCTGTCAACGAGAGCATATTCGTTTGGACGTATCTTCTGTGGCCCACCCCCAATCCAACGGTCAGGCTGAAAGGGCGAATCAGGAGATTTTGCGAGGGATCAAACCCCGGCTTATGACGCCTTTGCAGAGAACCCCAGGATGTTGGGTTGAGGAGTTGCCGTCTGTTCTTTGGAGTATTAATACTACGCCAAACCGGTCTACAGGTTACACGCCTTTCTTCATGGTTTATGGTGCTGAAGCAGTTCTTCCGAGCGATATACGTCATGATTCACCAAGGGTGACGGCTTATGTGGAAGCGATCACTGAGGAGTCAAGACAGGACGGTTTAGACCGGCTGGATGAAGAGCGTGATATAGCTGCAGCACGATCGGCGATTTATCAGCAAGACCTGCGCAGATATCATAGCCGCCGGATTAGAACAAGGACGTTCCAGGAAGGTGACTTGGTACTCCGGCTCATCCAAGATCAAACAGATATACACAAGCTATCCCCACCTTGGGAAGGGCCCTTTGTGGTCAGCAAGAATCTACACAACGGCTCATATTACTTGGTGGACGTTCGGGAACACAAGGATTCACAGACATCAGAAGAAGAGACGAAGAGGCCGTGGAACATCGCCCATTTGCGGCCGTACTATACTTGAGCTACGTGCTCCAATGTATCCTATGTATATATTATGAGTAATGAATAAACTGGCACCCTTGGTAAACCGGGGGCTTAGCCCTTTTTCCATATGCAAAAATCTTGTGAAAGCAACCATACAAGTTTATTATCAAATACCATATCTCCATATATTGGCCGGTTTAGAAATTAATTTTTTGCAGAATATGCAACGGAGCAGCAAAACTCTTTCAACAACATAAGACCATATCCGGTTCAGGAGGAACCCTGAAGGCCCTCTGGGAGTGGTATCACCCACTCCCAGTGATCGGATCAGTTTCCTAGTTCTACCGACCCTCTGAAAAGTTGGATAAATCCACGTTCAGTGATTGGTTTACATTGACCCACCGGTTCAGGAGGAACCCTGGAGGCCCTCTAGGAGTGGTATCATCTACTCCCAGTGATCGGATTAGTTTCATAGTTCTATCGGCCCTCTGAAAAGTTGGATAATGCCACGTTCAGTGATTGGCTAGGCCCTCTGGGAGTGTTGGCTAATCCACGTCCCAGTGATTGGCTCAGTTTTAACATTGACCCACCGGTTCAGGAGGAACCCTGGAGGCCCTCTCGGAGTGGTATCATCTACTCCCAGTGATCGGATTAGTTTCATAGTTCTTTCGGCCCTCTGAAAAGTTGGATAATGCCACGTTCAGTGATTGGCTAGGCCCTCTGGGAGTGTTGGCTAATCCACGTCCCAGTGATTGGCTCAGTTTTTATTTCCGGTTCTTTCGGCCCTCTGAAAAGTTGGATAATTCCACGTTCAGTGATTGGCTAGGCCCCCTGGGAGTGTTGGCTAATCCACGTCCCATTGATTGGCTGAACCTTGCTTTGAGCCTGGCAGCTCTTGAAAAAGCCTCGACTACATGGTCTTCTTTGCAAAATTTGCGTATTTCTGGTGTTTTTTGTGTTTTATAAACTTTAAATCGGAATGGAACAGCTACACAAGTTGACCACATATCTATAAAGTGCAAAGTCTGGATCATGAATACCAGCATAAGTAAACCGGCGTTCATTAAAACCCGGATCGCATATCAGGCAAAAGTTACGACTTTCCGAACAAAGTCTTGAAGAAACAAGATGAACCGGATTTATCATCAAGATGGACCGGAGAATTTCGAGTTTCTACTTGGATCCATGAAGATCTTCATAAAGCGACTTTAAAGTCCTACCGGCTTAAAGAGTATTGACCACGTATAATCTCAGGTATAAAAGTTATTTTTAGCAAAGATATGCTTATTTAATGATTTAAGAGAACAAGTTAATCCGTCCAGTGGTAAGCCGCTAGGACATATTTTCGATATTTTTTCTGTATAAGCAGAGGAAGGCAACCAATATCAGACAACAGGTTAACCGGCGAGTATTTCATAAAAGACAAAATATTCGGATTGAAGCACATTAAGTTTCGGCTAAACTATTACAAGACATGGCAAACCCAACAGTTTGGAAACATTGTTTGACGGAATACAGATCATGATTACAGCAATAAATTTCGAAGTTATGCTTCTCCTTGTTGGGGCGGCTGGCCATCGCCTTGATCCGGAACATCTTCATCTTCATGAAGCGGTTGGAAGTCCGGCGCACGCCAGTCAATCTTCATTAAAGCCTGGAAATACATCTCGTCGTTGATAAGTTCAGAAGGGTCAATATCAGGAGCAAAAGTGTGAGGACGAACCGGCGGAATTAAGTTGACAGTATCATAGACCGGTCGCTCCACCCGCTCGTTCTGCAAATTGTATCCTGGATGATATCTGGACAAATCCGATTCAGCGGCAAGCTTGCTGGCGAGGGGACGCATCTCTTTCGTCAGGGCATAGAGATCCGTTTCAGTAAAGGGTGAGCCGTCCTCCTTTGTATCTGGAAATCCGGTTAAAGCCTCCTCCGGATCAAGATCCGGGACCCAAGCCTTAGCCCTCGTAAGGGCCAGAAGAGCACCACCCCGCGCAGCAGATTTCTTGACTTCTTCGAGACGAACCGGCAAAACAGACAACTTGTTCAAAGTATCTTGGATCGTTGTAGGGGCTGGCTTACCAAAAGAAGTGGCACTGATAATCCTTTGAGTCCCGGAGTACAGCTGTTCGACCAAGGTGTAGCAAGCTTTAAGTTTTTTCCGTAAGTCATCCCTAAGATGGGAGACACGGCGCCCTGCACATAAATATCATAGTTAAACCGGCACGAAACGGAAATTACAAAGATAAAGCAGGTGTTCAGATTATACTTACCAAAGACAGCAGAGGTCATCGAGTCAATTTGCCATCTTAAACCGGTCAATTCCTCAGTAACCGGATTAAGTGCTCCTTCAGCATCCTGAACCCGTTTCTCCAGATCTTTCTTCTGGACCTCAAAAGCGGTCCGCTCTTCTTCAAAGTATTTCTTCAAGTCTTCAGCAGTCTTAAAGCTCACTTGAAGTTCTTTTTTAGCCTTTGAAGCGGCAGACTCTGTTTCCGTAAGACGGCTACGAAGTTCATTGATTTCAAGAGCATTCCGGTTCAACTCAGCCTGCAAACACAGTTAAAAAAAACAAGAGGTGAAAATTAGACAAGTCTCAAGCACACAACCAAGTTGTCTACTTGACACTTGGGGGCTAATGGCAGTTGAAGCAGTAAAGAAAAGACAATTCAAAGTTACAAGTCTCAAGCACACAAACAAGTTGTCTGCTTGACACTTGGGGGCTAATGCATAGTTGAAGTATCGACAGCAATTTTTTACAAGTATCAAATACATAAACAAGTTATCTACTTGATACTTGGGGGCTAATGTAAAGATCAATGGTTCAAACTACAAAGTTCCGGTTCACCTTCAGCATGCAGCTAAACCGGAACTTGGGGGCTGTTATGAGATAAGAAATACATCAAAAGAACAAAGTCAGAAGAAGAGGTTTACCTCATATTTTTCCCTCATTAAGTTAACCAAGCTGGCTTCATAAGCCCGGCTGCTGTGGAGCCGGTTTAGATACCCGGAGTAAATTTCTTGGGCGCTCATACTGGAAAGGCTGGATATCTCAGTACTCCATTTCCCCTTTTCTTGGGATAGCTTTTCCGTTTTAGCTGTATGTTTGGCTAAAACGGTGGGCTCAGCCGGAGCAACAAAGCCGGCCCCGGTTACCACAACATCAGGAGAGGCAGGTACGTTTGGGGGAGTGGCAGTATGAGCCGGATTAGGAGACGCCGGATTAATCTGAGGAGAGTTAACCCAGGCCGAACTTGGTGGATTTTGAGCATCTTCAGCTGTAGGATTTTCAGGAGCAGAGATGTGCTCTGTAGGCACAGGATCTTCAAGAGGGGCTACGGGCTCGCCCTCTGAAGGAACAGTTGTTGACGGATCAGCAACCGGATCATCTGCAGTAGGTTCAGCAGGAGGCTTATTCGCCTTGGGCTTCTTGCTGGGTTTTGGTTTGCTGGAAAAGTATGCAAAATGAGTTGACATTATAAAGTAAAAGGGATCATAAACCGGAAAGGTGAGAAAAGTTACCCTGGGACGGTTTTCAGTGGAGGAAGCTGCGTGGCGGTCGATTCACCAGAGGAAGACAGTGGAGTTTCCTGATAATCAGGGTCAGACGGTTTAAGAGGTTTTCGGAGAAGCCCGACCTTGGGATGAAGGGGACTCGGAGAGAGTATCACCTCAGCACGGCGTTTTCGAACCGGAGTTAAAGAAATCCCGGATGAATCCACCGCCAGGCCGCTATGGCGAGTGGTCTGGCGAAGAGCTTCGTGCTGTTGTTTCTTCAAAATAAAGTTAGGGTCCAACTGAGCATAAGGATGAGAAAATTGGTACTTCCGGACGGTCCGACGACTTTTTTGTGGAAGAGGTTCTGAGTCAGAGGAAAGAATGGTTACCTCAATTTCGGCCGGGTTATCACCTTCAGGCAACTCCTGTGGGAAGGTATCATTAGATACAGTTACAAGTGCATGAAAATAAAATCTAAACCGGATTAAAGCATACCTCGGAGTCCGGATCATCATCTTCAGTGGGAGAACCGGCGTCAACAGCTGCTTTCCTTTTCTTATTGGCAAAGGTTTTTCATCGAACCTGTTTGCCGGTTTTCTCCTGAGGTTTTCTCTTCCAGAAAGGGTCATCGGCCTAATTAAAAGAAAGAAAGACAATTGAAAGACGGTTTAAAAGAAACGGATTACAAATACAGGGTAAAGTGAAACTTACTGCGGGCGGTTTGTTCTTCTTATAGTATGGAGCTAAACCAACCTTGCTGTAGTCTGCTAAAGAGACATTGAGGATCTTCTTGGCTGATTCTATTACTTCCGATTCAGAAAGTTTGTCCTTGGTAAACCTTTGAGGATCATCCGGTTTACCAGAATATTTGCACATTAGCTGAGAACGCCGGCTCAGGGGAAGGATGCTCCAAGACAGCCAGCAGCGTAAGAAATCGGTTCCAATCAAACCATTAGCTATGAAGGCTCTTAGCTTGGAAAGCTGTGATGAAAACCGGGTCCGTTCAACAGAGCCAAGCCGTTGTGGCAAAGGATGATTCTCCAGAATACGGGTTTCACGGTAACCCGGTAGAGGATTCTCCCCTTCAGGAGAAGTGTCAATGCAATAAAACCAAGACTTGTTCCAGTCCTTTGGATGAGTGTGTAAAGCGGCATGAGGAAAAACAACGTCTCTCCTCTTCTGAATACTAACACCGCCAAGCTCTTGATGTGGTCCGCTGGTAAATTCGGTGCGCCGGTTTAAATGGAAGAAGTCCCGGAACAGATCGACGGACGGTTCTTCTTGCAGATATACCTCCGAAAACACTTGGAAGTCACAGATGTTTGAGACAGAATTGGGTCCAATATCCTGAGGGTGCAGTTGGAAAGCAGCAAGAACATCCCGGAAAAACTTTGAACCGGGGGGAGAGAAGCCTCGAGATATATGATCAAAGAACACAATGACCTCCCCGGGCCTGGGAGTGGGGGGACATTCGTTACCCGGGGCCCGCCACTTTAAAACAGACTGAGGTCCTAACGTGCCAACTTCAGAAATCTTGATCAAATCGTCCTCAGTAATAATAGAAGGAACCCAATCGCAGGAGACATACTGCTTGGCCATTGCAACGAAAAGGCAAAGTACTGGAACTGATAAAACGCAGAAAACGGATTATGAAGATGCAGCAGCGTAAACCGGAAATTATCTATGAAAGTTACGCAACGGTTTAACTGAGGACTAATGGCATGGTTAAACCGGCAATTATAACAAAGCTACATCATTTCTTGTTAATGGCAGTTGAAGGGGAACGGCTAAACTGTCGCGTTTAAATTACAGAGTTTCGCAAGGACTGGGCAGAACAGTTTAATCCGGAGCATAATTAGCAGATCTACCAAGGAGAAAAAATAGGTTTTAAAAGACAGCTGAGGAAGAACAGATCTGAGCATACTAGGAAAAGAGAAACAAATGTAAAAGTATACGGGAAAGAACTCAAAGGGCTTTATACCAAGCGGATAAAACTACAGGTCAGACAGGAACAACGGAGATCTGAAGCATTTACAACAGGGTAAAAGTACAGTTTAAAGGGCAAGATCTGAAGGGAAAGATTACTAGGAATCATCGGCTTAAGGTTGAACAAGATGAAGCTTCTGTTAAGGCTCTAATGGCGGAGGTGTGGGAAGAAACCCTAGAAATTACAGGCTAATAATGAAGAAGAAGGACATACCTGGAGCGGCCAGGATCGGCGGCGGAGGTTCTCTGGTCAAAGCTCAGGGTGATGCAGCGGCCGGCGAGGACTTGGAGCCAGCAGTTGACGGCGGCGGTTCGAGCTCGGGCGACGACGGAGGAAGAAGACGGAGGAAAAAGACGGAGCAGGAAGAAGATAACGAATGGGGGTAGCGGTATTTATAAAGGAGAGTCAGATCTGAAGCGACAGGTGCGGGATTCGAGGAGGCAAAAAATCGGATAAAGATCCTCTGGCGCCTCGATTCTCGGGATAACCCTTAAAATAAGCTACAGTACAGCTCGCGGCGTTAAATGCGGAGATGACGTCACGGTCAGATTTAATGATCCCTCAGGATGACGTCAGAGCCGGTTTATAAGGATGCGAAGACAGAAGAAGATTATACAAGAGAAGACTGACATGAACAAGTTCAAATCATTCTGGGGTCTAATGTCAGGGATATGACTAGCAGGTATAAACCGGCTAGTATAAACCGGTTTTGTTAATATTATACTTGTTTGTAATATTTAGTAAAGGCTACGGCCCATAAAGATCTTAGAGCCCATGTATAGAAGTAAGGTTTATAAACCGCCCCGTGATGTAACTTGAGGGATAAGGAAGAAAAGACAGAGACCGAGGCGGACACAAATATGAGCCGGCCTCGGGACTCTGTAAACCGGACCAGGCGTACCCTCTATATAAAGGGGCGACCCGGCGACGGTTCAGGGACAAGCAACAATCAACCAGTCGAGACACAGGCAAGCGAATCCGCTCCCTGTAATCCGACGCCCAAGCAATACCAAACCAACTAGACGTAGGCTTTTACCTTCATCGAAGGGGCCGAACTAGTATAAACCTTCTGTGTCCTTTGTGTGCTATGAACCCCTTCAAGCTAACCCGTGCGATGGTTCCATCATCAAGTCCGCTAAACCGGACATCTGCCGTGCTATTTCCACGACACCGGTCGTAGCGCCACAGTAATGCCCAATGAGCTGTCAACTCACAACCCCCCCTTCCAGCTTTAGCAGTAAGCTGGACGGACAAAGCAGCAATATTTCACTGGGCCTGAATCCCCTTCTCCCTCATCTGCTTGTTTAGAGAAAACCCCCTCTCGGCGATTGCATAGGGTTTTCTCATGGAGAACCAGGTACGAATTCTTCATCCATCCCCGATAAATCCAAGTCCCTTGGTCGTGGGTAATTCTAGGATGTCAGCCGCCGCTGTTGATGCATTTTTCTTCTTACTGAATCTAGTGTGTTTCATTTGCAGTGCCCAAAGTGCGAGGACCCTACATGTTTCTGCGCCCTCGGCGAGACGCCACACTTGTTCCTTCTCATCCTAACACAGGATTTTAAAATGCGCACAGTATGTTCCTAGAATCCTCTTTTCTATCCGAGAGGGTGGTTTTTTTTGAACATGCTGTCGACTAATTTGGAAATTTGGATTGCTATATTTGGATAAAAGGTACTACCAGTACGATGGTCAACACTGACGTCAAGGAGGAAGTTATTTCTAGATTTGGATAGGGAATACATTGTGTTCTCATATTATTTTTCCTGCAGTGCATTATTTACTCTGCCAGAACACATGTACTCAAGATGCTTGGCCTTGCCATAACTGAATACACCAGTTTAATGGTCACAGTGAAGCCAAGCCATGTATATAAGTTCCGAGTTCGGTTCATGAACCAAGAAGATCGCTGCTTTTTTTATGGCCGAACTTGGATAAACTTTCTCAAGTGTTACAGACTGAAAGTTGGCGCACGAATGTTGATGGAAATAGCAGAACCTGGTCTCATTTTCACTGTGATCTTCCACCCCGACGTCGTTCCAATTGTTCATCCATGTTAGTTTTGTATCTAGTTCTTGCTTGTTGCCTCTATTACTTCTTAATCCACCTATTCTGTCCAACTAATCACAATTTAACTTTAGAAGTAGCAATGAATCTCTCACAAAGATGCTACTTCTAACTAATATTTTCTTATAATTGGTGGCACGTAGGTTTTTTCAAAGTTAAGCAGGCTACTCGTTTGTTATTCTGTAACAACTCGGCTATTACTAATGGCACTGAAGTTGACTGGGACGACATCCATAAGTTCCTACACTTTATTGATCGTCTTGAGGTCCTTGTGGGGCGTTTCAATGGTGGAAGGCCACGTGGGATATGTGTGCCACTACTGCACTCGTTGAACAGGTCCAACTGTGTCGAGAAACTTATGGTACGAGCTGTTTTCTGTTATATATGTTGTTCATAAACTATTGCTTATACACAATTTTATAGATGTGATCTTCTAGAAATAGAAACAGTCCAGTTCTATTGTTCCTATACAGATACCTGACCATGGTCGGGTCAGACTTGCGCTTAGTCACAACATGATGTTTATGTCGACCTACTCCATTCCCCTTGGAGGTGAAAATATACTTATTCATGGGTGGTCTCAAATAATGAAGGCCCGTCCATCTTGGAGAATATGACAGAAGATTATGTTCCTGCTTTTCCATGGCTCTAAAGCGAATATCCTGTTTATTGACCACATTGCGAGATGAAGCCGTTTTAGAAGGTTGTCGATGTGCGGGGTGGCGCCTGGGCCTTGTCCTGGGGCTTGGCGGCCTCACCCTTGGTTAACTGTAGGCGAAGTAGCACTGTTTGAGGCGTGCTTTGTACGGTTGAACCTGTATAAGTATTTATACTACTTTCAGCTATGGTTGTTAAGTGCCCCTGCTTGTTTCAGTTAAGGTTGTTAAGTACTCCTGCTGCTTTTACAGTCTGTCGTGTTTCTTCAGTCCTGTCTTCCTCCAGCGGCCAAAACCAAACTAGAGCCGGCGGGGCCGCCTGCTTCCGCCTCCCACGGCTGGCTGCGCCTCAGCGCACGCATCGCCGCCCCCACAGTCTCCTAAATCGTTAACGCCGACGTCCGAGGCCTCGCCGTCGTCCTCCACACGCTTTGGTGTGCTCGCCGTGACACTGCCCTCTCGCGTTTTCAACATGGTCAACAAACAACAGGAATCGACAGAAGTACGTGGAGAGGATGATAGTACGGGCCCACCATGTCAGCGTATGGAAAAATAAAATGCTTCCTCCTAGTGTTTTCCTGATATCTGGGACCCACGACATTGTGAGCGTATATAGTCAACAGAGAAGAGAACATCACAAGATCGGCTGACACCTGGGACGTAGCTGCTCGAGCTGTATTTTTTTTGTTATTATTGAGACGGAGTAGGGTTTGAACTGGGCTGTGGCCCGTCTAGCCCAGGCTCATATTTTATGTTCACCATGTGACCAGTGATACGTCTCCAACGTATCTAATTTTTTTTATTGTTCCACGCTATTATTTATGAAGTCTTGGATGTTTAATGGGCTTTGTCATACACTTTTATATCATTTTTGGGACTAACCTACTAACCCAAAGGCCCAGTCCAGATTGCTGTTTTTTGCCTGATTCAGGGTTTTGCAGAAAAAGAATATCAAACGAAGTCCAAACGGAATGAAACCTTCGCGAGAGATATTTTTGGAGAGAATCACGCACGGAGAACTTGAGAACCACGTCAGAAGGGCCATGGGCTGCCCAGGAGGGTGGGGGCGTGCCCCCTTCCCAGGGCGCACCCCCTGCCTCATGGGCCCCCCGTGACTCCCCCGGTGTCCTCCTTCCTCCTATATAAGTCTACGTACCCCGAAACCATCATCAACAGAGAGAAAACCCTAATTCCACCACCGTAACCTTTTGTTCCAGTGAGATCCTATCTTGGAGCCTGTTCCGGAGCTCCGCCGGAGGGGGGATCCATCACGGAGTGCTTCTACATCATCATCATCGCCCTCACCATGAGTTGTGAGTAGTTTACCACAGACCTTCGGGTCCATAGCTAGTATCTAGATGGCTTCTTCTCTCTCTCTGGATTTCAATACAAAGTTCTCCTCGGTCTTCGAGGAGATCTATTCGATGTAATCTCTATTTGCGGTGTGTTTGTCGAGATCCGATTAATTGTGAGTTTATGATCAAGATTATCTATGAGAAATATTTGGTTCTTCTCTGAACTCTTTATGTGTGCTCATAATATCCTTGCAAGTCTCTTCGAATTATTGGTTTGGTTTGGCCTACTAGATCTATAGTTCTTGCAATGGCAGAAGTGCTTGGCTTTGGGTTCAATCTTGTGGTGTCCTTTCCCAGTGACAGTAGTGACAACAAGGCACGTATTGTATTGTTGCCATCGAGGATAAAAAGGTGGAGGTTTTATCATATTTCTTGAGTTTATCCCTCTACATCATGTCATCTTACTTAAGGCGTTACTCTGTTCTTATGAACTCAATACACTAGATGCATGCTGGATAGCGGTCGATGTGTGGAGTAATAGTAGTACATGCAGAATCATTTCGGTCTACTTGTCTTGGACGTGATGCCTATATACAATGATCAAGCCTAGATAGTCTCATAATTATTTGCTTTTCTATCAATTGCTCGACAGTAATTTGTTTACCCGCCGTAGAATATCGCTATCATGAGAGAAGCCACTAGAGAACACTATGGCCCCCGAGTCTATTCTCAACATATCAATCTACATCTACTTTACTTTTACCGATTTTACTTTCTGTTCTTATAAACAAAAATACCAAAAATATAAACTATCATCTCTATGAGATCTCACTTTCGTAAGTGACCGTAAAGGGATTGACAACCCCTTATCACGTTGGGTGCAAAGTTCTAATTTGTTTGTGCAGGTGCAGGGACTCGCGCGTGGTCTCCTACTGGATTGATACCTTGGTTCTGAAAAACTGAGGGAAATACTTACGCTACTGTGCTGCATCTCCCTTTCCTCTTCGAGGGAATACAACGCAAGCTCGAGAAGTAGCAAGAAGAATTTTTGGCGCTGTTGCCGGGGAGGCTTACGCAAAAGTCATATACCAAGTACCTATCACGAACCCTTATCCTTCGCATTTTTTTTTGCCTCTCGTTTTCCTCTCCCCACTTCACCCTTGCCGTTTTATTTGCCCTTCTTTTTGACATGTGTTTACCGTTTGCTTGCTTCTTACTTGCTTGTGTCTCCATGTGCCTTCTATGTGCTTGCATCTTTGCTTGCTAAAAATCTATTGTTATGGATCACCTTAAAGTGTTCTACTTGGATCATCTTCGATCCCTATGCTCTCGTGCTGAAACCCCAACTAGCCTAGTTGATGAGAAATCTTTAGATGAGCATGCTCATTTTGTGCGTCACTGTTTGTCTGAAAAAGGGAGACTCTTATGGGATCAAATAAACATATTGCTGTGTTATGCTTGGAATCTTTGTGAAATTTGTGATTTTACTTGTTGCTCTAAGAACCCTAAAAAACACCTACCCTACCTATGTGAGTTTAATGATAATGAAATCTTATCTTCTTATGCAAAGGGTGTTTATAGTTACTACGATATCGAACAAATTGAAGAATTTGTTGCTTTTAAGGGTGCTTATGAAGTTGCTTCTTTGATTGAAAAGTATGATATTACTCTCTACGAATCTGAAAATTTTGACATACTTAAATATTGCTTTGAAAACTATGCTCATAGTGCCTATGTCAAAGAATTTATTGAAAGAATGACCACTGCTTTGAAAGAAAATAATGATATACTTGAATCTATAGATAATTTTGATTCTGATGATTTGATTGAAATATCCCTTGATGAACATGATGCTTGCTATCCTTGTGGCCATGATGCCAATATTTATGAAGATGAATTTGCTATAGTTCCTTATGTTAAACATGAGATCGTTGCAATTGCACCCATACCTGATAGTTCCTTTGATGAAAAGCATGACTTCAACAATGTTATTATAAATTCTATTAATGTCAATTGTGCTAATGATATGCAAAACCCTAAGCTTGGGGATACTAGTTTTGCTATGACTACTATTTGTTGCAATGATCATGATTGGGGTGATTCTTCCTATGATCTTGAAAATTTATTTAATCCCCATGATGAATGTAATATTGATAATAATGTTTGCAATAATATTGAAAGTGGGCTTGGAAGAGTGTCAACTTTAGATCCCACATATTTGGAGTATGATCAATTTGATGAATTGTTTGATAAAAGTGGGTTTGTAGAGGGCATGACTTTAGTTAATATTGCTCCCACTATTTTGGAAGAGTGTCAACTTTGTATGCATGTGCATCGTGTTGAGAATATGTTTTGTGATAGATATATTGTTGAATTTTCTTATGATCCTACATGCAATTATTATGAGAGAGGAAAATATGGTTGTAGAAAATTTCATGTTACTAAATTACCTCTCGTTATGTTGAGATTGCTATTGTTTCTTTCTTCTTCCTTGCATAGGCTAGATCTTGCTTGTCTTGCTAATTTGTTTTCCTATAAAATGCCTATGCATAGGATGTGTGTTAGACTTAGATGTGTTTTCCATGTGCTTTATGATGCTCTCCTTGTGCTTCAATTCTTGTCTTTCAAGAGAGCATCACTAAAATAGTGCCTAGCTAGGGGCGTAAAACGATAGCGCTTGTTGGGAGGCAACCCAATTTTATTTTTTTTATTTTTTCTTCTGTTTAGGAATAAATATTGCATCTAGCTAATGTTTAGATGTGGTTTCATGTTTTGTTTAGTGTTTGTGCCAAGTAGAACCTTTGGGAAGACTTGTGTGAAGTTTATGTGATCGTGCTGTGAAAAAAAGAATCATTAGCGCTCACTAGAATGGTCATCAGATTTTACTGGAGCATGCTATTTAGTTGATTCTTTTTGAAGATGATTAATAGACAAATTCCTCACGTTTACCAATTTATTTTGAATTTTTTGGAGTTACAGAAGTATGCGAAACGTGCAGATTACTACAGACTCTTCTGTTTTTGACAGATTCTGTTTTTCGTGTGTTGTTTGCTTATTTCAATGCATCTATGAGTAGTATTGGCAAGTATGATCCATAGAGAAGTTGGAATACAGTAGGTTTAACACCAATAGAAACAAAGAATGAATTCATTGCATCACCCTTGAGTAGTGGTTTGCTTTCTTATACTAACGGAGCTCACGAGAATTTTTGTCTAAGTTTTGTGTTGTGAAGTTTTCAAGTTTTGTGTACTGCTTTGATGGATTATAGAACAAAGAGTAGCGAAGGCCTAAGCTTGGGTATGCCAATTGCACCCCAAGTAAAATTCAAGGATAATCAAAAGCCTAAGCTTGGGGATGCCCCGGGAAGGCATCCCCTCTTTCATCTTCATCCATCGGTAACTATACTTGGAGCTATATTTTTATTCACCACATGATATGTGTTTTGCTTGGAGCGTCTTGTATAGAGTCTTTGTTTGTTAGTTTGTCACAATCATCCTTGCTGGACACACCTATTTGGGAGAGTTAAATATGTCCTAGGAATTGTTAGAACACTCTATGTGCTTCACTTATATCTTTTGAGCTGAATAGTTTTTGCTCTAGTGCTTCACTTATATCTTTTAGAGCACGGTGGTGGTAAATATTTTGTAGAAATAGTTGAACTCTCATGCTTCACTTACATCTATTTGATAGTCTATTAAAACAGCATGGTAATGTGTTTAGGCTAAAAAAACTAGTCTTCACATGATAGACATCCAATGTCAATGTAGTAAAAAAATTCACAATAAGTGCATTGAATATGATGAGATGTTGGATGCTTGATAATTGTTTTGAGATATGAGGATAGTGATATTAGAGTCATGCTAGGGGAGTTATTATGAAATTGAGAAATGCTTGTGTTAAGGTTAGTGATTCCCGTAGCATGCACGTATGGTGAACCGCTATGTGACGAAGTTAGAGCATGATGTATTTGTAAAGTGCCAACCTTTGTGTGGAGGTCGGGGGCGCGCGATGGTTAACTCCTACCAACCTCCCCCCTAGGAGCATACGTTGGTTACTTTGTTTTGATGACTCGTAGATTTTTGCAATAAGTATATGAGTTCTTATGACTAATGTTGAGTCCATGGATTATACGCACTCTCACCCTTCCACCATTGCTAGCCTCTCTTGTACCGCGCAACTTTCGCCGGTGCCATATACCCACTATATATCCTTCCTCAGAACAACCACCATACCTACCTATCATGGAATTTCCATAGCCATCCCGAGATATATTGCCATGCAACTTTCCACCGTTCCGTTTATATGAAACGCTTCATATTGTCATATTGCCATGCATGATCATGTAGTTGACATCGTATTTGTGGCAAGGCCACCATGCATAATTTTTCATACATGTCAGTCTTGTTTCATTGCACATACCGGTACACCACCGGAGGCATTCATATAGAGTCATACTTTGTTGTAGTATCGAGTTGTAATATCGAGTTGTAATGAAAGTGTGATGATCATCATTATTAGAGCATTGTCCCATGGGAGGAAAGGCTAAATCAATAAAGCCCCTCCGCAAAAAAAAGGAGAAAGGCCAAAGAAAAAAGAAAGGCCCATAAAAAGAAAAAAAAGAAAAAGGGACAATTGCTACTATCTTTTTTTCCACACTTGTGCTTCAAAGTAGCACCATGTTCTTCATTATAGTGAGTCTCATGTTTAGTTACTTTCATATACTAGTGGGAATTTTCATTATAGAACTTGTCTTGTATATTCCAACGATGGGCTTCCTCAAATGCCCTAGGTCTTCGTGAGCAAGCAAGTTGGATGCACACCCACTAGTTTCTTTGTTGAGCTTTCATACATATTTAGCTCTAGTGCATCCGTTGCATGGCAATCCCTACTCACTCACTTTGATATCTATTGATGGACATCTCCATAGCCTGTTGATACGCCTAGTTGATGTGAGACTATCTCCCTCCTTTTTGTCTTCTCCACAACCACCTCTCTATTCCACCCATAGTGCTATGTCCATGGCTCACGCTCATGTATTGCGTGAAAGTTGAAAGGTTTGAAAGAATAGAGTATCAAAACAAGTGCTTGGCTGAAATCGGGGTTGTGCATGATATGAATATTTTGTGTGATGAAGAGGGAGCATAGCCAGACTATATGATTTTGTAGGGATAACTTTCTTTAGCCATTGTATTTTGAGAAGACATGATTTCTTTGTTAGTATGCTTGAAGTATTATTATTTCTTATGTCAATATAGACTATTATCTTGAATCTTTCAGATCTGAACATTCATGTCACAACTAAGAGAATTATATTGAAAAACTATGTTGGTTAGCATTCCACATCAAAAATTCTTTCTTTATCATTTACCTACTCGAGGACGAGCAGGAATTAAGCTTGGGGATGCTTGATACATGTCTAGCGTATCTATAATTTTTGATTGTTCCATGCTATTATTTATGAAATCTTGGATGTTTAATGTGCTTTGTCATACACTTTTATATCATTTTGGACTAACCTACTAACCCAAAGGCCCAGTCCAGGTTGCTGTTTTTTGCCCATTTCAAGGTTTTGCAGAAAAAGAATATCAAACGGAGTCCAAACGGAATGAAACCTTCGCGAGATATATTTTTGGAGAATATCACGCACGGAGAACTTGAGAACCACGTCAGAAGAGCCACGGGCTTCCCACGAGGGTGGGGGGCGCGCCCCCTTCCCAGGGCGCGCCCGCCTGCCTCGTGGGGCCCCCGTGACTCCCCTGGTGTCCTCCTTCCTCCTATATAAGTCTACGTACCACGAAACCATCAGAAACAGAGAGGAAACCCTAATTCCACCGCCGTAACCTTCTGTTCCCGTGAGATCCCATCTTGGAGCCTATTCCGGAGCTCCGCCGGAGGGGAGATCCATCACGGAGTGCTTCTACATCATCATCATCGCCCTCACCATGAGTTGTAAGTAGTTTACCAGAGACCTTCGGGTCCATAGCTAGTATCTAGATGGCTTCTTCTCTCTCTCTGGATCTCAATACAAATTTCTCCTAGGTCTTCGAGGAGATCTATTCGATGTAATCTTTTTTTGCGGTGTGTTTGTCAAGATCCGATGAATTGTGAGTTTATGATCAATATTATCTATGAGAAATATTTGGTTCTTCTCTGAACTCTTTATGTGTGCTCATAATATCCTTGTAAGTCTCTTCAAATTATTGGTTTGGTTTGGCCTACTAGATCTATAGTTCTTGCAATGGGAGAAGTGCTTGGCTTTGGGTTCAATCTTGCGGTGTCCTTTCCCAGTGATAGTAGGGGCGGCAAGGCACGTATTGTATTGTTGCCATCGAGGATAAAAAGATGGGGTTTATATCATATTGCTTGAGTTTATCCCTCTACATCATGTCATCTTGCTTAAGGCGTTACTCTGTTCTGATGAACTCAATACACTAGATGCATGCTGGATAGCGGTCGATGTGTGGAGTAATAGTAGTAGATGCAGAATCGTTTCGGTCTACTTGTCTCGGACGTGATGCTATATACAATGATCAAGCCTAGATAGTCTCATAATTATTTGCTTTTCTATCAATTGCTCGACAGTAATTTTTTTACCCGCCGTAGAATATCGCTATCATGAGAGAAGCCACTAGAGAACACTATGCCCACCGGGTCTATTCTCAACATATCAATCTACATCTACTTTACTTTTACCGCTTTTACTTCCTGTTCTTATAAACAAAAATACCAAAAATATAAACTATTATCTCTATCAGATCTCAATTTCGTAAGTGACCGTAAAGGGATTGACAACCCCTTATCACGTTGGCCGCGAAGTTCTTATTTGTTTGTGCAGGTGCGAGGGACTCACGCGTGGTCTCCTACTGGATTGATACCTTGGTTCTCAAAAACTGAGGGAAATACTTACGCTACTGTGATGCACCTCCCTTTCCTATTCGAGGGAATACAACGCAAGCTCGAGAAGTAGCAACCAGCCTAGCTATTTTTTCTTTGTGAAAATGAGCCCACTTTATTTTTTCTGAAGAATACCCAATCCATGCCTATTTATTTTTCTATGCCCTAATGGGCTGCAACTCTTTCAAGACGTCTGCAAATCTTGAAAGTAATATGAAATTGGTTGTAAATATAAAAAGAGGTGACAAATTGGCAATTACTTTATAGTTTCTGAATTTTTTTCACATTTTCAGATTCCTATTTCACTAGGCATTAACCTAATTTAAATATATCTTCAAAGTACTTAATTCTGGCTCGACATTTCGGTATTAAAAATAGTTTGGAATCCACAGAAATATGCGAAATTGGCCCTGGCCAACCAAAAAATGGACTGCAATAAATTGCATTAGAAGTCGCAGTGAGCTATATATAAATTATTAAAAAAGAGGGAATGGTCTGACTTATGGGTCTATTAAGTTGACGCGTATGCAAGATTTTTTTTAGTTATTATATACGTCAACAAACATTCTAGCAGACGTATCCATTGGATGTCAATCCAACGGCTGTCATGTTTCTTCAATCTCTGATCTTCTTGCTCGAGCCGCCAAATCCAGCGCCAGCGGGACCGCCTGCTCCCGCCTCCCGTGCAGGCCTCACCGCCCCTACTACTCCCACCGCTGGCTAGGGCATCCCTCTACTCACCCACACCCCCTGTTATTTTGCGGCGGCGGCAGCCTCACACCGCAGCCGAACCAGTGAACCCTCGTACTCCTCTCCGCGTGGGCATCCACTACCGCGTCTTCCCCGGCTCCGTGTTGTCCCCTTCCTAGGCCTCGCCGTCGTCCACCACCCTGGTGCTCTCGGCGTGGCGTGGTCAATGTGGTCAAGGAACGACTTCCATCGGAAGAGTACTGCCGTGGAGAGGCTGACAGCAGGGTCCACGACAGCCGCAAGGAAGTGCCTCCTTATTACGCGGAAAATAATTATTCCTCCACATGATAGGAGGAACCCATCGAACGGGCCACCGTATTTGGTGAAAAAAATATTTCCCCCTTGACTGCTGGGACCCACTGGACGGGCCATCGTATTTCGCGAAAAAAATGTTCCCCCCGCTGTCAGCTCGGACCCACCGGAAGTGCCTCCTTATTACGCACAAAAAAAATGAATACTCCCCTGCTAGCTGGGACCCAATATAGTGGGAGGCTGACTTGTGGGCCTACTAAGTTGACGGGGACGAAGTGCTTTGTCAACTTAGTCAATATGCACGATTCTAGCTCTGTTGACCGTACGATGTCCATCCAATGGCCGTAGTGCTTCTTCAACCACTGGTCTTCTTGCTCCAGCCTCCCAAACCAGCGCCGGTCGTGCCTCGTGCTCCTGCCTCCCGTGGCCGGCTACGATGCCGCGGAGGTCTCACCGCCCCCTACTACTCCCACTGTTGGCCAGGCCATCCCTCTACTCACCCACACCCCCTGTTATTCTGCGGCGACGGCAGCCTCACACCACATCGAACCAATGAACCCTCATACTCCTCTACGCATGGGCATCCACTGTCGCGTCTTCCCCGGCTTCACGTCGTCCCCTTCCTAGGCCTCGCTGTCGTCCACCGCCCTGGTGCTCTCGGCACGGTGTGGTCAACATGGTCAAGGAACGGCTTCCATCGGACGTTGATTGTACGTGGAGAGGGTGACAGCTAGGTCCATGGCCGCAGCAAGGAAGTGCCTCCTTATTACGCGCAAAATAATTATTCCTCCACCTGACAGCGGGGACCAAACCGGACGTGCCACCGTATTTTGCGAGAAAAAACGTTTCCCCCTGACTGCTCGTACAAACCGGACGGGTCACCGTATTTTGCGAAAAAACGTTCCCCTCGCTGTCAGCTCGGACCCACCGGAAGTGCCTCCTTATTACGCACACAAAAATGAATATACCCCCTGCTAGTTGGGACCCACCTTGGTGGGTGGCTGACTTGTGGGCCTACTAAGTTGACGGGGACGGAGTGCTTTGTCAACTTAGTCAATATGAATGATTCTAGCTCCAGTGACCGTATGATGTCCATCAAACGACAGTAGTGCTTCTTCAACCTCTGGTCTTCTTCCTCCAACCGCCCAAAGCTGCGTCGGTCGTGCCACATGCTCCTGCCTCCCGTGGCCGGCTGTGCTGCCGCGGAGGCCTCATCGCCCCCTACTATTCCCACCGTTGGCCAGACCCTGCGGCGACGGCAGCCTCACACCAGAGCTGAACCAGTGAACCCTCGTACTCCTCTCCATGCGGGCTTCCACTTCCGCGTCTTCCCCGGCTCCGCGTCGTCCCCTTCCTAGGCCTCGCCGTCGTCCACCGCCCTGGTGCTCTCGGCGCGGCGTGATCAATGTGGTCAAGGAACGACTTCCATCGGAACAGTACTGTACGTGGAGAGGCTGACAGCTGGGTCCACCGCCGCAGCAAGGAAGTGCCTCCTTATTACGCGCAAAATAATTATTCCTCCACCTGAATCGGGAACCCACCGGACGGGCCACCGTATTTCGCGAAAAAAAATTCCCCCCTGGCTGCTGGGACCCACCAGCTACATCTTCGCATGCAAGGAAGTGCGTCCGGAAAAAAAAATTCGCCCCCCTGACTGTTGGCACCCACCAGCTACATCTTCGCACGCAAGGAAGTGCTTGACATTCGGGACCCACCTGGTCAAAGAGTACGTAGCATTGTCATTCTGGTCGCGAACGTGTACGTATATACTAGTCGATGTAGAGGCGTGCACGTGTCGTAGCAGAGGCGCACACGTAGCATGTACACGTACGTACAGCGGCCAGTGTGCAAGAAAGTAAATACGGCCACGTACGTACATACGGGCGGGGTCTCGAACGCCTACTCGCACGTACGTACGGCCAGGGCTTGTGTACATGACCGGGTCGGAACGGAGAAACAATGTCATCGTCGTGTTCATGGGGAGCCAACTGGCTAGGTCGGAACGGAATGCGTCGTCGTGTTCATCAGGAGGGCTTGGATGGAACAGTCGATGGAAAACAGGCCTGGCGTATCGCAGAACGGAGGAAACAACCTTGTGTTCGACCGGCCACGTTCGAAACGGGATCCTGTTCATCGGGAGGGGTCTGGCGTACCGCAAAATGGAGGAAATGGCCTTGTGTTCGATCGGCCATGTTCGAAATGGGATCCTGTTCATCGGGATGGGTCTGGCGTATCGCAAAACGGAGGAAACGGGCCTCCTACGGTCAAAACCGGGGTCCTGTTGATCAGGAGGGGTGTGGCGTACCACAAAACGGAGGAAACAGACTTGTGTTGGAGTGCTACAGTCGAAACGGGGGTCCTGTTCATCGGGAGGGGTGTGGCGTACCACAAAACGGGAATCCACGGGATACTGTTCATCTCCACCGTCAACCCCCTCCAGCCTCCATGGGCTACTGTTCATCCACCGTCGACCTCCTCCTGCCTCCACCTGCAACTGTTCAGCCTCCACCACACGCTACTCCACCGGCTACTGTTCAACCCGCCCTCTCCACGGGCTCCTGTTCAACCACCCCTCCATGGGCTATGATGTCTACTATACAACCTTCTTCTTGTAGACGTTGTTGGGCCTCCAAGTGCATAGGTTTGTAGGATAGTAGCAAATTTCCCTCAAGTGGATGACCTAAGGTTTATCAATCCGTGGGAGGCGTAGGTTGAAGATGGTCTCTCTCAAGCAACCCTGAAACCATATAAAGAGTCTCTTGTGTCCCCAACACACCCTATACAATTTACCATTGTATTGGGCGAACCTCTGCATTTCCAGGCCCAACAACGTCTACAAGAAGAAGGTTGTGTAGTAGACATCAAGCTCTTTTCTGGCGCCATTGCCGGGGAGGTTAGTGCTTGAAGGTATATCTTTTGATCTTGCAATTGAATATTTTAGTTTCTTGTTTTATCACTAGTTTAGTTTATAAAAGGAAACTAAAAAAATGGAATTAAGGTTACCTCATATGCTTCATCTTTTTAATATCTTTCGTGAAACTGATGGAAAGGAAAATTGTGCTCAAGTAGTAGAAGAAGAATTACATAGAATGCTTGGCACTAAAGACTTGAATGATGAGCATTCTTGCAATGTTGTTAGTGTGAATCCTTTGAATATCCATGGTACTAATGATGATTGCACTAGTCATGATGAAAATATCTTATATAAGCATGTTGATTTTTGTGGAGTGCATAGAGTTTGCAAGTACATACCAAAGAGGGAAGATAGATTTTGCAAGAGGCATAAGTATTTAGAAACTAAATGGTTGCTACAGATGCTAGATGATTGTGCTGAAAATTTAAAATATCTAAGCCGAACTTGTGAACTTTGCAATGAACATGGTCATTTCATTACCCAATGCAAATTGTTTCATGATCGAATTGTGTCCAAAAATTGTGATGACTTGATTTCCCTTGCACATCATAATAAACTTATCTTGCTTTTGGGTTATGAAGAAATTAAATGTAGAACTAAGTTTCTTCCAGGATTTGCCATTGATAAACTTCTTGATTTTGATATAGAGGAAATATATATGTATTGTGTGGTGAATTGCATTGAAAATCCTTATATTGCCAATTACCTTAAGTCAAGAAAACAAATAGGAGATGAAGAGAATACTAATGAAAGGGAAGAGATTTCCCAATATCCTCCTATTATTTCTTATGATGAATCAGGTAACGAGGAGGAGCCTCCTATTCTACCAATCTCAGTAATAAGGTGCTCCTAAAGAATATTAAACCCACACATAATGAGAAGAAGAAAAAGAAAAGACGGAGAAGCGAAGACAAAAAGGTATCCCTTCGAAATGATTTTGCTCCTATTACTCATTGTGATGATGATAATTGCTATACTATCGGTGCTATACATACTATTAATGATGAGATTGATTATGATTATGATATGGAAAGGCCCAAGCTTGGGGATGCTATGTTTGATGAGAATGATATTTTTGAGAATTTATTTGCTGAAGTTAATGTTTGTCCCAAGCTTGGGGAGGCTACGTGTAATGAAGATGATATTTTTAGCCTCCCAAGTTTTGATGAGCAAAGCTATTATGATGAAAGCATGCCTCCTATTTATGATGATTATTGTGATGCCACTTATGCTATAAAAAGTAGTGAAGATTATACTAATAAAACTTGTCATGATTATGATTACCCTTTCTCTGAACATTAATCTTTTAATGTGGAAACAATCTATAGTATTCAAGTCTCTTATGATACTCCCACTATTCCGAATGAGAAGAATTTTGCTTATGTGGAGAGTAGTAAAATTTCTATACAAGTATATCATGAAAAGAATGCTTTATGTGCTGGTTATATTGTTGAATTCATTCATGATGCTACTGAAAATTATTATGAGATAGGATCATATGCTTCTACATATTGCAATAATATCAAGTTTCCTCTGTATGTGCTTAAAGTTTTGAAGTTATGCTTGTTTTCACTTCCTATGCTAGTTGATTATCGTTCCCATAAGTTGTTTGCTCACAAAATCCCTATGCATAAGAAGTGGGTTAGACTTAAATGTTCTATTCATATGCTTCATGATGCTCCCGTTATGTTTCAATTCTTATCTTTTTTGTGAGCGTCATTATGCCTAGCTAGGGGCGTTAAGCGATAGCGCTTGTTGGGAGACAACCCAACTTTATTTTATTTTCTTTGTTTTTGCTCCGGTTTAGGAATAAATATTGCATCTAGCTTATGTTTATATGTGGTTTTGTGTTTAGTTAGTGTTTGTGCCAAGTAGAACCTTTGGGAAGACTTGTGTGAAGTTTATATTATCTTGCTGTGAAAAACAGAATCGTTAGCGCTCGCTAGAATGGTCATCAAATTTTACTGGAGTGTGCTATTTAGTTGATTCGTTTTGCAGATGATTAATAGACAAATTCCTCACGTTTACCAATTTAGTTTGAATATTTTGGAGTTACAGAAGTATGCAAACCCTGCAGATTACTACAGACTGTTCTGTTTTTGACAGATTCTGTTTTTCGTGTGTTGTTTGCTTATTTCAATGCATCTATGAGTAATATTGGGAAGTATGAACCATAGAGAAGTTGGAATACAGTAGGTTTAACACCAATATAAACAAAGAATGAATTCATTGCAGTACCTTTGAGTAGTGGTTTGCTTTCTTATACTAACGGAGCTCACGAGATTTTTGTCTAAGTTTTGTGTTGTGAAGTTTTCAAGTTTTGAGTATTGCTTTGATGGACTATGGAACAAAGAGTGGCAAGAGACTAAGCTTGGGGATACCCAAGGCACCCCAAGGTAAAATTCAAGGACAGCCAAAAGCCTAATCTTGGGGATGCCCCGGGAAGGCATCCCCTCTTTCGTCTTCATCTATCGGTAACTATACTCGGAGCTGTATTTTTATTCACCACATGGTATGTGTTTTGCTTGGAGCGTCAATTTATTTTGTTTTGCTTGTTGTTTGAATAATATCCCAATATCTGAAGTTCTTAAATGTTAGAGAGTCTTCACATAGTTACATAATTATTCAACTACTCATTGATCTTCACTTATATCTTTCGGAGTAGTTTGTTGTTTGCTCTAGTGCTTCACTTATATGTGTTAGAGCACGGCGATGGTTTTATTTTGAAGAAATAGATGAACTATCATACTTCACTTATATCCTTTTAAGAGTCTATTAGAACAGCATGGTAATGTGCTTTGGAAATAAAACTATCCTTCACATGATAGGCATCCAAGATCAATGTAGTAAAAACTTTCACACTAAGTGCATTGAATATGATGAGAAGTTGGATGCTTGATAATTGTTTTGAGATATGAGGATAGTGATATTAGAGTCATGCTAGTGGAGTTAGAATGAAATTGAGAAATGATTGTGTTAAGGTTAGTGATTCCCGTAGCATGCACGTATGGTGAACCGCTATGTGACAAAGTTAGAGCATGAGGTATTTGTAAAGTGTCAACCTTTGTGTGGAGGTCGGGGGCGCGCGATGGTTAACTCCTACCAACCTTCCCCCTAGGAGCATGCGTTGATTGCTTTGTTTTTATGACTCGTAGATTTTTGCAATAAGTATATGAGTTCTTTATGACTAATGTTGAGTCCATGGATTATACGCACTCTCACCCTTCCACCATTGCTAGCCTCTCTTGTATCGCGCAACTTTCGCCGGTACCATACACCCACTATATATCCTTCCTCAAAACAACCACCATATATATTCCTCAAAATAGCCACCATACCTACCTATCATGGCATTTCCATAGCCATTCCGAGATATATTGCCATGCAACTTTCCACCGTTCCGTTCATATGACACGCATCATATTGTCATATTGCCATGCATGATCATGTAGTTGACATCGTATTTGTGGCAAAGCCACCATGCATAATTTTTCATACATGTCACTCTTAATTCATTGCACATCCCGGTACACCGCCGGAGGCATTCATATAGAGTCATACTTTGTTCTAGTATCGACTTGTAATGAAAGTGTGATGATCATCATTATTAGAGCATTGTCCCATGGGAGGAAAGGCTAAATCAATAAAGCCCCTCCACAAAAAAAGAAAAAAAATCAAGGCCAAAGAAAAAAAAGAAAAAAGGGACAATTGCTACTATCTTTTTTCCACACTTGTGCTTCAAAGTAGCACCATGTACTTCATGATAGAGAGTCTCATGTTTAGTCACTTTCATATACTAGTGGGAATTTTCATTATAGAACTTGGCTTGTATATTCCAATGATGGGCTTCCTCAAATGCCCTAGGTCTTCGTGAGCAAGCAAGTTGGATGCACACCCATTAGTTTCTTTTGTTGAGCTTTCATACGTATTTAGCTCTAGTGCATCCGTTGCATGGCAATCCCTACTCACTCACATTGATATCTATTGATAGGCATCTCCATAGCCCGTTGATACGCCTAGTTGATGTGATACTATCTCCCTCCTTTTTGTCTTCTCCACAACCACCTCTATATTCCACATAGTGCTATGTCCATGGCTCACGCCCATGTATTGCGTGAAAGTTGAAAGGTTTGAAAGAATAGAGTATCAAAACAAGTGCTTGGCTGAAATCGGGCTTGTGCATTGCTACCTCTTGAGCTTGCGGTGTATTCCCTCGAAGAGGAAAGGGAGATGCAGCACAATAGCGTAAGTATTTTCCCTCAGTTTTTTAGAACCAAGGTATCAATCCAGTAGGAGACCACGGGCCAGTCCCTCGCACCTGCACAAACAAATAAGAACTTCGCAGCCAACGCGATAAGGGGTTGTCAATCCCTTTACGGTCACTAACGATAGTGAGATCTGATAGAGATGATAAGATAATATTTTTGGTATTTTTGATATAAAAATAGAAAGTAAAAAAAGAAAATAAACAACGGTGGTAGAAATTAACGGGAAAGTAATATGATAAAGATAGACCCGGGGGCCATAGTTTTCTCTAGTGGCTTCTCTCATGATAGCGGTATTCTACGACGGGTAAACAAATTACTGTCGAGCAATTGATAGAAAAGCGAATAATTATGTGACTATCTAGGAATGATCATTGTATATAGGCATCACATCCGAGACAAGTAGACCGACTCCTACCTGCATCTACTACTATTACTCCACACATCGACCACTATCCAGCATGCATCTAGTGTATTGAGTTCATACGAATAGAGTAACGCCTTAAGAAAGATGACATGATGTAGAGGGATAAACTCAAGCTATATGATGAAAACTCCATCTTTTTATCCTCGATGACAACAATACAATACGTGCCTTGCTGCCCCTACTGTCATTGGGAAAGGACACCGCAAGATTGAACCCAAAGCGAAGCACTTCTCCCATTGCAAGAACTATAGATCTAGTAGGCCTAACCGAACCAATAATTTGAAGAGACTTGCAAGGATATTATGAGTACACATAAAAAGTTCAGAGAAGAACCAAATATCTTTCATAGATAACCTTGATCATAAACTCACAATTCATCGAATCTCGACAAACACACCGCAAAAAGAGATTACATCGAATAGATCTCCTCGAAGACCGAGGGGAACTTTGTATTGAGATCCAGAGAGAGAGAAGAAGTCATTTAGATACTAGCTATGGACCCGAAGGTCTGTGGTAAACTACTCCCAACTCATGGTGAGGGCGACGATAATGATGATGAAGGCCACCGTGATGGACCCCCCTCCCGGAACAGGCTCCAAGATAGGATCTCCACGGGAACAGTAGCTACGGCGGTGGAATTAGGGTTTTCTCTCTGCGTATGGAGTTTCTGGTGTATGTAGGTATATATAGGAAGAATAGGGGCACCGGGGGCCACAGGGGCTGCCCTCGAGGCAGGGGACGTGCCCTGGGAAGGGGGGCGCGCCCCCACCCTCGAGGATGGGCCCTCTGTCCTCTGGCTTGGCCCCGAAGTCTTTCATGCGTGATTTCCTCCAAAAATATCTCCTGTGAAGGTTTCATTCCGTTTGGACTCCGTTTGATATTCCTTTTCTGCAAAACCTTGAAATAGGCAAAAAAACAACAATCTGGACTGGGCCTTTGGGTAAGTAGGTTAGTCCCAAAAATGACATAAAAGTGAACGATGAAGCCCATTAAACATCCAAGACTTCATAAATACTAGCATGGAACAATAAAAAATTATAGATGCGTTGGAGACGTATCATGCATGATATGAATATTTTGTGTGATAACGAGGGAGCATAGCCAAACTATATGATTTTGTAGGGATAACTTTCTTTAGCCATAGTATTTTGAGAAGACATGATTGCTTTGTTAGTATGCTTGAAGTATTATTATTTCTTATGTCAATATTGACTCTTGTCTTGAATCTTTCAGATCTGAACATTCATGCCACAATTAAGAGAATTACATTGAAAATTATGTCGGTTAGCATTCCACATCAAAAATTCTGTTATTATCATTTACCTACTCGAGGACGAGCAGGAATTAAGCTTGGGGATGCTGGTGCGCATCCAGGGACGTCTCCAACGTATCTATAATTTTTTATTGTTCCATGCTATTATTTATGAAGTCTTGGATGTTTAATGGGCTTTATCATTCACTTTTATATCATTTTTGGGACTAACCTACTAACCCAAAGGCCCAGTCCAGATTGATGTTTTTTGCCTGTTTCAGGGTTTTGCAGAAAAAGAATAGAACACGGAGTCCTTCGCGAGAGATATTTTTTGAGAAAATCACGCACGCGGAGCTTGAGAACCACGTCAGGGGACCAAAGGGTGGCCCACGAGGGTGGGGGCGCACTCCCCTTCCCAGGGCACGCCCCCTGCCTCGTGGCCCCCTCAAGCGTCCCTCGGTGCCCTCCTTCTTCCTATATAAGTCTACTATAGCGACCGAGATCCGAATGGACCGAAGTCTTTGTGTTCTGTGTCATCCCTGGATCGGTAATGCTGACACACACAGTACTTGAAGGATTTATAACAGAGTGGCAATCACACACTTATTACATCGAATGTCTCAAACGAGAACTTATTACAAAAGTCTATGGCTTAAGTCCATCTAACAAAATAACAGCGGAGGGCTTGGAAGATAAGTGAGTCCATCAACTCCAACAGCATAGCTGAGTGCATGACAAACGACCTAGCACGTCTTACTCCTCGTCTGAAAATTCTGCAACGTAACATGTTGTTGCCCGAAACGGGTCAACACATGGAATATGCTAGCATGATAACACATTAGATGCAAGTAACAGAATAAAGTCTAACACTATATGCATATTTGGCTGGTGGATGGCTCTAGGTTAAAGTTTTTGCGTAAAGCGAATTTTTCCCTACAACAAAGGAATAAATTTTATTTTAACTATCATGGTAGTTGAAACATCATTGAGTAGGTACCTCCAACTCAATCCCAATTAAAGTAATCATTAACCCAACAATTTAAATTTTAGAGTGATGAGATCAACCAATAATTCAAGTACCAGATACTCAAGATTTGTCCATAACGGGGGACACGGCTAATCATGATCAGTTTGTACACTCTGCAGAGGTTTGTGCACTTTTCCCCACAAGACTCGATCTCCTCCGTTGGATTTCTCGCACTGCATGGTGTTTGAGAAACGGATGACCGAGACACAGTCTTTCGGAAGCATTCACTCTTTACCCCGGGTGGATCGGTACACCTAATTTCCCCTACATCTGCTAGTCCACCACTGGAAGAGCTCACACAACTTACTCATACTATGCCAGAGCCCATAATGGCATTGTGGCTGTACACGGAAGTTTCTAGCATGAATAGTTTTATGATCCCTTTGAGCATAGGTGGCATTCCATAGGACAATCACACGGAACCCCGAGATTTCCTAGGACAACACTGGATTCTCCAGGTGCCCTGCAACCAATCCACCCAGATGTGTATTCAAGTAGCCAGCTTGAGTTGAACCATTAATTAACAACTCATATCTGTCATGGATTTCACTCAAACCCAAACCACATCTACGAGCATAGCATGGCAACCTAAGCATAACGCAGAAGTAACTCCCAAGGGTTTGAAAATAATGCAGATAATAGGCTCTACCTCAATCTACTTCCCAGACCCACAAATTAAGAGATCCTACTCATGCAATGTCTGAGGGTTTGATCTAATGCATAAAAACTGGGTAATAAAGGGGTATGATCAAAGTGTTACTTGCCTTGCTGATGATTCGCAAAACCTAGAGACTCGTAGTAGCACGCTTCGTAGTACGGGTGTTCTGTCGCAAGCAAACAATAGCATATATAAGCAGTCAAGCAAAGATGCACAAATAGAATTCCAAATAAGAAGATTGAACCAGAAAGTTCAACTTAAGAACTCCGGTTTGCAAAAAGAATCAAATCAAACGGGGCAACGAAACTCAAACTGCGGAAGAAACAAGATCCGTTTACTAGATTTATCTAAATTCAAATTTTACATTAGCAAAACCTTGTTCAAGTTGGTTAAACGGAAAGAGGGTGTCGAGACGAAGATCTGGGATTTTGAATCACCAGATTGCGACTCTCGGGCGAAAAGAAAAACGAAAAACAAGGTCAGGGCAGAAATCACGATCGAAAATAATCACGGATAAAAGCCCCGAAAAGAAGACGGACGAACAGGCTAACGAACGAACGTTCGCTGTCTGCTACTAACGGGCGAACAACATTCGTTAAAATGAACGTACGGACGGATGTCCGCAAACTAGCTAAACCGAAAGAAAACCGAACCGATCTATTTAAAAAAACAGATCTAGGTTTGTTTAAAAAAAAACAAACGATTCAAAAAAAAAAACCGGCCGTACCTTAACGGGTCGGGCGGGTTAACGGAGCGGGTTAGCGGGGCGGCTAACGGAGCGAGCGGTGGGCGTCGTTGGCGGCGGCGGCAGCCAAGGCGGGCGACGGCGGCTCGGCGACAGAGGGCGGCGGCGGCGGTGTGGAGGCTGCGAGAGGGGGGGGGGCTCGACTTATATAGGAGCCGGGAGGGTGCTTTCTTGCGCAAGGGGGCGGCGAGGCGGACTCGGCGGCGGCTCGGACGCCGGAGTCCGGCTCGGCCATGGCGACGAAGGCGGCGGCGCTAGCGGGCCGGCTGGGCCTTCGGCCCAGGTCGGTCCGAACCGAAACTATTTTTTTTTAAATATCCTGAGCCCGAAAAACAGGAAAATAAAATACTAAACGAGCTCCAAAAATTCCGTAGTAAAATTTCACCGTCCTCTAATAAACTATAGGAAAAAGTGAACATTTTTTCCGGACCTAATTGCAATTCTGAAAAACGCGCATTTTTCCCTATGCAATAAAATCACAAATAAATCCGAATAAAAATCAAAAGTGATTTTAATTTTTTTCCTCCAATATTTCTTTTATTTTGGAGAAGTCATATTATCTCCGCTCGTATATTTTATTAAGAAATATTTTTAGGAATAGAAAATAATTAAAACCAACGTGATCCCCGTACCAGTATTCGAGAAAACTCAAATACGAAACGGTAGAATTCCCAACTTACTCCGTAGGTCCTTGAGTTGCTTAGAATTTTCGAGGATCGCCATGCACAAAAATGCAAATGACTATGCAATGCAATATGATCTATGTATAACATTCCAAATTGAAAATTTGGGATGTTACAAACCTACCCCCTTAGAATGAATCTCGCCCTCGAGATTCGGCTTGGCTAGAGAACAGGTGTGGGTGGTCCTTGCGTAGATCGTCCTCTCATTCCCAGGTGGCTTCTTCCTCGGTGTGATGACTCCATTGAACTTTGCAAAACTTGATAACCTTACTGCGAGTGACTCTGCTCGAAAACTCGAGGATCTTGGCAGGTTTCTCCTCGTAAGTCAGATCACTATCCAACTGAATTATTTCCAGAGGTACTGTGTCTCATAACGGAATATCTGCCATCTCTGCATGACACTTCTTAAGCTGAGAAACATGAAACACATGGTGCACTCCTAACAATCCTTAGGGTAACTCAAACTTGTTGGCAACCTCTCCCATGCGTTCCAAAACACGGTACGGTCCCACAAATCTCGGGGCTAACTTTCCCTTAACTCCGAAACGTTTAACTCCTGGCGATACTCTCAGGTATGCTCGGTCTCCGATTTCATAGGCTACTTCCTTGCGCTTCGAGTCTGCGTAACTCTTCTGTCTGGACTGAGCTACCTTCAGTCTATCTCAAATCAACTTAACCTTCTCTTCTGACTCTTTGATTAGGTCTGGTCCAAACAACTGTCGGTCTCCGACTTCATCCCACATCAACGGTGTTCGGCATCTCCTCCCGTATAATGCTTCAAACGGTGCCATCTTCAAACTGGCCTAGTAGCTGTTGTTGTACGAGAACTCCATGTAGGGCAAGTTGTCATCCCAGCTAGATCCATAATCTAACACACAAGCTCTTAACATGTCCTCCAGAATCTGATTGACTCTCTCGGTCTATCCATCAGTCTGTGGATGAAAAGCTGTACTGAATTCTAGTCTCGTTCCCAAAGTCTGGTGTAGCGGATGCCAAAACTTTGAGGTGAACTATGTTCCTCTATCTGATACAATGGTCCTCGGAACTCTGTGCAAACATAGGATCCTGTTCATGTATATCTTGGCCAACTTCGCACTGGTATACGCGGTTTTCACGGGGATAAATTGGGCTACCTTGGTCAAGCGATCCACTACTACCCAGATTGAGTCATATCCTAATTTGGTCCTGGGTAATCCGGTGATAAAGTCCATGCCAAGCTTATCCCACTTCCATTCGGGTATCGGCATAGGCTGTAGTAATCCTGCTGGCTTCTGATGTTTCGCCTTTACTCTCTGGCATACATCACATACGGCTACATACTCGGCAATATCCTTTTTCATTGCCGTCCACCAGAAACTTTCCTTCAAATCCAAATACATCTTAGTGTTTCCGGGGTGTATCGAGTATGGCGAATCATGTGCTTCCTGCAGTATCAACTTCCTGATCTCCGGGTTGTTGGGCACATAGATTCGATCGTCAAACCACAAGGTGTCGTGTTCATCTTCACGAAATCCTTGGCTTTTCCTTTGCTCATCTTCTCCTTTATCTCGGAAATCTCTTTGTCATCCTTCTGGGCTTCTCGTATCTTTCCCAGCAATGTTGACTGAACCTCCAATGTTGCAACGAATCCTCTAGGAACTATCTCCAAACGAAGCTCCCTGAGATCTTCTGCTAACTGCTATAGCAATTCCCCCTTTACTAGGGTATTTGCATAACTCTTTCGGCTCAAAGTGTCTGCAATGACATTGGCCTTTCCTGGGTGATAGTGCAGTTTCATGTCATAATCCTTTATAAGCTCCAACCATCTCCTCTGTCTGAGGTTCAGCTCCTTCTGTGTGAAAATGTACTTCAAACTCTTGTGATCCATGTACACATCACAACGATTTCCAATAAGGAAATGTCTCCATGTTTTAAGCGCATGAACAACTGCGGCTAGCTCCAAATCATGCGTCGCATAATTGAACTCATGCAGTCGCAGTTGACGAGATGCATAAGAAACAACTCTTCCATCCTGCATGAGTACTCCTCCAAGTCCTAAGCGTGAAGCATCGCAGTATACTTGGAAATCCCTGGGTATATCTGGCAAGATCAGCACTGGGGCTGTCATCAACCGTTTCTTCAACTCCTGGAAACTTTCTTCGCACTCTTCAGTCCAATGGAACTTTGTCTCCTTCTTCAACAATGTCGTCATCGGTTTTGCAATCTTGGAGAAATTTTCTATGAATCTCCGGTAATATCCCGCGAGTCCAAGAAAACTGCGGATCTCTCCAACTGAAGTGGGTGCCAACCACTCAGTGACTTCTTGCACTTTGACAGGGTCCACTGCTACACCTTCTCCCGATATAACATGCCCTAAGAATCCAACTTCCTTCAACCAAAACTCGCATTTGCTTAACTTGGCGTACAACTGATGTTCTCTGAGCTTCTCTAGTACCATACGCAAATGCTCCACGTGTTCCTCTTTGTTCTTCGAGTATACCAAAATATCATCAATGAATACCACATGAATACCACGACAAACTTATCCAAGAACTCCATGAACACCTTATTCATCATACTCATGAAATAGGCAGGGGAATTAGTCAATCCAAATGACATAACCGTATACTCATATAGCCCATACCTTGTGGTGAAGGCTGTCTTAGGTATATCCTTCTCTCGGATCTTCAACTGGTGGTATACAGATCGTAGATCGATCTTGGAGAATACTTTAGCTCCTTGAAGTTGATCGAACAGATCATTGATCATCGGCAGCGGGTACTTATTCTTGATTGTCACTTCATTCAGTGCCCGATAATCAACGACCATTCTTAAGGATCCATCCTTCTTCTCGACCAAAAGCACTGGGGCTCCCCACGGTGATGAACTCCGGCGAATAAATCCTTTCTCCAGTAACTCCTTAATCTGCTTCTTGATCTCCTCCAGATCATTTGCTGGCATCCGATATGGTCTCTTTGATATTGGTCCGGTGCCAGGCAATAACTCTATCAAAAACTCAATATCCCTATCCGGTGGCATGCCGAGTAGCTCCTCTGGAAAAACATCCGGGTAATGTTTTACTACAGGCACTTCCTCTTGAACAACACCCGTGAGAGAATGCTCTTGTGTCCTTATAGGCGAATGCCTAGATACATACTTGATCCTTTTTCCCTCCGGGGTGGTAAGCAAAATGGAATTGCTGGCACAATCAATGTTCCCTCCATACATTGATAGCCAATCCATACCTAGTATCACATCCAATCCTTTTGACTCCAAAACTATCTGGTCTGAGGGAAAAACATGGCGTCCTATGACCAATGGCGTCTAAAAACATCCTTGATGTGCCATGTACTCCTCTCCTGGAGAACTTACTAACATGGGGGTCTTAAGGACTTGGGTGGGCAACTTATGTCTATTTACGAATCCCCTTGAAATGTATGAATGTGATGCACCAGTATCGAAAAGAACTATTGCGGTAAATGACTTAACCAAAAACTTACCGACAATAGCATCTGGTTGCCTCCTCCACGGTCATGTGGTTCACTTGTCCTTTATTGAACGGGTTGGGCTTCTTCCCGGCGCTTCCATTGCTGTTCCCGTTCTTAACTTCAAGGCACTCCATTGCATACTGTCCATTCTTCCCTCACTTGAAACAAGTGACGTGGATCAAATCCCTTTTGGTGGGTGTGGATGGAGTAGAGCGGTTCTGATTATTGATTGCTCCATTCCCATTCCCATTCTTGGAGCCATTGTGGTTGTGAGAACTTCCTCCAATGTGGGTGTGGCTTCCATGGTTATGGGTGTATCCTCCCGAATTCGGGGTGAATCAGGGCTTCTGCTGGGTTCCAGAATTATTCCTTCCTTGTCCATACTTCCTCTTCCGGCTCTCAATCTTCTGTTGCTTCCCTTCAATCATAAAAGCCTTATCTACCAACTCCTGGTAGTTGTTGAAGGTTGCCACCATCAACTGTACGCTCATCTCATCATTCAGCCCTTCCATAAACCTCGCCTGTTTAGCGGCATCTGTGGCCACATCATCCGGGGCATAACGAGATAGGGTACTAAACTCATCTACGTACTGAGCCACAGTACGATTTCCTTGGTGCAAATTGCAAAACTCCCGCTTCTTTATGCTCATAGCTCTAGTTGAGACATGGGCAGTGCGAAAATCTTGCTGAAACTGATCCCAAGTGACATTGGCTACAGGGAAAGTGGTTGTGTGATTCTCCCACCATGCTGCTGTTGGTCCTGACAACTGATGTGCGGCAAATCGCACCTTCTCAGCATCCGTGCAATTGGCGGTGGTCAAGTTCCTTCCAATCTTGCGTAGCCAGTCATCAACAACTATTGGTTCAATGTTGCTAGCAAACACCGGTGGTTGCAACCTTAAGAAACGTGTCAGGTTGTCCACGGGTGGTGGTGGAGGGTTGTTTTTGTTGTTCTGGTTGTTCTGATTGTTCTGGACAAGAAGTTGCATCAAAGTGTTCTGCTGCTGGATCAACTGAGTGAGCTCAGGGGAAACTAAAATCCGGGCTCACGTCTCGGAGGCATCTGATGGGTGTAGAGGGAAGAGAATTAGAATAGAACTGAGGTCTAAGGGAAAATCACTACCCATATGCTCATGAGACAAACACAATCATATCACACCAATCAATTTCAAACAAGGGCTTACAAAGATCTAACTAACGTTACAAAAGTGCTCTAAATTTTACTTTGTGGGGTGGGGGAAATACTAGTCATCGGGTGGTCATCTAGAAATTTTGATCGGCGGAAGATTCCATGATGTCTGCTCCAGCTTCATCTTCATAGTCTTTGTCATCACTATCATCGGGGTCTGAGTCTGTGTCGTCAATGATGATGTAGTCTTCAGAACGAATCTCCTTGGGTTCTTCTTCCTCTTCTTCTCCTCCTGGTGCTGGATCTCCCATGAATACTCCTAGCTTCCTTGTCAGATCATCATTCTTCTCCACAAGTATCATCATCTCCTCCTCGTATCCGTCACGTGTAGACTTGAGTTCCTCTTCTAGCTCCAAGTTCCTGGTTAGTGCCTTCTTCAAATCTGTCATCCCTGCGCACATCTGGTGCTCCTGTCGACGAATGTGCTGATTTAACTCCTGGATGAACGCTGCAATGGACCTGTCCTTCTGGGTACTGATCATGTCCCATCGCTCATCTCGGCGTCCACAAATCTGGTAGATAGTGTCCTTTAGCTCCTTCTTATAGACTTCTCCAATACGTCCCATAGTGATGTGGGCTGCCATACTATTGCCTAGGCTCCAGGTTGGTGCATCAAAAGAAAACTCTATTGGCTCAGTGGACGGTGTGAATGTCCTCCCGGGAATTTGAACTTGAATACTCCATTGCTCCTCTTCTGGTAAAGTGGCAGTGTAGGTCCCGGTGAAGCTTGGTATTCCTATGTTCAAGTACCTAGTGACCTCCTTCAAGTGTCGTCCAAAAGGTGTGTCTTCATCTGGTTGAGTGAACTTGTTCCTTGGGTCCACCATCCTAAAAGAGAGTAGAAAATGGAGAGGAGTTAGAAATGAGCAGAGAAGAGTGACCTAGGATTTATCTTAGTGGTCGTGTCCTACAGTCAGCGTGTGCTCTGATACCATCTTGTAGCGACCGCGATCCGAATGGACCGAAGTCTCTGTGTTCTGTGTCATCCCTGGATCGGTAATGCTGACACACACAGTACTTGAAGGATTTATAACAGTGTGGCAATCACACACTTATTACATCGAATGTCTCAAACGAGAAATTATTACAAAAGTCTATGGCTTAAGGCCATCTAACAAAATAACAGCGGAAGGCTTGGAAGATAAGTGAGTCCATCAACTCCAACGGCATAGCTGAGTGCATGACAAATGACCTAGCACGTCTTACTCCTCGTCTGAAAAGTCTGCAAGGTAACATGTTGCAGCCCGAAACGGGTCAGTACATGGAATATGCTGGCAAGATAACACAGTAGATGCAAGTAACAGAATAAAGTCTAACACTATATGCATATTTGGCTGGTGGATGGCTGTAGGTTAAAGTTTTTGCGTAAAGCCAATTTTTCCCTACAACTAAGGAATAAATTTTATTTTAACTATCATGGTAGTTGAAACATCATTGAGAAGGTACCTCCAACTCAATCCTAATTAAAGTAATCATTAACCCAACAATTTAAATTTTAGAGTGATGAGATCAACCAATAATTCAAGTACCAGATACTCAAGATTTGTCCATAACCGAGGACACGTCTAATCATGATCAGTTTGTACACTCTGCAGAGGTTTGTGCACTTTTCCCCACAAGACTCGATCTCCTCCGTTGGATTTCTCGCACCGCATGGTGTTTGAGAAACGGATGACCGAGACACAGTCTTTCGGAAGCATTCACTCTTTACCCCGGGTGGACCGGTACACCTACTTTCCCCTACATCTGCTAGCCCAACACTGAAAGAGCTCACACAACTTACTCATACTATGCCAAAGCCCATAATGGCATTGTGGCTGCACACGGAAGTTTCTAGCATGAATAGTTTTATGATCCCTTTGAGCTTGGGTGGCATTCCATAGGACAATCACACGGAACCCCGGGATTTCCTAGGACAACACTGGATTCTCTAGGTGCCCTGCAACCAATCCACCCAGATGTGTATTCAAGTAGCCACCTTAAGTTGAACCATTAATTAACAACTCACATCTGTCATGGATTTCACTCAAACCCAAACCACGTCTACAAGCATAGCATGGCAACCTAAGCATAACGCAGAAGTAACTCCCATGGGTTTGAAAATAATGCAGGTAATAGGCTCTACCTCAATCTACTTCCCAGACCCACAAATTAAGAGATCCTACTCATGCAATGTGTGAGGGTTTGATCTAATGCATAAAAACTGGGTAATAAAGGGGTATGATCAAAGTGTTACTTGCCTTCCTGATGATTCGCAAAACCTAGAGACTCGTAGTAGCACGCTTCACAGTCCGGGTGTTCTATCACAAGCAAACAATAGCATACATAAGCAGTCAAGCAAAGATGCACAAACAAAATTCCAAATAAGAAGATCTTACCAGAAAGTTCAACTTAAAAACTCCGGTTTGCAAAAAGAATCAAATCAAACGGGGCAACGAAACTCAAACTGAGAAAGAAACAAGATCCATTTACTAGATTGATCTAAATACAAATTTTACAGTAGCAAAACCTTGTTCAAGTTTGTTAAACCGAAAGAGGGCATCGAGACGAAGATCTGGGATTTTGAATCACCTGATTCCGACTCTCGGGCGAAAAGAAAAATGAAAAACAAGGTCAGGGCAGAAATCACGATCGAAAATAATCACGGATAAAAGCCCTGAAAAGAAAACTGACGAACAGGCTAACGAACGAACATTCGCTGTCTGCTACTAAGGGGCGAACAACGTTCTTTAAAACGAAGTACGGACGAACGTCCGCAAACTAGCTAAACTGAAAGAAAACCGAACCGATCTATTTAAAAAACAGATCTAGGTTTTTTTTTTAACCGAACGGGTCAAAAACAAAACCGCCCATACCTTAACGGGTAGGGCGGGTTAACGGAGCGGGTTAGCGGAGTGGCTAATGAAGCGGGTGGCGGGCATCGTCGGCGGTGGCGCGGTGCAGCTGCAGCGGCGGGGTGCGACGGCAAGCGGCGGGGCACGGCGCGCGGCGGTGGGCTGCGGCGATGGGCGGCGCTGGCGGCGGCGGTGTGGAGGCGGCGAGAGGGGGGGCTCGGCTTATATAGGAGTCGGGGGTGCTTGCTTGCGCAAGGGGGCGGCGAGGCCGACTCGGCGGCGGCTCGGACTCCGGCGGGAGTCCGGCTCGGCCACGGTGATGAAGGCGGCGGCGCTAGCGGGCCGGCCTTGAGCTACATTTGGGTGGACTCCTACGTAGTTTTCGCACAGATGTGCGAAAACGGCGAGGGTGAGGACGGCGTTGGGGGTGAAATCTAAGAGACGGAAGCCGTACGTATTCATCACGTCGCAGAAGAACTCCGAGAACGGAGGGCAAAGACCGCAGTAGAAGAATGCAGCGAAGAAATAGTAACCTCCCGGGAACATGTCGACGGCCACGGCAGGGAGGACTTGGGTGCGGGGATGATCCTTCGTCTCCCTCGCCCAGAACAAGTAGTACTTGTCCCGCAGCTCCCTCGGGCCGAGCCTTGGCGGGAAGACCACACTCTTCCTCCTCATGGCCGCCAGCTTCGCCGCCTGCTCAGACTTCTCCTTCTTCGCCTTGTCGCTCTTCGCCTTGTCGCTCTTCGCCAGGTCGCTCTTAGGGGCCATGGCGGGGGCAGCGAGGGAGAGCGGCGGCGCGGCGGGTGGGGAGGACGGTGGAGGAAGGGCAGAAGCAGGGAGCGGCGGGGGTTTCTGAGAACTCAAGGCGCAATGAAGACGATGGGGGGAACTGCCCCTGCTTCCTCTGCTTTTAAGGGGGAAGTGGGGGACGTTCCGCATTTCCCAATAAAGAATAGGCCACGATCTCTCCCACGACGCCGCAATCGACGCGTGCCGTTAGGGCGGGATGCGGCGGATACGGAGAGGGATACGGCTCGCCGTGGGCCGCGTGTGCCCGTGCACTGTCTTGGGCCTGGCCCAACAGCGCTCGGCACCGTGTGTGGCCTAGGCCCGGGGGCTCCTGTCGGTGTACTAAGGTAGGGGTACCTTAGTACCCCAACTTGTGCACGGGCAGTAGCAGTTTCCCGCGGCAGGGCTTACCACGCGCTTGCCGAGGCCTGCTCCAGACCCCTTCAAGCCATTCAAGAACAAAGTATTCAAGTTAGAAGACAAGCCCCCGGCAAGAGGAACTTGCCGGGAAGGCCGCACCAGGCTCAAGGACATCTTTTCAACACAAGACCCTGGCAAGAGGTGCTTGCCAGGAAGGCCAAAGGATAAACACCGCAAAAGATACATCGCGGCGCATCGTGCGCCCCGGCAGGGCCCAGGAAGCGGCAAGCTTCCGGGCCCGGCAAGATAGCGGTCCCGGTAAGGTGCTTGCCGGGGGAAGCTCACACTGTGTGCCTGCGCTCCAGCTCACTCGGCCACGCGTCGCCCTGGGGCCCTTCCAGGGGCGCGTGGCAGATGGATGTGCAGCCTGAGGGACACGCTGGCGAGCCATGGTGACGAAGCTACCACCGTGGCGAACGGAGACGCATGGACAGACGCTTTTGGGGTCGACGGCGACGGGCATTCAATGCCCTTGTCCCCCACCGTCAAGGTTAGGTGAAGACCACTGTTCATACACTGTTCATGCACTGTTGCAACTACCACCAAATTTACACTTATACCCTCCTCTACGTTGGCACTTGTCGGCGACCCCTTGAGCTATAAAAGGAGGCCCATGCACCACGTAGAGGGGGTTCGACTCCAGAAACTTGCTCACTCCGCGCTCGGTGTAGCTGGTACTGTAGATCTTCAAGCTCCCGAGCCCCGAAAACTAAATACAACCAAAGCAGGAGTAGGGTTTTACGCGTCATCGCGGCTCGAACCTGGGTAAACTGCCCGCGTGTGCCCCTCGATCTGCTCTCCGTGCACCCTCCGCTCCCTTACCGCAACGTAGAAGGGGCTCCGGTCCCATAGGTGCTCGTGGGAGGACAGTTTCCCCCAACATCTTTGGCACGAAGGAGATACAAGTGTGGACCAAGTGCTGTTCAAGAAAGAAAAGTCTTGCCGAGAAGTAAACAACCCAATGAAAGCTAAGTCACAAAAGTTTGAGCATTCAAATTTTTTAAATTTTCTGTTGTCTTCCTTGAACAACCACACTTTGTATGGAAAACCTGTGCGCGAAGGAACCTACCCGTAGCTAGCCGCGCCCTTACTTTGTTTTGAGCACGCTCAACGGCTCAAGTGAGCTGCGACAAGTGTCGCGCCCTTACTTCGTTTTCGAGTTCGCTCAGCAATATAATTGTGCTGCGACTAGCTGCGGCAAAGTTACTTGCCGACAAGGTCTTTGCTAGCAGGCTGCTAAGAGTCCCGCACTCAGCGCTCGCGGCAAGGGCCCCTTGCCGGCAAGTTCCCCTAAAAGCGTAAGGTGAAAAGCATACAAAGTGAAGGACCAAAAGCAAGGGAGATAACACTGCATTGATTACCCAAAATAAGAGTATATATTACAAAGATAGCTTGCCGCTGTTCTAATCAACTACTGCCTATGACTTAAATGGCAGCGGCGAAGGAAGCAAGGTGCTTAATCCCTACGGTCCCCGTCAACCCTCTGGATCTTGCCCACCTTGGCTACAATGTGGGCAACTTGGGCCTTCAACGCCTCATGATCAGCCTCGGGCGGCAAGGTGCGGAGGACGTTGACGAGGTTGATGCCGGGGTTGCGGTAGACAATCTTCGACAGCACCCGCTCCATGGTGCCCATGCAGAGCCGGCGCGCCTCGTTGGCCAACTGCTCGGGGATCTTCTCCCGCAGTCGTGCAAGTGCCGGCGCCACCCCCCTGAAGAACAAACTCAGTTTGGCGCTGTGAGGGAGGTTCTCGTCGGGGGAGTACACGAGATGCTCCGCCCTCAACGCCATCATCTCCATGTCGATGTTGGCGGCAGAGGTGACGAGGTCCTCAGTCCATCGCTCCACCGTCTGCTGGAATTGGTTCTGCGAGACGGCGGTGCTTTCCAATACGGCCCTCTCAGCGCGGAGATCGTCCTTCAGCTTCGTCTCGCGGTCCCGGGCAGCGTCGAGCGAGTCAGTAAGGGTGGAGAACTTCAGCTCTAGATCAGCAATGGAGTCCCTGGCGTCAGTGAGCTCTTTACCCTTCTCGGAGAGGCGGATTTGCAGCTCCGAGTTGGTGTGGGCGTCCTTCTCCCGCTCCACGTTGAGCGCGGTGACCCTGTCTTCGCTGGCCTTCAAGAACAGCTCCAACTGCGCCACTCTGGCCTCCAGATCCTTCTTGGCGGTCTCTGCGGCAGCGGCAGCATCCCTCGCCTCCCGCAGAGCCCCGCCAATAGCCTGCTCCCGAGCGGTAAGGTCATCCTCGTGGCTGTCGAGGTCGACCTTCCGCTGGTTGAGCGCCCCTTCCCGCCGAGACAGCTCTTCGGCGGTCAGACGCTGCTGCTCCTCGACCTCGGCCTTCTCGAGGACGAATGCTTGTTGCGCCCCGACAAGCTCCTCGCGCTCCTCCGCCAAGTTCCGGAGGGCCGCCTGGTTGGCGGCACGGAGCTCCGCGGCGCGCTTCTCCAGGTCAGCACCAGCCTTGGCAGCCAGAGCCTCCCGAGACTCCAACTTCACCTGCCTGGCCCGGTACAAGGCTAGAAGCCGGCGAAGGAGCCGCTCCTCTTCGGGCTCGTCGCCGCTGCCGGGCGCATCCACAACCTTCAGCCCGGCGGAGGCGAGAACCTCTCCGTCGAAGGTCTCTCCCTCCGCGGGTACCCTAGACGAGGACGCCCATGGGACTTGAATGAAGACCCCGTTGGCGGCCTCCAGGTAGACACCCGACCGCTCCGTGGAGGCGGAGGGGTCGGCGGCCGGTGCAGCGTCCGACGCTCCTGCAGCCTTCGGGCCAGCAGTGTGGTCGCCGGTCTCTTCCCCAGCCGCGGCGTCGGCGGCCGGGGCGGTCTCCTCGACGGCCGGCTCGCCGGCTCCAGCCATTCCCTCGGCAGTAGTGGCGTTGCCGCCGTCGCCATGCACACCCTCCTCGGCGGTGGCCTCCGTCTCCATCGGCTCCGGGGCGGGAGGATCTAGTAGAAGAAAAAGAAAAGAAAGGTTTGTCAAGCAAATATCCAAAAAAGAAGAATTCGAGAAGAATAAACTACAAGGGCTTACCTGCGCGGGCCTCTTCGGTGACGGGGTCCCTCGCCGGGGAGTTATCCCTTGGCGGCGTAGAAGAAGTCCCCGCCGGCGGAGGGCCTCCGGTGCTCTCCCTTGGCGGGGAGTCCGCCCTTGTCGGGGTGCGCGCCCTTGGCGGGGTACTCGCCCTTGGCGGAGTACCCATCCTTGGCGGAGCACCGTCCCTTGTCGGGGAGCTCGTCCTTGGCGGGGAGGGTGGAGCAAGCGGCTCGTCGGGGGCAACCTCCTGGTGCTCCTGCGGCTGCGGCTCCACTTCTGCACAAAACAATAAGACATCAGTACGAGCAATAACCTCGAGCGCGCCCGTCAAGCAGAAAAATGGATACTAGACTTACGCTGGGGGCTGCGCTGGGGACTGCTCCTCGGAGCAGCAGGCTGATCCGGCAGGTCTGCCGCTGGCGCGTCTCCTGTCGCTGCGACGGGCTCGTCGTCTTCGATCTCGACCACAGGGATCTTGGCCCTCTTCGCCATCCGCTGGGTCAAGGTCCTGGAAGCCAAAACAAGATCAAGATCAGAGCCAAGCAAGAGAAATCAAGACAAAATCAAAGGAAATAATACTTGCAAGTACTTACTCTTCCTCCTCCTCTTCGTCGGAGCTGAGAGCGGAGAAGTCAATTCCCGCCTCGGCTGCTCCAGCGCGAGGAGCCGGAGGAGAGGGCTCCCTCGGGCGCTTGGCGGGCTCCGGAGCTGCGGGCTGTGAAGACCCAGCACCGGTCGTCGCCGAGGTCCGAGGAGCAGAAGGTGCCCCGGAGTCACTCCGGGAAGACCCCCCTCCGCTTGTCGCTCGAGCATGGGGCGCCTCCTTGGCGACCTTGCTCGTCGTGGTGGCACGCGTCGCCCGGCGCTGCGGTCGTTGCTGAGGCGCCGGCGGCCTCGCCGTCTCGACGGCCTTGCGGAGGCGCTTCTTCGGTTGCGGCGGAGGGCTTGGGCTTGGTGGTGGCGGAGAGTTCTCCGAGGACGAGGAGGCGTCATCATCAAGATTCAAGGATCCGCCGGAGTCTTCATCGGAATCACCGGACTCGGCCTCCTCCTCCTCCTCGGCAGGCCCGCTGGACTCGGTTCCCTGCCCGGCAGCCTCGCCAATCCCGGCAGGCTCCCCGGTAGGCTCCCCGGCAAACTCCTCGGGCGTGATCTGCAGCAGCTTGAGGATTTCCTCCTCCTCGGCCTGGCTCACCGCGTCCGCCGCCTCCGCCTCATCAACGGTGTATCCAAACTCGCCTGCCGCTGCTGCCGCGGTGGCCTCCTCCATCCTGGAGGCAATATACGCCACATCTCGCGCGGTGGTCTCCCGGGTGAGCCCCTTCCTATCATCAGCGTTGCGTGGTTTTTCAACCAAGTTGTCGAAGAAGGCTTGCACGGTCTCCGCTGAGGGCTCCAGCCAAGTGGGGACGACCCCGTGGGAGAAGCACTCAGGCATTGCCGCGCGGATGGCACTGAGGGCCGTGTTGTTGCACAAAGGGACCACTCCGGTCGACGGTTTGAACCACTCCGGGTGCTTGGGGTCATGTTTGAACAGTTCCCGGACCATCCCCTTCAACTCCAAGACGGTGAAGTTGTAGTTCAACCCGGGGCGCAGCCTCATGCGGTCTGCCGCATTGCCGAACTCCCAAGCAGGCCTCTTCCTTTCCTGCAGAGGGGCGATGCGGCGGCGGAGGAAATCAGCTCCAACTTCACCCACTGTCAGACTGGCAGCCCGGAGACGAAGAATCCTAGTCAAGGCGATCTGCAACTTGTCGTCCTCCGGTGCCAAGTCACTCCAATCCTTGCCGCGCACTATGGCAGTCTGGCGCGACAAGGTGAACTGCTCGGGATCTTTCTCCAGGATCCAACACCAATCCGCCCTCCACTCCTCCCACTTGCCGCGGTGCTCTCCCTTCAAGTACGCCTCCTTCTTGTTCAGCCTAAAGATCCAAGAGATGCCGCCGGAGAGGGGGGATCCGGACTCTACTCTAGGCGTGAAGAAGTGGCGGAAAAGAGCTACATTTGGGTGGACTCCTACGTAGTTTTCGCACAGATGTGCGAAAACGGCGAGGGTGAGGACGGCGTTGGGGGTGAAATCTAAGAGACGGAAGCCGTACGTATTCATCACATCGCAGAAGAACTCCGAGAACGGAGGGCAAAGACCGCAGTAGAAGAATGCAGCGAAGAAATAGTAACCTCCCGGGAACATGTCGACGGCCACGGCGGGGAGGACTTGGGTGCGGGGATGATCCTTCGTCTCCCTCGCCCAGAACAAGTAGTACTTGTCCCGCAGCTCCCTCGGGCCGAGCCTTGGCAGGAAGACCACACTCTTCCTCCTCATGGCCGCCAGCTTCGCCGCCTGCTCAGACTTCTCCTTCTTCGCCTTGTTGCTCTTCGCCTTATCGCTCTTCGCCTGGTCGCTCTTAGGGGCCATGGCGGGGGCGGCGAGGGAGAGCGGCGGCGCGGCGGGTGGGGAGGACGGTGGAGGAAGGGCAGAAGCAGGGAGCGGCGGGGGTTTCTGAGAACTCAAGGCGCAATGAAGACGATGGGGGGAACTGCCCCTGCTTCCTCTGCTTTTAAGGGGGAAGTGGGGGACGTTCTGCATTTCCCATTAAAGAATAGGCCACGATCTCTCCCACGACGCTGCAATCGATGCGTGCCGTTAGGGAGGGATGCGGCGGATACGGAGAGGGATACAGCTCGCCGTGGGCCGCGTGTGCCCGTGCACTGTCTTGGGCCTGGCCCAACAGCGCTCGGCACCGTGTGTGGCCCAGGACTGGGGGCTCCTGTCGGTGTACTAAGGTAGGGGTACCTTAGTACCCCAACTTGTGCACGGGCAGTAGCAGCTTCCCACGGCAGGGCTTACCACGCGCTTGCCGAGGCCCGCTCCAGACCCCTTCAAGCCATTCAAGAACAAAGTATTCAAGTTAGAAGACAAGCCCCCGGCAAGAGGAACTTGCCGGGAAGGCTGCACCAGGCTCAAGGACATCTTTTCAGCACAAGACCCTGGCAAGAGGTGCTTGCCAGGAAGGCCAAAGGATAAACACCGCAAAAGATACATCGCGGCGCATCGTGCGTCCCGGCAGGGCCCAGGAAGCGGCAAGCTTCCGGGCCCGACAAGATAGCGGTCCCGACAAGGTGCTTGCCGGGGGAAGCTCACACTGTGTGCCTGCGCTCCAGCTCACTCGGCCACGCGTCGCCCTGGGGCCCTTCCAGGGGCGCGTGGCAGATGGCTGTGCAGCCTGAGGGACACGCTGGCGAGCCACGGTGACGAAGCTACCACCGTGGCGAACGGAGTCGCATGGACAGACGCTTTTGGGGTCGACGGCGACGGGCATTAAATGCCCTTGTCCCCCACCGTCAAGGTTAGGTGAAGACCACTGTTCATACACTGTTCATCCACTGTTCATGCACTGTTGCAACTACCACCAAATTTACACTTATACCCTCCTCTACGTTGGCACTTGTCGGTGACACCTTGAGCTATAAAAGGAGGCCCATGCACCACGTAGAGGGGGTTCGACTCCAGAAACTTGCTCACTCCGCGCTCGGTGTAGCTGGTACTGTAGATCTTCAAGCTCCCGAGCCCCGAAAACTAAATACAACCAAAGCAGGAGTAGGGTTTTACGCGTCATCGCGGCCCGAACCTGGGTAAACTGCCCGCGTGTGCCCCTCGATCTGCTCTCCGTGCACCCTCCGCTCCCTTACCGCAACGTAGAAGGGGCTCCGGTCCCATAGGTGCTCGTGGGAGGACAGTTTCCCCCGACAACGATCAAGGTTATCTATGAAAGATCTTTGGTTCTTCTCTGAACTTTTTATGTGTGCTCATAATATCCTTGCAAGTCTCTTCGAATTATTGGTTTGGTTTGGCCTACTAGATCTATAGTTCTTGCAATGGGAGAAGTGCTTGGCTTTGGGTTCAATCTTGCGGCGTCCTTTCCTAGTGACAGTAGGGGCAGCAAGGCACGTATTGTATTGTTGGCATCGAGGATAAAAAGATGGGGTTTATATCATATTACTTGAGTTTATCCCTCTACATCATGTCATCTTGCTTAAGGCGTTACTCTGTTCTTATGAACTCAATACACTAGATGCATGCTGGATAGCGGTCGATGTGTGGAGTAATAGTAGTAGATGCAGGCAGGAGTCGGTCTACTTGTCTCAGACTTGATGCCTATATACAATGATCATGCCTAGATAGTCTCATAATTATTCGCTTTTCTATCAATTGCTCGACAGTAATTTGTTTACCCGTCGTAGAATATCGCTATCATGAGAGAAGCCACCAGAGAAAACTATGGCCCCCGGGTCTATTCTCAACATATCAATCTACATCTACTTTACTTTTATTGCTTTTATTTGCTGTTCTTATAAACCAAAAATACCAAAAATATAAACTATCATCTCTATCAGATCTCACTTTCGTAAGTGACCGTAAAGGGATTGACAACCCCTTATCACGTTGGCTGCAAAGATCTTATTTGTTTGTCCAGGTGCGAGGGACTCGCGCGTGGTCTCCTACTGGATTGATACCTTGGTTCTCAAAAACTGAGGGAAATACTTACGCTACTGTGATGCATCTCCCTTTCCTCTTCGAGGGAATACAACGCAAGCTCAAGAAGTAGCAAAAAGAATTTTTGGCGCCGTTGCCGGGGAGGCTTACGCAAAAGTCATATACCAAGTACCTATCACAAACCCTTATCCTTCGCATTACATTTATTTGCCTCTCGTTTTCCTCTCCCCCACTTCACCCTTGCCGTTTTATTTGCCTTTCTTCCGCCGTGTGTTTATCATTCGCTTGCTTCTTGTTTGCTTGCGTTGCTATGTGCCCTCAATTAGCTTGCATCTTCGCTTGCTAAATTATGAATCCTCATCCACTTGCTAATCTCTTTAAGAGATCCAATTATGTTGAACCTATTGCTGGTGAGTTGCGTGCACTAGATTACCTTTATGGGGTTTTGCTTGAAATTTATGAATCTGAAAATTGTGATGAGGTGCTTAAAGAGATTCATGATAGCTCCTTAAATAAAAAGCATGATTGCAATGATGTTATTATAAATTCTATTGATGTCAATTGTGTTAATGATATGCAAAACCCTAAGCTTGGGGATGCTAGTACTGCTATGTCCACTACTTGTTGCAATGATCATGATTGGTGTGATTCTTCTTATGATCTTGAAAATTTATTTAATCCCCATGATGAATATAAGATTGATAATAATGTTTGCATTAATATTGAAAGTGGGTTTGGAAGAGTGTCAACTTTAGATCCCACATACTTGGAGAATGTTCAATCTTATGAAACTTTTGATAAAAGTGGGTTTGGAGAGTGATACGTCCAAAACGTATCTATAATTTCTGCTTGCTCCATGCCTCTTTTGTGTGATATTGCTATGATATTTATGCACTTCCATACACTTTTGATCATATTTGGACTAACCTATTAACTCAGTGCACCACAGTGCCAGTCCCTGTTTTCTGCTGTTTTTCTATTTCAGGTTTCCCCCATATTAAAAGTGCCCTAAAAAATCCGGGAAAAATACAGGAAAAATCAGCGTACTGGGAGCTTCAAGAAAAACCAAAGCAGGGCCAGAGGGGAGCCAGGGGCAGCCCAGGTGGCCAGCCCAGGCGGCCCCACCCCTGGCCGCCCTAGGGGGGCGCCTGGGCCCCCCTCTCCGCTTCTGGTGACCCCCTTTGGCATATATACTCCTCGCGTCCCGAAACCCTCGAGGACGGAACCCTTTTCTCCAGAAGCTATTCCGATCTCCGCCGCCATCGCCACCAAGTTTCGGGGGACCAGAATTCCTGTGCCGGCATCCTGCCGGGACGGGGAAGTGCCCCCGGATTCGTCTCCATCGACGTTGCTTCCTCCCTCCATGATGCGGGAGTAGTTCCTCCTCGGGGCTGAGGTTTCTACCAGTAGCTATGTGGTCAATTCTCTCTCCCATGATGTGATCTTCGTTGTGATCATAGGCTATGTTAATCTAGGGTGATCCCATGATATTTCCCCTTCCTCTATGTATTGGATTGATGTACTCACTTGTCTTTATCTAGTATAATCCCCTAGACCAAGGTGACAGCGGTCTATTGTACATGGATTAGAAGAATATTTTCATGGGTGATTTCCTCTTTTGTGTGTTGATTGAAGATTGAGAGTCTCTTGGTGCTTGTCTTTGACTATCCTTGAGATATGTTGTGGTGATTGTGGTACTCTCTTTGGATTGCCGCGGTGACATTGGGAAATCCATAGATAGAGAACTACGAACTTAGAGGTGTGCTTTTGTAGCCCTACATAATTCTCGTCCTCTCTTGACCACAAAGGAATGACCTCCGAGTGCGTCTCCATTATGGGAAATATCATGTGATTCGATTATGTTAATGTTGTTGGGAGTTGCCACTAGTGAAAGTATGAAGCCTAGGCCTTGTTTCCACCATTGCAATACCATTTGTGCTCACGTTTACCACTTGTTTGCTTGCTGCACTTTTTATTACAGATTTATATTGCTTTACTTTGCCACTCCTATCATCCATATTTTACCATCTCTTCGCCGAACTAGTGCACCTATACAACTCCTAGTTGTATTAGGTGTGTTGGGGACACAAGAGACTTCTTGTATCTTAGTTGCAGGGTTGCTTGAGAGAGACCATCTTCGACCTCTACTTCCCTGAGTTCGATAAACCTTAGGTCATCCACTTGAGGGAAATTGCTGCTGTCCTACAAACCTCTGCGCTTGGAGGCCCAACATAGTCTACAAGAATAGAAGCGTGTGTAGACATCAAGCTATTTCTGGCGCCGTTGCCGGCGAAGTAAGTGTTTGAAGGTATATCTTTAGATCTTGCAATTAAATCTTTTCGTTTCTTGTTTTTAGTTTCACTAGTTATGTTTATGGAAAACCGCACTCTTAGTTCGCTGCTTGGGGAAGGCCGCTTTACCACACCCGTGGTAGAGAAGTCTCCTCCACCTAATGAATGTATTCCGTTCCAAATACCACTTGGGATAATTGAAATAATTAGGAATGATTGTTATGATGGGACAGTCAATCCTAGTATTCATTTGTTGAAACTTACAGAACTTTGTGAGTTGTTTAAGATTTCAGGTTTGACAAGAGATGGAGTCATGAGGAAATTATTTGCCTTGTCACTGAAAGGAAAAGCATTGGAATGGTATAGGCTACTAGATGACTCTCACCTGCTGGATTGGGAAGAGATCCAGTCTCTCTTTTACTCCAAGTTTTATCCTCTTCATGAAGCCCATGAGAATAGGAATTATGTTTATAATTTCTATCCTCATGACGGAGAGAGCATAGCTCAAGTTTGGGGGAGACTGAAAACGTTAATGCTAAAATGTCCTAACCATGGGCTCCCCAAAGATATGATTATTACTAATTTCTATGCGAGGCTCTCTCGACAGGATAAAGATTTGCTCGATGCTTCCTCTATGGGTTCTTTCACAAATGAAAAGATTGATGCTAAATGGGAACTCCTTGAAAGAGTTCAACGCAACACTGAAGATTGGGAGATCGACAAAGGTAAAGAGTCAGGTATAATTTATGAGTATGATTGCATTAAGTACTTTGTTGAAACTACAAGTTTTAATAAGTTTAGCGCTAAGTTTGGGCTTGATTCTCAACTCCTTGTTGATTTCCTCAAATCTTTTGCTTCACATCTTAATATGCCTAAGGAGGATTGGATCAAGCATCATGAACCTTTTAAAGAGATTTGCAAATAAAATGAAATTGTTCATGATGATTGCAACATGCATGATCCAATTCCTAAAAATGAAGTTTTATATAAGCATGTTAATTTTTGTGGAGTGGATAGACCTTGTGAAAGGCCTATGATTGAAGAAGAGAAGTATTGTAAGCAACATAAGCATGAAAGAACAATCACTTGGGTCAAAGATTTACATGAAATTGCTAGAGAATTGTGTGACCTTTATCCTTTTACTTGTGAACTTTGCTGTATAGAGGGTCACTTTAATTTTCAATGCATGCACTTTCAAAACATAACTGTTAACCAGTTGTGTGATAACATGATCACCCCTGATCTTTATGATGAGCTTATGTTATTTTTGATGTGTGAAGAGTTATCAGAAAAGACTTCTTGGCTAGATGTTAATGCCATAGGAATAAAAAACACTTTGCAAAATTGCCATCTCTATTGTGTTGTTAATTGCCATAAAAATGATTACATAAGTAAGATTAGAAAGGAGGGAACTTTACCAAAGTATAAAAATGTCTCTTATATTTCTGCTAATAAAAAGGAGAGTTTCTCCCAAGTTTCCCCTATTATTTCTAATGATAAACCAGGATATGTGGAGAAGCTTCATCTCCAACCACTCCCTCCTAAGGTGAAGAAGAAGAAAAAGAAGAGGAGGAGGAAGAGGAGCAAGAAGGAAGAAGAATGGGTATCAACCTTGCCTGAGCATATTCCTCCCATCAACTTTTATCCTAACGGTTGTAATTTTAAAGAAGAAGGTGAAGTTTATTGCCTTAATTATCATCTTGATGATACATCCGTAGGTACTATTGAAGATGATTTTGATTATGATATGCATGTTACTTATTGTGATTGGGAAAATGATGATAATGCTACTTATGATCTTGAAAATCTTTTTGGTACCAACTCTGAAAGTGATGATATGGAAAGCTCTAAGCTTGCGGATGATAGGATTGCAAATCCTTTACCCACTAGTGATGTGATAATTGATAATTCTTTTGCTAGTAAGAATAAAGACAACATGTTTACAAATATAGTTGCTAGCAATGATAATGCTCTTCTCTACTATGATGATGTTATAACTCCAATCTATAGTGATTATAAAGGTACCTATGACATCAGGAGAAATTATCCTTATGAAACTTGTCATAATCATGGAGGGAATTACTCCCTTGTTGAACACCATCTTCCTAATACACAATTAATCTATAGTGTTCAAGTTGTTTATGATAGTCCTACTCCCACTATTACCAATGAGAAAGATTATGCTTATGTGGAGAGTAAGAGTACCTTTTTGCATGTGGATCACGGTAACAATGCTTTATGTGATGCTTATATTGTTGAGTTTATTCGTGATCCCACTGAAAATTATTATGAGAAGGGAACATATGCTTATAGATATTTCAATAATATCAAGTTCCCTCTCTTTATGTTGAAGGTTTTGAAGTTGCACTTGTTTTGTCTTCCTATGCTTATTGCTTTGTGCTTCAATGAATTATTCTATTACAATATTCCTATGCATAGGAAGCATGTTAGGCTTAAATATGTTTGGTATTTGCTTCTTGATGCTCTCTGTTGTTCTTCAACTCTTATTCCTACGAGAGCATCATTAAAGTCTTAAGCCTATCTTTATGGCTATAAAGAAAGAGCTCTAGGGAGACAACCCTTGTTATCTTTGCTTTCAGTTTTTAGTGGTCTTGATGTTTGTTACTACTGTAGCAACATCATTGTATCTTTATTTTTCAGCTTTGTGCCAAGTTTAGCCTCCGATTGCAAGAAAGTTCAAAAGTTGTGACATGTTGTCCAGAAAACAGATTCTGTCCTTGGACAGAATTTTTTTAATAAAATCACCAGATCATCTTTTTGATCTGAATGTTTTTGACAGCATGCTCTATAAAATTGGCTTTCGAGCGTCTGTTCTGAGTTTTTTGATTTGAGTTGCAGAAGTGCCCCAAAAAATTATTTACTACCTGCTGGTCTGTTTTTCATAGATTCTGTCCTGTTTTGCCTTTTCTTCGTTTTGCAAACCTTGAGCTTGCTTTTTCTTTGCAAAAACCTTTTGGCAATCTTGAGAAACAGTAGCTCTTCAAGATTATCTTTATTTCCAGTAGGGAAAAAATATTTTATTGTGGGTACTAACCTCGCTAATCAGATTATGATGAGTTATGTATGAAGGGAGTTTTCAAGTGTGCGAGGGAAGATGATAAAAGAAGATTCAGGAGGGTCAAACGCTCAAGCTTGGGGATGCCCCCGTGCACCCCCAAGAAATATTCAAGAAGACTCAAGCGTCTAAGCTTGGGGATGCCCCCATGCATCCCCTTCTCCATCAACAATTATCAGTTCGTCTTTCGTTCCACTATATTCTTATCACTTCATGTGTTATGTGCTATGCTTGGAGCGTCTTGCTCTTAGTTTCCTTTTTAGTTTTCTTTAGCTTTGCTTGCTGTTCATAACAAGTTAGAACCCAGCTTTCTTTGTGTGGGAGAGAAACACGCTCCACTTCAACCTAGAACACAACATAGGATTTTCATGCTTATCTTTGCTGTGTGTGTTCTTTGTCTTTCCATAGCTGCTGTCATGTTTAGCTCTTAGTTTTCATGCTTTTCTTTTTAAAGAGCTTTTGTTTAGTTGGTTGCTGAACTCTCTTGAGTTTTCATGTTTATCTTGTTAAGAGAGTTTGCCTATTGCACTGAGTTCTGTGTCTTAACTTAAAGTAGGTAATTGAGGTTGCTATTTAATTTTAGTAGTAACTTGCAATAGTTTTGAGGTATTGCCATGAGTAATGTTTGAACTTTTGGTGTCAAGAGCTTTAGCCTATTAGTGATAGATGTCGTATTTTGGGCAATCCGTGTTTATTTTCGAAAACCTACAAAATAGTTGAGAACTTTAGCTACTAAATGGATCACTAATCTTTGGAGGGATCGAATATAAGAGTACACTCACGTACCATGAGTCGAGGATGCGCAAGGATAACCAAACCCCCATACACTCCTCCTCGGGGTACTTGTCTCTTTGTGAACCTCCTAATTAGATTGAGAGTTACCGATAATAAGTGCATGAGTTCTTCGGACTAATGTGAGTATTCGAAGGTTGACACTTCCACCTAGCCATATTTTTCTAGCCTCTTAGGTACCGTGCATTGCCCTTTCTCACCTCGAGAGTTGGCGCATACTTCGCTGGTGCATCCAAATCCTTGGCACGATACGCTCTGTCATCATAAGCCTCATTATATCCTTCCTCAAAACAGCCACCATACCTACCTATCAAGGCATTTCCATAGCCTTTCCGAGATACATTGCCATGCAACATCCATCTTCTCATGACTTGATCTTCATGTCATACATGCTTTTTGCTTGATCGATGAGCCGCATGCTAGTTGGGCCTTGCCCTAATCATTGCTACATGACGCGCTAGTATCATTGCATATCCTGCTACACTGGCAGAGGCATACATTTGCATACATCATGATAGTTTCATTTTCTTTATGTTGAGTACTTTTGTAAAGTGTGAAAGATCTTCTATACTTCTTGTAATAAATAGAGTGTTGCCCCTAAAGTGAGGAAAAGATCCCAAAGAGGACAAAATCAAAAGATCCCAAAGAGGACAAATGAGAGTTAAATAGAAAGAGCCATTGAGGCCACAAAAAAATAAAAAATATATAGAAAAAAGAGAAAAAGAAATAAAAAGAGAGAAGGGGGCACACTACTATTCCTTTTGAGAGATCCACACTCGTACTCCATCTTATACCTTGTACTCCATAGAGATTATCATTCATGCTATAGCTATGTGGGGACCTTCACACTATAGAACTTGGCTTGTATATTCCAATGATGAGCCTCCTCAAAAGAGCTCTAGGTCTTCTTGAGCAAGCAAGTTGGATGCACCCCCACTAGTTCCATTGGAGAGCTTACCTTAGCTCATATGTGCATCCGTTGCATGGAAATCCCTACTCCTCACATCATATCTATCATTTGGCTTTCTATCGTCGATGATTGTCCTCATTGATGTGAGCCTTTCACACCTTTTTTGTCTTCCCCCTCCATCATTTTTCTCTTTTTGCCATCCTAAGTGTCGACTTTCTTGCTTACGCTCATCCATTGCATGAGTGCTCAAAATATCGAAAGGGAGTGGATCATTTTGACTTGTACCTGGCTGACGGTCTGGGGATGAGTCAAGATAAGATTCCAAAGAAGACCAAGTGTGAAACTTTAGTAGATTAAGTTCTCAACAATACAAAAACTATGTTTTACTCTCTCATATATCCCTATCCCCTTTCTTGCACGCAAACACCATTTGGAGACATTCGAGTCACGGACAGCGAGAGCTCTTGCACCTTTATGTTCTTATGTTACTTGTTACAATGCTAATATAGACTCTTGCTTGTTATGACTTGAATTGAATTACATGCCTTGATTGCTTTACTTAAAAGTTCTTATATGGTTGATAGAATGTCACCACAGAAATTATGCTTGTTATCATTTACCTACTCGAGGACGAGCAGGAATTAAGCTTGGGGATGTTGATACGTCCAAAACGTATCTATAATTTCTACTTGCTCCATCCCTCTTTTGTGTGATATTGCTATGATATTTATGCACTTCCATACACTTTTGATCATATTTGGACTAACCTATTAACTCAGTGCACCACAGTGCTAGTTCCTGTTTTCTGCTGTTTTTCTATTTCAGGTTTCCCCCATATTAAAAGTGCCCTAAAAATTCCGGGAAAAATACAGGAAAAATCAGCGTACTGGGAGCTTTAAGAAAAACCAAAGCAGGGCCAGAGGGGAGCCAAGGGCAGCCCAGGCGGCCAGCCCAGGCGGCCCCACCCCTGGCCACCCTAGGGGGCGCCTGGGCCCCCCTCTCCGCTTCTGGTGACCCCCTTTGGCATATATACTCCTCGCGTCCCGAAACCCTCGAGGACGGAACCCTTTTCTCCAGAAGCTATTCCAATCTCCGCCGCCATCGCCACCAAGTTTCGGGGGACCAGAATTCCTGTGCCGGCATCCTGCCGGGACGGGGAAGTGCCCTCGGATTCGTCTCCATCGACGTTGCTTCCTCCCTCCATGATGCGGGAGTAGTTCCTCCTCGGGGCTGAGGTTTCTACCAGTAGCTATGTGGTCAATTCTCTCTCCCATGATGTGATCTTCGTTGTGATCATAGGCTATGTTAATCTAGGGTGATCCCATGATATTTCCCCTTCCTCTATGTATTGGATTGATGTACTCACTTGTCTTTATCTAGTATAATCCCCGAGACCAAGGTGACAGCGGTCTATTGGACATGGATTAGAAGAATATTTTCATGGATGATTTCCTCTTTTGTGCGTTGATTGAAGATTGAGAGTCTCTTGGTGCTTGTCTTTGACTATCCTTGAAATATGTTGTGGTGATTGTGGTACACTCTTTGGATGGCCGCGGTGACATTGGGAAATCCATAGATAGAGAACTACGAACTTAGAGGTGTGCTTTTGTAGCCCTACATAATTCTCGTCCTCTCTTGACCACAAAGGAATGACCTCCGAGTGTGTCTCCATTATGGGAAATATCATGTGATTCGATTATGTTAATGTTGTTGGGAGTTGCCACTAGTGAAAGTATGAAGCCTAGGCCTTGTTTCCACCATTGCAATACCATTTGTGCTCACATTTACCACTTGTTTGCTTGCTGCACTTTTTATTACAGATTTATATTACTTTACTTTGCCACTCCTATCATCCATATTTTACCATCTCTTCGCCGAACTAGTGCACCTATACAACTCCTAGTTGTATTAGGTGTGTTGGGGACACAAGAGACTTCTTGTATCTTAGTTGCAGGGTTGCTTGAGAGAGACCATCTTCGACCTCTACTTCCCTGAGTTCGATAAACCTTAGGTCATCCACTTAAGGGAAATTGCTGCTGTCCTACAAACCTCTGCGCTTGGAGGCCCAACATAGTCTACAAGAATAGAAGCGTGTGTAGACATCAGAGAGGTCATGAATTTAGTTAATGTTGATTCCACTATTTGGAAGAGTGTCAACTTCGCATGCATGTGGATCGTGTTAAGAATATGTTATGTGATAGCTATATTGTTGAATTTTCTTATGATCCTACATGCAATTTTTATGAGAGAAGAAAATATGGTTGTATAAATCTTCATGTTGCTAAATTACCTCTCGTTATGTTGAGATTGATCTTGTTTCTTTCTTCTTAATTGCATATGCTAGATCTTGCTTGTCTTGCTAATTTATTTTCTTATAAAATGCATATGCATAGGAAGTATGTTAGACTTAGATGTGATCTTCACATGCTATATGATGCTCTCTTTGTGCTACAATCCTTATCTTTCATGTGAGCATCATTGAAATCCCAGGCCTAGCTAGGGGCATAAAACGATAGCGCTTGTTGGGAGGCAACCCAATTTTATGTTTTTTGTTTTTGCTTCTGTTAGGGAATAAATTTTGCATCTATCCTTTGATTAGATGTGGTTTCAAGTTTTGTTTATTGTTTGTGCCAAGTAGAACCTTTGGGAAGACTTGTGTGAAGTTTATGTGATCTTGCTGTGAAAAACAGAATCATTAGCGCTATCTAAAGTGGTCTTCAGATTTTACTGGAGCATGATTTTTAGTTGATTCTTTTTGCATATGATTGGTAGACAAATTCCGCAAATTTATCAATTTAGTTCGAATTCTTTGGAGTTCCAGAAGTAGGCTAAACCTGTAGATTACTACAGACTGTTCTGTTTTTGACAGATTCTGTTTTTCGTGTGTTGTTTGCTTATTCCGATGCATCTATGAGTAGTACTGGAGGATGTGAACCATAGAGAAGTTGGAATACAGTAGGTTTAACACCAATATAAAAAAATAATGAATTAATTGCTGCACCTTTGAGTAGTGGTTTGCTTTCTTATACTAACAGAGCTCACGAGAATTTTTGTATAAGTTTTGTGTTGTGAAGTTTTCAAGTTTTGAGTATTGCTTTGATGGACTATGGAACAAGGAGTAGCAAAGGCCTATGCTTGGGGATGCCAATGTCACCCCAAGTAAATTCAAGATAATCAAAAGCCTAAGCTTGGGGATGCCCCGGGAAGGCATCCCCTCTCTCGTCTTCATCCATCGGTAACTATACTTGGAGCTTTTTTTTTATTCGCTACATGATATGTGTTTTGCTTGCAGCGTCTTGTATAATTTGAGTCTTTGCTTGTTAGTTTGCCACAATCATCATTGCTGGACACACCTATTTGAGAGAGTTAAATATGGCCTAGAAATTATTAGAACACTCTATGTGCTTCACTTATATCTTTTGAGTTGAATAGTTTTTGCTCTAGTGCTTCACTCATATCTTTTAGAGCACGGTGGTGGTAATATTTTGTAGAAATTGTTGAACTATCATGCTTCACTTATATCCTTTTGAGGGTCTATTCAAACATCATGGTAATGTGTTTAGGAAAAAGAAACTAGTCTTCACATGATAAACATCCAATGTCAATGTAGTAAAAAAATTCACACTAAGTGCATTGAATAGAATGAGATGATGGATGCTTGATAATTGTTTTGAGACATGACGATAGTGATATTAGAGTCATGATAGTGGGGTTGTTATGAAATTATGAAATACTTGTGTTAAGGTTAATGATTCCCGTATCATGCACGTATGGTGAACCGCTATGTGACGAAGTTAGAGCATGAGGTATTTATAAAGTGCCAACCTTTGTGTGGAGGTCGGGGGCGCGCGATGGTTAACTCCTAACAACCTCCCCCCTAGGAGCATGCGTTGATTGCTTTGTTTTGATGACTTATAGATTTTTGCAATAAGTATATGAGTTCTTATGACTAATGTTGAGTCCGTGGATTATACGCACTCTCACCCTTGCACCATTGCTAGCCTCTCTTGTACCGCGCAACTTTCGCCGATGCCATAAACCAACTATGTATCCTTCCTCAAAACAGCCACCATATTGTTCCTCAAAACAGCCACCATACCTACCTATCATGGCATTTCCATAGCCATTCCGAGATATATTGCCATGCAACTTTCCGCCGTTCCGTTCATATGACACGCATCATATTGTCATATTGCCATGCATGATCATGTAGTTGACATCGTGTTTGTGGCAAGGCCACCATTCATAATTTTTATACATGTCACTCTTGTTTCATTGCACATACCGGTACACCGCCGGAGGCATTCATATAGAGTCATACTTTTTTGTTGTAGTATCGAGTTGTAATATCGAGTTATATTGAAAGTGTGATGATCATCATTATTAGAGCATTGTCCCATGGGAGGAAAGGCTAAATCTATAAAGCCCCTCCGCAAAAAAAGGAGAAAGGCCAAAGGAAAAAAAAGAAAGGCCCAAAAAAAGAGAAGAAAAGGGACAATTGCTACTATCTTTTTTTCCACACTTGTGCTTCAAAGTAGCACTATGTTCTTCATTGTAGAGAGCCTCATGTTTAGTCACTTTCATATACTAGTGGGAATTTTTGTTATGGAACTTGGCTTGTATATTCCAACAATGGGCTTCCTCAAATGCCCTAGGTCTTCGTGAGCAAGCAAGTTGGATGCACACCCACTAGTTTCTTTTATTGAGCTTTCATTCATATTTAGCTCTAGTGCATCCGTTGCATGGCAATCCCTACTCACTCACATTGATATCTATTGGTGGGCATCTCCATAGCCCGTTGATACACCTAGTCGATGTGAGACTATCTCCCTCATTTTTGTCTTCTCCACAACCACCTCTATTCCACCCATAGTGCTATATCCATGGCTCAGGCTCATGTATTGCGTGAAAGTTGAAAGGTTTGAAAAGATAGAGTATGAAAACAAGTGCTTGGCTGAAATCGGGGTTGTGCATGATATGAATATTTTGTGTGATGACGAGGGAGCATAGCCAAAACTATATGATTTTGTAGGGATAACATTCTTTAGCCATAGTATTTTGAGAAAACATGATTGCTTTGTTAGTATGCTTGAAGTATTGTTATTTCTTATGTCAATATATACTTTTATCTTGAATCTATCAGATCTGAACATTCATGCCACAATTAAGATAATTACATTGAAAAACTATATTGGTTAGCGTTCCACATCAAAAATTCTATCTTTATCATTTACCTACTCGAGGACGGGCATGAATTATGCTTGGGGATGCTTGATACGTGTCCAACGTATCTAAATTTTTGATTGTTCCATGCTATTATTTATGAAGTCTTGGATGTTTAATGGGCTTTATCATTCACTTTTAGATCCTTTTTGGGACTAACCTACTAACCCAAAGGCCCAGTCCAGATTGCTGTTTTTTTCCTGTTTCAGGGTTTTGCAGAAAAAGAATATCAAACGGAGTCCAAACGGAATGAAACCTTTGCGAGAGATATTTTTGGAGAATATCACGCACGCGGAGCTTGAGAACCACGTCAGGGGACCAAAGGGTGGCCCACGAGGGTGGGGGGCGCGCCCCCCTTCCCAAGGCGTGCCCCCCTGCCTCGTGGCCCCCTCGAGCGTTCCCCGGTGCCCTCCTTCTTCCTATATAAGTCTACGTACCCCAAAACCTCCGTGAACAGAGAGAAAATCCTAATTACAACGCCGTACCTTCTGTTCCCGTGAAGATCTCATCTTGGAGCCTGTTCTGGAGCTCCACCGGAGGGGGATCCATCACGGAGTTCTTCTTCATCAGCATCATCGCCCTCACCATGAGTTGTGAGTAGTTTACCATAGACCTTCGGGTCCATAGATAGTATCTAGATGTCTTGTTCTCTCTCTCTAGATCTCAATACAAAGTTCTCCTCAGTCTTCGAGGAGATCTATTTGATGTAATCTCTTTTTGAGGTGTGTTTGTCAAGATCCGATGAATTGTGAGTTTATGATCAAGGTTATCTATGAAAGATATTTGGTTGTTCTCTGAACTTTTTATGTGTGCTCATAATATTCTAGCTAGCCTCTTCGAATTATTGGTTTGGTTTGGCCTACTAGATCTATAGTTCTTGCAATGGGAGAAGTGCTTGGCTTTGGGTTCAATCTTGAGGTGTCCTTTCCCAGTGACAGTAGGGGCAGCAAGGCACGTATTGTATTATTGCCATCGAGGATAAAAAGATGGGGTTTATATCATATTGCTTGAGTTTATCCCTCTACATCATGTCATCTTGCTTAAGGCGTTACTCTGTTCTTATGAACTCAATACACTAGATGCATGCTGGATAGCGGTCGATGTGTGGAGTAATAGTAGTAGATGCAGGCTGGAGTCGATCTACTTGTATCGGACGTGATGCCTATATACAATGATCATGCCTAGATAGTCTCATAATTATTCGCTTTTCTATCAATTGCTCGACAGTAATTTGTTTACCCGCCGTAGAATATCGCTATCATTAGAGAAGCCACTAGAGAAAACTATGGCCCCCGGGTCTATTCTCAACATATCAATCTACATCTACTTTACTTTTATTGCTTTTATTTGCTGTTCTTATAAACCAATAATACCAAAAATATGAACTATCATCTCTATCAGATCTCACTTTTGTAAGTGACCGTAAAGGGATTGACAACCCCTTATCGCGTTGGCTGCGAAGTTCTTATTTGTTTTCGCAGGTGTGAGGGACTCGCGCGTGGTCTCCTACTGGATTGATACCTTGGTTCTCAAAAACTGAGGAAAATACTTACGCTACTGTGCTGCATCTCCCTTTCCTCTTCGAGGGAATACAACGCAAGCTCAAGAAGTAGCAAGAAGAATTTCTTGGAGCTTGATGTCTACTACGCAACCTTTTTTTGTAGACGTTGTTGGGCCTCCAAGTGCGGAGGTTTGTAGGACAGTAGCAAATTTCCGTCAAGTGGATGACCTAAGGTTTATCAATCCGTGGGAGGCGTAGGATGAATATGGTCTCTCTCAAACAACCCTGCAACCAGTCTCTTGTGTCCCCAACACACCCAATACAATGGTAAATTGTATAGGTGCACTAGTTCGGCGAAGAGATGGTGATACAAGTGAAATATGGATGGTAGATATAGGTTTTTGTAAACTGAAAATATAAAAACAACAAGGTAAGTAAAGATAAAAGTGAGCATAAACGGTGTTGCAATGATAGGAAACAAGACCTAGGGTTCATACTTTCACTAGTGCAACTTCTCTCAGCAAGGATAACATAATTGGATCATATTACTAGCCCTCAACATGCAACAAAGAGTCACTCCAAAGTCACTAATAGCAGAGAACAAACGAAGAGATTATGGTAGGGTACGAAACCACCTCAAAGCTATTCTTTCTGATTGATTTATTCAAGAGTCCGTAGTAACGTTCAATCTATCATAGAGTTCGTACTAGAATAACACCTTAAGACACAAATCAACCAAAACCCTAATGTCACCTAGATACTCCATTGTCACCTCAAGTATCCATGGGCATGATTATACGATATGCATCACACAATCTTAGAAACATCTATTCAACCAACACATAGAACTTCAAAGAGTGCCCCAAAGTTTCTACCAGAAAGTCAAGACGAAAACGTGTGCCAACCCATATGCATAGGTTCCCAAGGTCACGGAACCCGCAAGTTGATCACCAAAACATACATCAAGTAGATTAGATGATATCCCATTGTCACCACAGATAAACACGTGCAAGACATACATCAAGTGTTCTCAAATCCTTAAAGACTCAATCCGATAAGATAATTTCAAAGGGAAAACTCAATCCATTACAAGAGAGTAGAGGGGGAGAAGCATCATAAGATCCAACTATAATAGCAAAGCTCACGATACATCAAGATCGTGCCATCTCAAGAACACGAGAGAGAGAGACCAAACACATAGCTACTGGTACATACCCTCAGCCCGAGGGTGGACTACTCCCTCCTCGTCATGGAGAGCACCGGGATGATGAAGATGGCCACCGGTGCGGGTTCCCCCTCTGGCAGGGTGCCGGAACAGGGTCTAGATTGGTTTTCGGTGGCTATAGAGGCTTTCGGCGGCGGAACTCCCGATCTAGGTTAATTTCCGAAGGTTTCAGTATTTATAGGATTTTTTGGCGTAGGGCACAAGTCAGGGGGCCTACGGGCCGTCCACGAGATAGGAGGGCGCGCCCCCACCTCGTGGGCAGCCCGTGGCTCTCCGGGCCCTACTCTTTTACTTCGGGGGCTTCTTTTGTTCCAGAAAAAATCATCAAAATTGGCACGTCAATTGGACTCCGTTTGATATTCCTTTTCTGTAAAACTCAAAAACAAGGAAAAAACAGAAACTGACACTAGGGTCTAGGTTAATAGGTTAGTCCCAAAAATAATATAAAAGTGTATAATAAAGCCCATAAAACATCCAAGAAGGATAATATAATAGCATGGAACAATCAAAAATTATAGATACGTTGGAGACGTATCAGGCTACTTTTCATCTAGCCCTCCACCGCCTACTGTTCATCCAGCTCTCCACGGGGTGGTCCTTTTCATCCAGCCCTCCACGGGCTCCTGTTCATCCATCCCCAACCGGCTCGATCGATCGGGGTCTTGTTCATCCAGAGGCAACGCCACGGGGTCTTGTTCAGCCACCACCACCGGGAACTGTTCATCCAACCCCCCC